>CM035805.1:31969144-32569144 GCA_020466265.1 Siphamia tubifer
ACATCATGTTATAGTAATGTTTGGAACCTCAATGGAGTAAATACCAACAAATCTAGGACCAGATACCATGAGTCCAGGTCCATTTACGTAATGGAAAGAGACCAAATCGAGTAGAGCTGATACCATGTCTTGGAAACACAGCTTTAGAGAGACCACCTCGTACTCCATCTGCTTGGTCCACAGTATTATCCGAGGGTAGTATTACTCCTGTACATTTGGTTTGGTTCAGATGGAACTCTCCAAAATCTTGCAGTAAAGGAGGCAACGTGAAAGTTCAAAGATAAAGCAGAGTAAAAAATAATCAAGATCAGGACAAGATCAAGACCTTCAACGAACAGGATGTAGAGAAACTGGAGGTCCTTTCAGTCTGTAGGTGACGGTGAATACTCCTCTCATTACACGCACTGATCAGGAATGCTCTCAATCAGAAATACATCAACTAAACCTTGCACTCTTTTATTTTTCACATTTCTCATCCGGAACATTGCTGTCGCAGCTGATTGCACCTGTTCTCTGAAAGAGATATGTGCCAAAGCTGAAAAGCCGATACGCCACACTGATTTCCTATTAAAGAATTCCACAGAGCTTTCACCATATCTGCAGCATCTCTTTCGCAATCACCCAGACAACGTTCATTTCACATTCATAAAAGTACAGAGCATTGCAGCTCATTTGAAATAAATGAATCAGACTGTCTATAGAACAGAACATATAAGAGATTTTCAATCATTCTGAATTACTGAATACTTCAATTAATACAAACACATAGTGATTAATGACCCTGACAGGAACTTTTAGATGTGCTCTTTTATTCATTGCAATTAAAATAATGGAGTACAAACTATGGTAGTTATATGGAATGTTCTAAAAAAAGAAAGAAAGAAACTAACAGTTTGTTGCAACTGTTTGAAAAAACAAACTTTTACCATACAATCTGTTAGTTTTTTAATCTGTATTAGTGAGTATAGATATCTGTTGTTACTTAAAAGTATGATTTTGTTGCCCTCAGTTTTTAAAGTTAGCTTTATGGAATTCAGTTTTTGAATTAATTTGCACTGAAACTTCATTTAAAGAAAATAAATTGTGGTTGAAATCGAAGTTGCAATATCTGCCAGAAAAAATTGCAATTAAATTTTTTTCTTAAAATTATATATATATATATATATATATATGTATATATGTGTGTGTGTGTGTGTGTGTGTGTGTGTATACTCCACCTATACTTAAAGGGTTATAAAAAATATTGCATTAAGGAAACTGTAAGCCATCAATGTTTATCACTTGACCAAAGGTACAGTGAGAAGATGATCCTTCCTATCCCTAGTTATCACCAACAATAAGATCTTTTATCAAAATATGAAGTCAATTCTTTCATTCAAAGAAGAATAAGGCATTTTCATTGGCTACGTGTCATGGTTTGCTGGTAGCTTTAAAAACAGTGGGTCACTTCTGTCACCGGCAGATTTCTTTTATCCCCTTCTGCTGTATACCTCTGAAGGGGCTTCTTTTAAATGAATGAATCCTTCACAGTTTGGAAACAACAACAATCAAATTGGCAGGACGGTGAATGTTTATAGCCACAGGTGTCTTTGTGGTGCGTGCTAAGATAACTCTGTGTGTCAGCTCAATTTAATTACGTAGCCCAAAGCCTTTGTTTTGCTTCTCCAACCTTCTTTATAGCAACAGGATACCGGCTTCCATAACATTCACATATAATATCAACCTGACGCAGATGTTCTTACTGTCGGGTGTATGTAGAAAGTCAGTGATGCAACACCAAGTAAAGCAATTACAAGTATTATCACAACAGCATATTCATTAACATTAGTGCTATTCCCCCAGCAGGAGTAATGACCATGCATTTAGTTGGAGTATCTTCCAGTTTCTAAAAGATGAGCACTTTGTTGCAGCCTCTCATGGGGGTGAAGATTAATTGTCCACATGTAATGACCTTTATTGTGTGGGGTGCAGCTGGCAGGTAACTCTGACTGTCCCTAATATGGACTGATGATCCCATAAGTAATGACAATTATTCCTTGTTAGCCAAAAACCTTCCTCAGGTAGGTACAGATGAGGATGCTTCATAGCACACCTTCAAGGTTATTTGTATTTCTTACACTGTAAATCTGCCATTGTAAAAAAAAATAAAAATAAAAATGCACTGTCAAAGTATTAGAATTCTTTCAGTAATTCCAACAATAAACAGAGTGAAACTTAAGAAGTTAACTTGGGTGCAACATTGAGTGTGTAGTTATTATAGTTTGGTATTAGTCCCATAAATCTGTGTGGGATCACCGTCTTTACTCTGGTGCACCCACAGTGACTTACCCCCGAGAGTGTCCTGTGAGTCGTGTTCTGGTCCGTTTTAGTCAAAGCAAAAGTAGTCCCGGGCAGGTTTCCTGGGGTCAACAAAATAAAATGTGTTTCTTCTCAAAGCAATATGTGTTTGAATGACTAATTAATTCGCATAACAAAAACATCATGGAACAAAAGTTCGCAACTTGTAGTTGCTTGGAGCTACTTTCTCTCAATAGTGATCAACAGCTGTGTACCTGCACATAGCAGCCACAAACACTGCTGAACAACTGATGAAAGTAGTTTGCTAAGGCGATAGGAAGCAATGTCTTCTACGCATGTGCAGTAACCTTGGTAGGATGTATCTGAGGGGTAGGATAACTTGACAAAACACCGGCTGCCGAGAAACACGCACTCAGACGACACAGGCATTGAAGCCAGAGAGAGGTTCATGCTCTGCTTCATTTCTGTTATTGTTGCACACTTTTGTTGCATTTGTTTTGTTTGTGATTTTGGTTGTGTATCTTTCTTGTATTTGCAGTATTTTGTTGATGTGGTGCGTTTGCCCCTATCGGCCACCGTACATAGCAAGTCAATACGACATTCTTTCCAAGCGAAATGCAATACAGGTATTGTAGAATTCAAAATTAGTATTCTATATTGGAGCGTGTCACGAATATTTGAAAATCATGTGCTATCCCTATTATCTTATGAGTTAGCATCATAATATTCTAGTCTATGGGTATATGTGTATGGGTATACGATATTAAAGATCAACACAATGGGTGTTTATTTGTATGGAAGCAACAGTTTTCACAAAATCATTGAACTAACTCTTTTCACCCATTGAACTTAAACAAGTCAGACTCGAGTCTCCCCTACAATAGTAATATTTAGCTTTTTTATTTAAATAGAAGTATGCATTTTAATCCTTTGATGCATACTGGTCACTCCAGTGGACAGCTATTCCACAGATGTTATCTTGTATATTCATGAGTTTTGTGTGTCATGTATTGTCAAATACACTGACATTCATACTATTATTGCAATTTTGCTGTTTTTGATGAACAAAATAGTCAATTTTTTTCTATATTATATCCGTGAAGTAATAATTAGTATTATAGCTTGCTAAAATGTGAGGAAATTAGCGGAATGATTTAAAAAAAAAAACCAATAATTTCATTAATTCATGATTTTTATTTTTATTTTTCACAGAATATCACTTTCTGATGAGTTTTAAATTCATGTTTTTTTTTGTATTGTTTGTTTCACTAGTGGGGACAGCGTGGGATTGTTTTGTTTGTTGCATATTCAAAATAAATTGAACTAAACTGAATAGTTTTTGCACTAACTCACACAGTTGCTCTTTAAAAAGTAGCACTATTTCTGGAAATTTTTCGTTTTCAAACCTCAACACTGCCTCCACAGTATTCTCTGTCTGGGTATGCAAGCCCCTGGGAAATAGACAGAATTATGTATGGAATGTACACAGAGTATGGGCTGAATACTCCTTCCATATCCTCCTGTATCTTTAACATAGAGCATAAATGAGGCCTAAGAAGACCTTCATCTTCAGTCAAAAATAACTTTGCTGCATTGCACCAGTGACTGGTCAGAACCCTTTCATAGAGTAATAGAGGTTATATTGTTTAAATGTCAGTCTGTACTGTTGTCTCATAAGTCTGTACTTCATGTTTTATAACTGAAATTGCTTTTAAATGTTCTATTCAGGGACTGATTAAGTGGATAATTAATAATTAATATTAACAAAATAAATTCTATTAAACTTTACATGGGGGAAAAAGACTGTGCGTTTTGGTATATTTTTATGTTAAGTTAATGACATTTTAATTATTTGTCAATTGCATTTTACTTGTTTTTGTTTGAATATCAGCTGAAATTCACTGAGTAGAAATCAATTATATTTTATTAGCAAAGTCAACATAGAAATCAATATCATCCAGATGTTTAGGAATATTAATTATTTCCACCTTAGTAAGTCTAAATAATTTTTTTGCAGATATTTGTTATATCTGAATTAGTGTTTTCTCAAATTACTTCAAATGACATCAACTCGCACACCTGCATTTATTTCAGTTAAAAATTCGATGTCATTGCTTGCATGACGCATCTAAACCAGGCAACCTGTAACACCCAAAGAGCCACTTGAAACCGGTTTCCATGGAAACAAAAACACTGGGAGCTGGTCATCATCTTTAAAAATTTCAGTGAATGTGTCCGAAACCTTAACTTTTTTTGTTTGTATGTTTCGGGAGCTTCAACTCTCCCAACTTGACTTTCTCTCTCGCTCCCTCCATACCGTAGGAAACTTCTGATATTGTACGTCACCTTCATGGAAATTAAAGCATATTTACCAGGTTATTTTAATGTTTATCCCAAATGACCCAACCGACCGCAACCCAAATATCATTAAAATTATTTTTCAATTCACTTCAGGTAGAACCATGAATCAGTTTCTTGAAATGTCGAAATAAAATTATTGACTGTTATGAGTTTGGAATAGCTATTATTTAAAGGTTGGAGTGAATAGGAATGCAAGAGATGAGGGGGGGGGGGGGTGAGGGGGGGGCTCAGGATAATCCGTCCTGGGCCCTGCTTCCCCATGTCAAAACCAAGTAGTGAACATACTATAAATGCCAGAACACTTGATATTATCACTGTTTGATAAATCGTAAGGATCACCTTTAGAATAAAACTGCTTTACTCCAAGTTTTAGTTGATCCTGCTAAATGCAGTAGGGAGTCATGCTCTGGTGGGATTGTGATGCCAATGCACAACCTTCTATATCCTTCTGAAATATTAACATGATTGGGTTAATGGTTAACTCGATCCACTTCCCATGGGGAAATTAAGTCTTTGCGTTTTGACCATCCTAATACACATATCACTTTATTAGCACAGAGCTCATTAGGATCACTGAGCTGCCACTGAAGGACCTCAGGGACCAACTCCAGATCTTATAAGTACACGCCATTTGTTTTCTGGTCAGTTTACTGTTAGTTAGGTTTTCTATGTGACATACACATATTAGTTCTTTTCCCACAGTATTGGTTTCCTCCAAATTCTCCAGTGATCTAGTTCTTGGCTACATTTACATGAGTTTTTTTTAATTCACAATTATTTCTTCTGAATAAAATAATTGGAATTAAAGCTATTTCTATCATATTTACATGGAAATGTTAATTCTGAATGAAGTTTTAAATGGGAAACATGTGTATTCCACTCTAGTTAATTCAACTTTAAGAGCTGGAAGTACAGAGGGTTCTGATTGGACGGAACAGCCGCAACTGAATCAACAAACTAATGCCGGCAGCACAGAATATGTGCGTCATCGCCTCTTTAACCCCAATTTTTCCAGTTTCAACGTTTAAAAAAAGTCAATATTATTTAACCCCACATTCACGCCCGGCGAAACATTTCATAATCTGAAGTTCTCATTATTATTATTATTATTATTATTATTATTATTATTATTATTATTATTATTATTATTATTAGCAGTAGCAGCAAACAAGTTACTTTATTTTGAATTAAGTTTAATTCAGAATTATAATTTTCAACTGGAATGGAAAGTGGAATGAACATTTATTCTGAATTAAATAGGAATAAAAACTCTCATGTAAACAGGATCATTGCTTGTACTAGTATGGATAAAGTGTGGAGACTGAATTTCCCTATAGCAGCCATGTCCAAACTATTCTAGTTTGGCTGCAGGTCTTTGTTCCAATCAACCAAGAGTTTACAGTTCCACCAATCGATTCTCTGAAGACTGAGATCAGTTGATTAATTGAGTCAAGTCTGGTGGTCTGCTCCTTGGTTGGAACAAAAACCTGCAGCCACACCTGCCCTTTGCGGAATAGTTTGGACATGCCTGCTCTATAGGGATGAGTGAGTTAGCATTTTAACCTTTAACCATTATTATCTGCTCATTATATTTTGTGTGTTCATGTCTACAAATACATTTGGCATTCCTTGTAGTTTCTCCTGTAATCAGATTTACCAGGCTGTGACAGTCAAACTATACTATTGTGACATTTTCACAGTGAAACAAAGACGCCAGCGAATACAGGATGGAGCAGAACTGTAAACGCTGAGCTTCAGGACTCATGGGGAGACATCCTCCACTCTGTTCCAACAATGAATTCAAAGTTGAGAAGATAAATGAGGGAGAAAGTACCATGGGAAACTCAGTCATTGATCCAATGCAGAAACAAATCTGTCTTCCTTTCTGTCTGCAGGGATCCCAGTAATACAGTACAGATCACCTACCGCTCACTGTCTGTTACCCCACGTAGTTCCCCAAACCTGTCGCCTTTTCATTGACACTCTCACTGTGTCCCATATCAGTTTCAGGTGGACAATAAAAAGTCTATCCATCTCCCTTTTCTATGACATGTATTTCACTCAGGGAATTTCAACTGTCTCAAATAAAACCGTATAAACGAGTGTTTGTATGAGGGTCTCAAACAAGCATGTGATGACATCTTAGTAACATTGTGGAAGAGGTGGAGCTAAGTGGGAATTAACTGAGCTTGGAAATTAATGAAGATGATGATGAAGTTAGTCGTGTCTGTTTTTAACACAATAACCTCGACAATGTAACCTACGACCAGGGCCGTAAATAAAAAAGACAAATAAATAAATAAAAACACAGAAAATAAATAAATTACAAATAAATAAAAATAAAAAAATAGAAAAAAATAACATTGGTTAAGTGAGATTATTGTGATCACCTATGTGTGTGTCTGCAGAGACATATCATGCTATAATTCAATGAATATCACGATGAAATTACTTAGGCATATACATATAGCTAATGATCAATTTCAGTAAGGGTCAAAGGTCAAGGTCACAACTAACTAAAAGGTCAAATTCACATCGATTATAACTCAAGAACTTTCAGATTGGTACGAAACGATGCGGAATGAAGTTTTCTACAATTCTCATATTTAGTGTTATCACCTACGACCAATAGTTTTTGAGATCTCTGGAGGTCAAAGGTGACATGTCTCAAAATTTATGTCTGTAACCCTGTGTGTCAAGCATAGACATATCACACTATGACTTAACTATAACTTATAACTTAATATTACACGCACTGATGCATATGTACATATGACAAAATTATTAATACTGCAAAAGGTCAAAGGTCAAGGTCGCATTTAGCAGAAAGGTCAAAATCACATTATTGGGTCTAATTCAAGAACGGGTTGTCATAGAAACTTGAGATTGGCACAAAATAGGGTTGAGATTATGCATTCTTTAAATACTTGTTTTCCAGTCTTGTTACTAGTGACTCACTTCAAACTACTTCAGAATGATTGTGATGTGATCAGTGTGTGTCTGGTTCTATTGAAATTAGATGAGCTCATTCGTCAGTAACACTTTATAATACCTACACACAATTGACTATGTATTAACCATTTATTACCCATTTATAAATGTGTTGTTCATTATGTATTAACTATTTGTTACCTATTTGTTAATGTCTTGTAAAGGTTCATAGTAGTGTAAATGTAAAATTAGATTATTTTTAACCAACAGGTGCAGTGTTTACAACTGTTTTTTTGTTTACCTGTAAAGCAGATATGCAAATACTGCACCTGTTGGTTAAAAATAATCTAATTTTACATTTATCTTTGGAAGACACTAGTATGAACCTTTACAAGACATTAACAAATAGTGTAAAAAATGTTTAATACATAATGAACAACCCATTTATAAATGGGAAATAAATGGTTAATGCATAGTCAATTGTGTGTAGGTATTATAAAGTAGAAGGAGAAGTACTGATTCAACTCCTCTACTTAATTAAAAGTTAAAAAAAAAAAAGTAGAATTTCTCATTTGTAATAAAAACTACATTTTTTTTACATTAATGCAATAATACTTATTTAAACAGGAAAACTCAAAAAGGTTTCAAAAGTATCAAAATGAAACCCTTTAAAAATGAGTTAATGTGTTGAAATTGTGTTTGATCAGGTCACAGTTACTCAGTTTTGTGGGCATTCGTCTCCTACATTGCATGTGACCACACGTTCTTTGCTATGTTGATGCTCAAACAATATATTGTGCAGCTGTAGTGTGGACGTTACTAAAGTGAATTAAAAACGAAAATGACATCTTGATACAAAGACCAGACTAACACTAAAATTAAAACAGGCTGCCAAAAAGAACATTATTATTAACCCTGATCTACATGGAACTGTGTCCATTTTATCACAAAGCATTTGATGTGTATATAAAGCCTGCAACATGCCATCACAGCAGGTATTTTATTCACAGTGAGAAACTCAAAGCTATATTTACCTCGGGGATATTTAAAAAAAAACAAAACAAAAGTCTAATCCCTGTCATTTGCAGGGCCTAAGCAACCGAGAGAAGATGAAGAGATGAAGAGGGATCGACAAACACCGGATGATGAGAGAGAGCAAACAGACAAAGATACTGGTGGTGCTGGCAGAAGGAGACGACTGTACACAGGCCGAGCTTTCATTAAAGCTGTTGACTCTCCTGCAGGTAGAAGAATCTCTCTCATGTTAGCATAAATAGCAAACTGTATGTTATCCATACTGCAGGAGGTCTTGCCATGCATTTAAATAGCTTTCATTAAACGTTCATGCAGATACCATCGTATGCCAGGTTTGTTTCCAGGGACATGAAATGATTGGATTTTGATGGCGTTTGGTCTCTTAATCAACATTCTTTCTCTGCCTCCTTGAAATATAAAGTCTCTAATTGTCAGAATCTATTTTTTGCAAAGGCAGAAAATTGCATAAAGCTTTGTATTATCACGTCTCCTTGTATTCACATCTGGCATCGTTATGAAAGCAGTGCTCATCTGTGCTAAATTGAAAATATAATGAACTGAAAAAGGAACGGCATTAATGGAGTGAAGGTGGAACTACGAAATACACAAAAATGAACTGTTTTGAAGTGAAATAACCACAGACTAAAGGAAAAAAAAAATCTTAAGACAGGTTTCCAGGTTTAACTGAGTTTGCTTTTTTTTTTTTGTTTTTTTTTTTAAGTTTGCAATACTATTTGTCAGTAATGATGGGAATTCTGGCTCTTTTTAGAGAGCTGGTTCTTTTGGCTCCTAAAAATACAGATTTTTTTTTTGGTGCTTAAATTAATTTATTACCAACAATAATGCAAAGTCAGGTGCACTTTAAATTACTAATGTAAAAAACATTCACTATATCAAATGTTTATTATAGAAATAAACCTTTGTTTATAGACTCTACAGTGATGTAAATAAATAAACTGGAAAAGCACAAACCCCCCCCCCCCCCTTCGAATGAAGAGTGGTCCACCAAGGAGGTTATGTTTTTACTTTGTCTGTTAACAAAATAACTCAAAAAGCTATGGACGGATCTTGATTAAATTTACAAGGTAGATTGGTAATGGGGAGATCTGGAAATGATTAGATTTTGGTGGTGATCCAGAAGAGAACCTGGATTCTGGATCACTTTGAAATGTGTTCTCCATTTACCGCAATGTAAAATTTCAAAGTGATCCAGGATCTCTTCGAGTTCATCACCAAAATGTAATCTAAATCCATCCATAACTTTTTGACTTATCTTGCTCTCGGCTAATGTTGCCTTAATGGTGTACTGGGAAGATGATCCTTTCCATTTGGGAATTCAAATGTATGTATGTTGTGTTCAAGTGCTTTTGTTGCCGCAGTGAAATGAAAAATGGCGAAGACGTTTTATCATGACCTATGTTGTAGTTGACAAAACACTGTGAAACTCAATGGATCGTGTCACAAAGGAACATTTATTCACCATTACACAGTACATTTGCCAGTGTAAAACTTGTAGTGTCAGAGTATTGTCTTTCAGTTATTCTAACAAAAAATGTAATAGGATTACACTGTCGGTGTCATATATTCAGTGTTAAAGTAAATTGATTTTCTAAGAGTTAATTCAAAACCAAAAAGAGTAAGGTACTTTTCAGTGTTATTTTTACCCACGCTGGAAGTTGTCTTGTTAAATTTCACCCTGCTGTTGGAATAACTCTGAAAGAATTAAAATACTTTGACACTTCATTTTTTACACTGGCAAATTTACTGTGTGTGTTATTCTCTGTTGTGCAAGTACACAAGAAATCATAAACTACTGTAGCCCTAGGTTAAAAGTAATTATTTATAAAATAAGAATCTCATACAGTGGACTAAAATAGATAAAAAAAAAACAAAAAAATAAAAATAAAACAGCAACATCTATAAAAACAGTTGATAAAATAAAATAAAATTAATTAAAATTAAAATTATTAATTATCTATTAAAATTAATAGATGAATTAAATAAGATAAATAATTAAAATGACAACAACACTGGGTGTGCAGAGAGCAATGAGTGTGATAAGTGCAGCGAGCAGTCAGAGTTTATGGAACTAATGTTCAGTGTTCTCACAGCCTGAGGGAAGAAACTGTTTACAGATCTGGCACCTCTACACTAAATACTTATGAGTCTGTCCCTGAAAGGCTGTGAGAAGAGTGGGGACTGTCTGTAAAAATGGCCACCGACCTGCAGATGCAGCGCCACCTATAGGGTCATTCCATGTTAATTCCAAGAACCTCCCCAGTGACACCTCTTCAATTAGCTTGATTTTTATTCTATTAGTACCTTATGGTGCTCAATTCATGTAGCTGGGGTTGGGAAAGATGTCAATTGTTGTAAAAAAAAAAAAAAAACAGTATTGTGCAACAGCTGGAAAAGGGTTAATCCCTTATTCTGTCAACATGACTGGGTGGTGTTGGATGTTAGTATCATATTTTAATGTTTCAGTTCATCAATTTAATTATGTGGGTCTGTTTTTACTACCAGAAACATAAATAGACAGTTAAGGTAGACCTACTTTCCAGTTTTAGGATTTTTCAGAAAATATCCAAAAATAATAGCATATGCAAAGTTCATAGTGAAGGAGTTGGATTTTTTTTATTGGCTCCAGATGTTGATGAAAGGTGACTGTTGTTGAGGTAAAAAGCTCATTCATATCATCATGGTCAACTAGTGGTCTAAAAGAAGGCGTCCAAATTTATCATTTTGTCCCATAGCCATATCTGGAGCCCTCCTGTGCCCCTACCAAAGGCCTGAGTGCATTGAAACTGTCTAAATATTTAGTAGAATTCCCAAATATGATGATAAATCAGTTGAAATCCCATGAACATAAAACATGTCTAAGATATAGACCTCCAAAATGTAAAAAAAAAAAAAAAAAAAAATTCTCAGGAGTTTAAGAAAATTATAGTATAGTAGTTTATATATAGTATTATAGTATTATAGTATAGTATATAGTATAATATATATATTATTCACTTTTAATAAATACCATTATCTATTTATTTAATACATAAAGTAAAACATGTTACCAGTGCATGTTGAAAATAAGTGTATGTGTATGATCTATTTCAGGGTGTTCAGGATGGTTATGGCAGATGGAATGATGGAGGTTTTTTTTTTTTTTTTTAATTAAAAACATAACAGGCCGTCAGTGGACTTCCCTCGCAGTTTTGCCACTAGGCTTAGCAAATTTCCTGGGGGAAACCCTGTACATGACTCAACTTTCATCTTTCATGCTGTTTGTTGATGTATTAAAGGACACATAACACAATCCAGTCTCTTTGGTAATTATTACTGACATTAACTATTACCCTTTAGCTCTCTTATCATTTCTGTAGCACTACAGTGTATTTCGATAATCGGCTGTTATGTTTGACTGGACTAGTAAAGCAACATATGTATATGTCGCCTTATTGTATTTTCAAAATTTAACATCAAAACTTGAATTTTCAGTTTAAAATTTCAGTATTTCAAAACATTTGACCATAGTATAGCTCCATACTGATCCACTTATTCTCTCTCGTTCTCTCTCAGCTGTGTGTCTTTCTCTGTCTCTCAACTGTCTGTCTTTCTCTCTCTCTCTCTCTCTCTCTCTCTCAGCTGTCTGTCTTTCTCTCTCTCTCTCTTTCTCAGCTGTCTTTCTCTCTCTCTCTCTCAGCTGTCTGTCTTTCTCTCTCTCTCTCTCTCTCTCTCAGCTGTCTGTCTTTCTCTGTCTCAGCTGTCTGTCTTTCTCTGTCTCAGCTGTCTGTCTTTCTCTGTCTCTCTCTCAGCTGTCTGTCTTTCTCTCTCTCTCTCTCAGCTGTCTGTCTTTCTCTGTTTATCTCTCAGCTGTCTGTCTTTCTCTCTCTCTCTCTCTCTCTCTCTCTCTCTCTCTCTCTCTCTCTCTCTCTCAGCTGTCTCTCTCTCTTTCAGCTGTCTGTCTTTCTCTGTCTCTCTCTCAGCTGTCTGTCTTTCTCTGTCTCTCTCTCAGCTGTCTCTCTCTCCCTGTCTCTGAGTACACATGTGCTAATATCAGCTCCTTGTTGAGAGGAATTCATTAATCTGGCTTTCCTCTGCTCTACATCGCAGCAGACACACATCCACTGCTGGAGCCAATAATGTGATTGTCTGTGCAGCAGCCTGAGGACAACAGGCAGAGCTACTGTATATCTGCTTCTAACAGCCGACTGGACTCGCACTACAGTCCGTTAACAGTAGAAATCACCTCACATTATACTTGGCGCTCAGACCAAATTCATCCAAGCAGACTTTGAAGTGTTCCACAGTTGTGGTTGATGAACATCCACAGACTTATTTGAGTGTTGTTTATTCAAGCCTCTAACTCTGAAAATGTTTAGCCAATTAATTAAATGTTAATTAAAGTCCACTACTAGTGAATCCTAAAACATCCAAACTACTGTATAGTTGTATGTATGGACCCATCAATTAAACAGCTGATTAATGAACCAGCTGAGAATCCCATATGATTAAACTTTATGCCAAAAGTAAACCTCACACTCATTAACCGTCAGCTAGGAAAATCTAGAAATGGTAAATCATCCAAAATTGAATCAGTTCCTCTTCTATCATGGTATTTATTACGATTGAAAATGTGGAATATCTAAACAGAATAAAACAAATGTTGAAAATAACAAAACTAAAAAATGATTTTAATGGCCACTGGCAGGTACACTTGTTTGTGTTATTCATTTGTTCACTTTTTAGTCTTAAATATTTCTCAAATGTAATACATTTGTTGAAATTACATTTACACAAAAGATGTATTGACTTCCAATACATTCAATGTCTTTCAAGTTAACAGGAAGGATATCAGGTGGCAGCGGTTGGACCAAAAACATAACATTTAGAATTTTTGGCCGTGAAGCCAAAAATTGCAAAAATGGTGACTCCTCCAATTTTAACTCCTTAAACTTTATGATCTGTAGCATAAAAAATATCACAATTTTTGCGAATTTTTATTTTTTTTTTCCCGTTTTTTGTTTTTACTTGTCTGTCAGATTTAGAGCCATATTGTGGAGCATCCCAGGTAGATAGAGATTTGGACCAAACGCAAATTTGTCGGGAAAAAAAAAATTTGGAAGGCCTTTACTTCAAAACTATGGCGGATATCAGTCTGACACTTGGTATTATTTCAAAAGTCCATAAGAGGATCCCTTATGATTTTTTTTGTGAATTTTCTGAGAGGATGTCCAGGGAAATTTCGGTTTATCTGGATGCTTTGACATGGAATGACCCAATTACAATCACATTACCTGACTTGGTTACTCTGACTTCTCAAACACAGGTTCCGACGGGGCCCATCAGGGCCTGGCAGGCTTCGATAGGGTTGGATTTTATTCGAAGATAATAATTAAGTAAGGTAATAATTTGAATTTCTCCAAGTGCATGTAAATGTACAGCATGTGCAGCTTATATTCAGTCTTGTTCTATAGTTGGAAAATTTACAGTAACCACATCAACCCCCAAAAAATGTTCAAGGGGAGAGTTCACATATACAGGGTTTATTTTTGCTAATGCTATTAATCACTGTTTTTGTACTATATCCAACAGCATGTAAAGACGTTGGCAGTAGGCATATGACCTAAATGTACACACTGCTTTGTCACTATACTTCATAAAGACTTTGCAGCAGAAAATGTCCTGTGTCTCTACACACTGAATTTTTTATGATGAGTGGACTGGGCCTTAGGGCTTGGCATAACTTCACCCTGAGCACAACAGAGCCAGGAGAGATCTCGCTGATAGTTTTCCACCTCTTCGGACAGATTTGGACTTTTAGAGAAGCTTTGCAGACGATAAGAGAACTGACAGATGTTGGTCAAAAAGTGTTCCACAATCTATCGCACATATTTCTTTTTTATTATTTGTTTTTGTTTAACCTTTATTTAACTAGGAAATATCCCATTGAGTGGGTAGCACAGTGGTGCAGTCGTGCCTCACAGCAAGAAGGACCCTGGTTTGATTACCACATCAGACCTTTCTGTGTGGAGTTTGCATGCACGGGGAGACAGTATCTGTGTGGGTTTCCTCCCACCATCCAAAGACATGCACTGTTAGGTTAATGAAAAACAAGAGGTATTTATAGGGGAAGTAATAGATGAACTGATTCCAGGTGTGGAGACAACACCAGTGACTGGAAGCAAAGTTGGAAATCGTGAACATGAACCCACATGACAAAATAACAATGACAAAAACCACAGAATGACATACAGAAAATAAGACAAAAATAAGAAACACGAGCCTCGGCCAGGCTTGTCCAAACTATTCCACAAAAGGCTGGTGTAGCTGCAGGTTTTTGTTCCAACCAAGCAGCAGCACACCAGAGTTGATTCAATGAATCAGCTGATCTCGATCATCAGAGTTGATTGGTCAAACTGTGAACTCTTGGTTGGTTGGAACAAAAACCTGCAGCCACACCGGCCCTTTGTGGAATAGTTTGGACATGCTTGGCCTAGGCTCTTAACACCGAGGAAAATTTGTCAGAACATTGCCCAAAGAATTCATTTCAGTCAGTCTCCAGTCTTTCTGTAACTGATTCCATACATTCTGGGGGATCATCAGTATTTTGGGACCGATGGTGATGATGTCACATGTCAGATTTGTGCCATACCCACATACCACAGACTTTTTTTTTTAAAGCGGCTGTGTATGGTGTCTAACAGTCTAAACTAAACACCTATTTATGTGACTAAAAAGAAAAGTCATTTTTAACACACGTATATGAATCAACAAACCTACAAAGTACGTTGCCTCTGTGTTCATGACACAACACTTGCATAGCCAGCAGACAGTCCCCAAACCAAACTGTGCAGACAAAGATGTATTTGAACCCCCATTATTTCATCAGCATAAATATAAGAATAATACCTGAGCCAGCCTACAGCTGGTTAATGTCTATTGCTAATAAAGTCAAGATATCTAAGCTAAAGGGAATATTGGCGAACTAAAATGCATGGTGTAATGTAGACAGAACAGAGCTGTGTTATGACAGGAGTTTTACATTTTTACCCACCTGTTAGTTGGTTCTTCTTTCATTCTCACTAGTACCACATATGAGAAAAATGTTTGAGAAACTTCAACAGAGAATATGCAAATTTCTCTTGGGCAGGGTGAAACCATTCGGAATTCCAAAGGGGGTTGACAGCGTTTTTCAAAGTATGCAATGATGAATTATAAATTAGATTTGTTTACTATTAATCCACAGAGTAATAGTAGATAAGGACACGTTTTCAAGTATGTAAATAATGAAAAAAAAAAAAAAATAAAAAAAAAAAATAAATAAAATATATATATATATATATAACACACACACACACACACCCCAAAAAGTATCATTTTCCATCCTATTTGGGAGGTACCAAGTCACATTTGGGGGGGGGTCCGTACCCCCCGTAATTTTAACCGTGCATACATGAGGTGCAGACCAACTAAAATCACACAGATGATCTGGCAACAACCAACACAGGTAATGTATTCATGTATACGCTCATATAATAGGACACATGTGAATCATTCAGTTGTGTTTCTGGATCAGGAGAGGACATATATCCCACTTATCATCAAAAGTACTTCCCTAAAACCTTTTTCACCCAACACAAATTGCTTATTGATATTCATCCCATTTCACAACCGTGTTCCACGAAATGCTTTGTGGGACAGTGCATCTGTTTTGATGTTTTTATTTCACAAGTGCCATAATTATTTGATTTATATCCAGGTAGGATTTGTTGGAATGCACACATAGAGGACTATTTATGGGATTATGTGTAATGTGCTCTTGAAACTGTGAGGAGCTGAAAGTGATGAGCACAGGGAACTGCTGTGGATTTAGCTGTGTAGGGGATGATAGTCGAAAAATGCAAAAGCAGGAAGAGTCAGTGGAACTGGTGTGTACTGGATTATCTGGAAGTACAGGAGGTCCTGGTGGGGGGCTGTGGGGGGGTCAACAGCATGACCCGTTCAGAGCTACAGCCAAATTTAGGCTGGAAGGCGATTTTTTGTGTTTACATTTGATCAAAAAACGGTACTTTAACACCTCTATTTTCAGTTCCCGTGGTCATTACGTTGAAATTCAATCAATAAAGGTGTTTATTGAGTCAATTATTTAAGCGCCGACAAAAGTTCAGGGATTGCTGAGCAAAGACAAAGCCGACTTCCACCTGTTTTCGCCAAACAAAACGATCTCCGTTCCGTGGGTAAACACCCAAGTGTTCGGTACGAGGTAAAAGCCTATATTGAATGTTCTGTCCAATGGCGTAAGCCAAATGATTGTAATACGTCGCACTTCTTTCCTATTATCATAATATATAAAACTTCTGTGACATGTCCTTCAGAGTGTCCTTTAACATCTGCGAAAAATGTGTGTCAATCGGATACAAATTATGCATAGGACTTCCTACCCCAAAACAGTCCAAAACTTTGACGGACAATTTCTCAAAAATGCAAATTGCAAAATATGTCCAAATGTGGATATTAAAATTACCATAACTTTGGTTCTACTTGTGATAGAAACATAACTTTTTCACCATCTTAAACCTTAGTTTCCACTCTACCAAGCTACACAGATAACTCAGTTTTGATTTGCAGACACTTATGCCTGGTTTCGTGGTGGTGGGTCACATATTCAGTGGGATGCTACATATTTACATACATTACATAGTTATGTACATTATGCACAGTAGTACAGTAATGTACATATTTATGTCTCTGGGATTTTGTTTCGTAAATTACATTTCAGATGAAAAATTGCTAAGTTTATCGTTACTTGGATTATTCATTAGCTGCGTTTTTCATAAGTTGAGGTATGACTGTATTTTCTGTGGTGCATTCTGAGCTTTGACCGCGTCGCCCTCATTTCCTCCCTTCGAGTCTAATTCATTATTTTACCCAAAGTAGAAGTTGGTGGAGAGAAATGTACGGACAGATGGTCTGTGACAGAGACAAAGAAGGAAGGGAGAGAGCACGAGACAGAGTGGAAAAAAAGAAATGGAATCAAAGAGACGGATAGTGATAGAGACAGTACGGTAAGATCAGTTTCCCCATTAATTACAGTTTGTTGGTGGAAGAGAAAAGCTGTGAAGTGGATAACTAACTCTGCCCAAGGTTGTCAAACAATACGAGATGTTTTGATTTGTAGCTGTACACTGACAGGGCGTTGGGCAAAGAAAATAGGAAGAAACATGGTTGAAATGCAGAGTGTGTCCATTTATTAGGAAAAAGAAAATCACACGTCTCTCTTAGTTTTTATTCTGATTAAAATAGTAGTGTTTTATAATCATACTCCAGCACAAAATGTAGTTCAATAACAATATGTTAATGTGTGAATTTCTGACAGATTATTTTCTCTAATTAACTCTGATTATCTTGTTCACTAATGGTGTGACAATCCACAGTTTGCTTAAAAAAAAAAAGGAAACATGAGTAAAAATGGTTTGACTCATAATCATTTCATTTTTTTTCTGGACCTGTTTGAACAGCAGTAACAGCAACCATTTTAACTGAGCTTTTCCACACCACAAATTTGTTGTGTCACAGCAGAGTGTTCATATTCAAAATAATCCTTTTTTTAGACTTTCCCTGTTTCTATGGAGCCAAACTTCAGGAAGGGAAGTGGTCAAAAGATGGGGTGACATCACTAACTTAGATTTTTAATGTTTAGGACCTAAACTTTCCACTCTATTTTCATGGAAAGCTTAAAGAAGTCATTCCATTGTTCATTAATATTGCTGTGATCTCCATTGTTATTGAATGCATTGTGTGTTGGTTCTATTTTTTAAAAAATGTCTGCTTTGTTTCTAGCTGTTTTTGGAGGGTAGAAAAATAATAATAATAGCAATAAAATGGCTTAAGATGCAAAAAATATATATAAAGGTTTTGTAGTCCACCAGATATATTCATTTTAAGTCATGACTGGAAAAGATGTTTTATCAAACTTTATTTATATAGCACTTTTCATACAAAAAATGCAACACAAAGTGCTTCACAGCATTAGAAACATTAAAAACAAGTACCCATCCCCTCCCTCTATATATTCACAGAACACACGTACGCACATCAACACACACACACACACACACACACACACACACACACACACACACACACACACACACACACACTCACTCTATAGGAGACATGACCTGGCACTGAGCATCATGGAAACGTCTACCCTGGGGTCCTCCACACTGGGAGGGGACCCCCGACGCCGACAGACAGGGAGAGCCCCCCACCAAGGTGAGGAGCCCCCCAAGCAGCCGGGCCGAGGGTACCCGCGGAAACACTGGAGTTAAAACATAAAAGTCTAAGAAATGCAGTAAAAGACCTAAAACATAAGTAAGAGTAGTTATAATGTAGTTATAATGTAGTTATAGTGTAGTTATAGTGTAGTTATACTGTAGTTATAGTGTAGTTATAGTGTAGTTACAGTGTAGATATAATGTAGTTATAGTGTAGATATAATGTAGTTATAGTGTAGTTATAGTGTAGTTATAGTGTAGATATAGTGTAGATATAATGTAGTTATAGTGTAGATATAATGTAGTTATAGTGTAGTTATGATGTAGTTATAGTGTAGTTATAGTGTAGATATAATGTAGTTATAGTGTAGATATAGTGTAGTTATAATGTAGTTATAGTGTTGATATAATGTAGTTATAATGTAGTTATAGTGTAGTTATAATGTAGATATAATGTAGTTATAATGTAGTTATAGTGTAGATATGATGTAGTTATAGTGTAGTTATAGTGTAGTTATAATGTAGTTATAATGTAGTTATAGTGTAGTTATAATGTAGTTATAATGTAGTTATAGTGTAGATATAATGTAGATATAATGTAGTTATAATGTAGATATAATGTAGTTATAATGTAGTTATAGTGTAGATATAATGTAGTTATAGTGTAGTTATAATGTAGATATAATGTAGTTATAATGTAGTTATAGTGTAGTTATAATGTAGATATAATGTAGTTATAATGTAGTTATAGTGTAGATATAATGTAGTTATAGTGTAGTTATAATGTAGATATAATGTAGTTATAATGTAGTTATAGTGTAGTTATAATGTAGATATAATGTAGTTATAATGTAGTTATAGTGTAGATATAATGTATTTGTAGTGTAGATTTTACTGGTCCGGTCCACTTTTACATTACGAAAATTGAGCAATAAATGGATGAATGAAGGAATTTTTTTTTTTCATGTCTAGTCATATTGCTGAGGTCTTTGTATTGGTTTTTAAGTTTGAGTGCTGAGTGACTTGACAAGCCATGAATTTGTGTCAGAGGACAATCAAAGAAGTAAAATGTGTTCTGTCATGTGTCCGTTTCCCTTACGTATACCTCAGACTTTTCTTACAAACCATTATGAGGGTCCTGACCCAACAAGTGACAAACACAGCAAGTTTATCGAGAGTGAGTATGGCCCACATTTCACACTTATTGTTTCAACAACTTCCTTAAATTACCATCATCACTCGTCTCTCTCCCCTCAGGTCTTGTCAGTTAAATTGCTCTTACCTGCGCAGTAAATTGGAGACGTTGATAACTGAGCAACTCTCACAAAGCACTTTCATTAGATGTCTTTTTGCCACTTGTTTTCTCTGACCAGACATCGTAAAGTGGGTCATGTTTTTATTTATCCTCTCGGAGACATGAACGCATCGAGCAGTCTTTCTTATGAATACAGACACAGCTCTTTGTGAAAACAATGGAAAGTTATGGCCTTGGTAGATGGTTTAAACACAAACAATAAAGCATAAATAGAAATCAATTAAAATAAAGTAAAAGACAAGAGTACAGATAGAAACGAAACAATGTTTTTATCACTGTTTATGATCAGATGATGCACTGCATTAATCTTTAACCTTTATAGTCTAATTCTAGTTCCTAATGCTAATGCTAGTTCCTAATGCTAATGCTGGGTTCTATATATACGTATATATATATATATATATATGTATATATATATACGTATATATATATATATATATATATATATATGTATATATATATGTATATATATATGTATATATATATATATATATATATATATATATATATATATGTATATATATATATATATATATATATATATATATGTATATATATATATATGTATATATATATATATATATATATGTATATATATATGTATATGTATATATATATATATATATATATATGTATATATATGTATATGTATATATATATATATATGTATATATATATGTATATGTATATATATATATATATATATGTATATATATATGTATATGTATATATATATATATATATATGTATATATATATATATATATATATATATATATATATATATATATGTATATATATATATATATATATGTATATATATATATATATATATATGTATGTATATATATATATGTATGTATATATATATATGTATATATATATATATATATATATATATATATATATATATATATATATATATATATATATATATATATATATATATATATACGTATATATATATATATACGTATATATATATATATATATATATATATATATATATATATATATATATATATATATACGTATATATATATATATATATATATATATATACGTATATATATATATATATATATATATATATATACATATATATATATATATATATATATATATATATACGTATATATATATATATATATATATATATATATACGTATATATATATATATATATATATATATATACGTATATATATATATATATATATATATATATATATATATATATATATGTATGTATATGTATATGTGTGTGTGTTGTCTATCTTTCTTTCATAATTTTAATCTGATTAATATTGGCAGTCTGACAACTTCCGTAATGTTTCTATATTAGGTGGAGGCTTTTAAACAAACCTGTCCAGGCTTTCTGCCTCTACATGCTCTTTTACCGTTTTTGTTTTGTTGTTTATTTGGTTTTGTTTTATTAACGTCAATAAATCTGAAAAAAATACTGTATGTACTAAATACATGTACATTTAGATTAGGGTTATTGATGCAGGCCTTTATATATAATGTAAGGGTGGTCACACTGCTAAGAGTGTAAACAGAATACATTATTTCATCAGTAAGATGTATGAGTGTGTTCAGAGCACAGATGGGCTTGTTAAGGGGTTAATTGCTCTGTCACTTCCCTCCTGTGTGTGTTTCCATTTTTAAATAACCTTTGAGTGTGTCTGCGATAAACAAATAATCAGTTTCACACAACAGATTATCTTATCATTGTTATGTGTCACTGTTGCTGCTTGGACACACCTAAATATAATTCACAAACTTCTTTTTCCAGAACAGATTGTATGATTGAAGATCAGTCTGAAGGTTAGACATAGTCATGTGACTGGAATACTGATGGTGTAAATCCATGGACCATCTGTGTGAATGTAGGAATCCACAGACAGACATACCTACCCTACACACACACACACACACACACACACACACACACACACACACACACACACACACATCTGTGTTTCTGCGGATCCGAATCCAGCTGAGCTCTAAAGCCTAGCTGCAGGAACTAGAACTAGTGCAAGACATGTTTGGGATTTCAGGAAAAAAAGTGGAAGGAATACTGATACTTCAACCCAGATGCCACAGATTATGTTCTGAAGTTTTACAGGTTAGGAAACTGGTGACAATTTGAAGTGTTTATATCAGATTTAAGTCCAGAATATATGGTGAGAAAGTGTGTAAGTTAATTTTCAAAGCATTACAATCACACAAGCATACTCATTTACATGTGTTATGTGGACTAAGTTTGTAATCAAGTAGCGATTGGGTAGTGAGTGTAAACTTTTGTTTGTTTTTTTTTAAATAAAGTAAAAATAACAATTATAAATTTTTAAAATTTAACTAAATTAATAAACATGTAAAAAAATTAATTAATAAATACAATAACAATAATTTAAAAACTAAAATAAATAAATATAAATAAATACAAATAATAATATTTAAAAATAATAACGAATACATTTAAAAACTACATAAAATTGAATATTTTTTGTTTTTTTTAAGTAAACACATCTTCAAACCTTTGAAAAATACATGCTTGGATTTGCACCTGTTTCCCCTCATGCTTTATGGGGACTTCCAGAAAAAAGGAATTAATGTATTTATAGAGCCACATCATTTCTATTTTACTACTGGGGGCCTTTATTTATATTTAACCTTTGTGGGGATCTGAATTGTGGTCAGAGGTCCCCATGGTGTAAACATATCAATGTCCCCATAAAGATATTAATACACACACAAAATAAATACAAAATGGGCGTATGCTTATGACACTAAAACAGGTGTTTTATTGATTGGAGTTACACTGTTTACATGAGAGGTTTTATTCCTGTTTAATTTCGAATAGAGGTTAATTCTACTTTAAGATGACCATTTACACACCTAATTCCAGTTGAAAATGATAATTCCAAATTACACTTAATTCTAAAAAAAACCTCACTGGTTCATTCTGATCTTAATTACAAATTCCTTTGCCATGTAAACGGTTAAAGGGACTAAAATTCATGTTAATTCAATCAATTTTTCGATGATTAGAAGTACATACATACATACAGTTGACATCAAAATGACACCATTTGGATGTACATTGACAAATTTAGATTTTGCCGGCTGTGGCCACTGACTGATGACCAAAAATTATGACCAGACAACATTAATGTGGTCAACCACCAGTCAAATGGTCATTGGTTAATACCCCTCAGCCAGAGTTACTTGCCTCAAGCCAGTACCTTTTTGGATGCAGGAGCCGTCTTTAGGAGGAGGTCTGTAATAGTCAATTGCCGAGTTTACAGTTACACACTCTGGAAATTCACAATTTTGTTGCATTCTTTTCAAAAAAACAGTCCAGTATTTCATTAAAAATGTAAATGAAGATGTACGCAACAGCAAAGCTTAGCCTACTAACAGGTTGTTGTTTTTTTTGTTTTGTTTTTTTTAAAAGAGCTATCTTGTTAAATTTTACTCTGTCCATTGTTAGATAAACTCTGAAAGAATTAAAATTTAAAAAAAAAAAAAAACACTGGGAAATGTACTGTTGTGTGTCCAAGAAAAAACACACAACGTTGCTCCATTTGCACTGTGGTGTTAGAAGCAGAACACCAGTGTCACTTCCAATCAAGGATACAAATGCCCTCAGAAGAGCTGACCCTGAAGTAATTATGGGTAATATAAAAGTAAGTAAGATATGGATAATAGGAAATAGGAGCCAGGGATATTTCAGAGAAAGTGGGAGGAGGAGAAAGTGGAGTGGAGAGGGACATGAGAGGGCACAATGCAGCTGAAATGCCAAGCATATGGGAAGATGCAATCTCCTGGAGCAATTCAATTTTGTCCTTGACTTAGCAGCCGCACATGAAGGCTGCAGAGTCACTGCATTAACATATGCTCTACTTTAATGAGAGAAGGACAGATGGTGAGGCATCGTTTCAGGTTTTATCTCAACTGTAGCTTGAACTGGCTTCTGTGACTTTGCAGCAGCAGCCAGAGAAGAGAGCAGTCCAGTGGGGGAGAGAAAGAAAACTAAAGGGAATGACAAAAAAAATTATGGGAGAGGGGAGGGGGGGCATGATGCTGCTAACTTTTCTCTAACTGCAGAAAAGACGAAGGTATTGGTGTGGTGTTTGTGATGGATTTGTATTATTACACAAACAGATGTCGCAGGTAAAGAACTAAAAAAGTATAAATAAAGACTTCAAGTTAAATTGGTAAATTGTATCTGATTGGTCAGTCCAGTATTTTGAATCAGTGAGTACGTTTATATGCACTTAGAAATTTGAATTATTAAGGACTTAAATGGAGTTTCCCAGAAGTCCACCTTTACATGGGCAGCAAGAGAAATTCAAATTACTGTTCCATTCCCAGACACTAGGTGACATTACACGCACCTTTGTGTTAGCATGTTTCAGGTTGGTACCAGAGAAGAAGAATTCAAAAACAGAAGTTTCATATTTGAAGCAGGTGTAGTAGGACAACAACCATGAAGCAGCTCAGTATATTTAACATGTACTGTTTACTCTGATTTACTACAGTAATGTCCATGTTGTCATAGTGACTGTGGTCACTTCCTGAAGGGGGTGTGTCCAGGATAGTCTTAGTCAAGCTCAGTTTGTTTACAAGTACATTCTCTGCTTTGGTTACTTCGACTTCTCAAACTGGCTTGATTTATTTACACTCTGAGGTGTTTACATGACTTTTAAAACTTCAACTTTAATCTGAGTAAGACAGTGCATGTAAACGTACCTAGTGATATAATGACACATTACATCAGAAGGTTGTTCAGTATTTTTATTGGATCAAATTATATGAATCAATGTTGTCGACGATAACAGTGTTTTTTACGTTCACTACGGAGCCTGTGAACGGGGCGGCCATGGCTCAACTGGTAGAGCGGGTCATCCAATAACTCAAGGGTTGGCAGTTTGACAGTTACTGCTCTGTCCTCGCCATGTGCCGTTGTGTCCTTGGGCAAAACACTTCACCCTCCTTGCCTCCAGAGCTTACACTGGTGTATGGATGCACGTGAATATTTGGTGGTGGTCAGAGCAGAGAGGCTGTAGGTGCAAAATGTCAGTCTGCCCCAGGGCACCTGTGGATACATATGTAGTTTACCACCACCAGAGGGAGCATGTGAGAGTGAATGAATAATGGATCCACTGTGCGCTTTGAGTATGTGTGTGTACATAGAAAAGCACGATATAAATCTAATCCATTATTACTTCTGCCAGGAGGTATTAAATCCGGGTCTGTTTGTCTGTCTGTGTTTGTTTGAACAGATTTTGATGAAACTTTCAGGAATGATAAATAATAGGTCAGGGAAAAACCCATTACATTTTGAGCAATGGTGGTCAAAGGTCAAGGTCACACTAAAGGTCAACAGCTAAAACACATCAGTGGTAATATCTCAGGATTCAGACAAGATAGAATCTCGCGTTTAATGTTATAATGATGATGATGATGATGATGATGATTATCCATGGAAACGGAGGAACTGCATTTTGCCAGAATTATTTACATTTATTAATAGGATTAGTGATTTTAAAGTTAATAAAAAATATTTAAATGATGATTTGTTGCTAGTTGCTAGTTTGGAGGGTTAAAAATGCATCCAAAACAGTAACATGTTTCAACTGTACGATCACATAACTGACCAGATAGAAAAAGGTTGTCCATGTGTTTTCTGTTTCTGTTGCCAGGCAGTGTCTGTCCTCTTTAAGAACAAAAACTGAAGCTTTTCACTTGTATTGCAGTGTCAACTCATATAACAAATGGACTCTCAAAGTGCCCTTTTCAGGACAACTCTATATTGGTCTTTAGCAGAGAGTGGTTGCCTATATGAATCACAATAGCCAGACCTTATGAAGGTCAGCTGGATCCAACATGAGGGCCACACGACATAAAGCCTTATCATTATTCAGTGCAGAGCCACCGGGAGAGCAACGATGCTACAACCCCAACATTTATTACAGCTTCCCTTCACGCTACACACACACACACACACACACACACACACACACCCAATAAAAAGCCATTGAGCACAATAAAAGTGACACAAAGACACAACACACATCTGAATATTAGTTGGCTCAATGCACGTTTTACATGCATTACAAAGGAGCACTTTAAAGAATGAGAGGGTAGAAGATTTTTGTTCAAGGACACAGAGGCAGCTGACAGACTCAAACCTTCAACCATGTAGTAACAACATGACCACAGCTCACACAAGAACACACACATCAGCAAATTGCCCCTGTGTAATGGTCTTTGAATTCACTTACGGTAACAAAGGGTAATGAAGGCAATGGCTCTGGTCTAAAAAAGAAAGAAAAAATGCTGAAGGATGATTAAGAAGAAAAATCTATCAAGTGTCCAGTCAGCTGTGGTAGTCACTACCTCAGATAAGAGCTGGGATCTGTTCAGAACTAGGTTAGTGATGTTCGATAACACTGATTTACTTTCCGATCCAATACAAAGTAGAAGTCAGGCTGATATCGACGATACCGATATTTTATGTGACTAAACATATGTAAGTTTTAAGGTAAAGTACATTATTTGTCATTAAACACTGTACAATGAAATATGTCCTCTGTATTTAACTCATCCTTTCTTTGCTAATGGTGAGAAGCACCTGGCTGGAGGATTTTACCCTAACAAACGTTTGTTTGTTTTTTTTTATTAAGTGTTTTCTTTCTCTCCCCCTCTTTTCTGATCATGGACAAATTACTTTAATTTGTTGGTCTTGCATGTATTGTGTTGTATTGTCAGACACTGTTATATGTAAGCTATTTGTGTTGCTTAATCACTTGCTCGAAATAAATGAAAAATAAATAAAAACGCAAACAAAACTAAAAAATACATTTTAAATCTAAAAAAAGCTTCCATAAGAATACAAGAGTACAAGGCAGAGTATGTGTTTATTTATTTATTTTAAACTGTAGCATATTGAGGTAGAAAATACAAATAGTTAAAAAAAAGAAAATGAATAAAGTTTTAAGAACATTTAAATTAATTCTTTCTTAATTATTAAGAACTACTATAAAGATAAAAAATTGGATCTTCATTATTGTTACATGAACATTAACACTGTTGTTTTTGTTCAGGAACAAGATCATATTTACTGTTTTCTCCTTTGGTCTGTTTGGTTTTTTGCTCAGAACCTCTCCTGCCTTTGAAAACACTCTCTGCACTTACCCAGGCGGAAGAAAAAGTAGTCCCACCAAGTGCTTGTCATTTAGCCAACATCTCAATAGTTCAGTTATTTTTCACTGTGTTCCTGTTAAGGATAGACCTTACCTCAAATGACTTTACGATCAAAAGTATCAATATTTTGAATTGAGAATCAATTTCAGAGCAGAAAGTTATGGTATCGGAGGTATCGATAATCACTAGTGGGAATGGGAATGATACCAGCATTGTATTCTTTTTTATTTAAGGAAATATTGATGACATTAATTTCTGAATACCCAACTACAGCTATGTGGCTTCAGTGACGCTATCAGGAGTGACATGTAATTTTCCTCTCTGTGGTACCCACTCCACTCAGCCATTCAGAAATGTGTCGAACTGCAAAATCAGGCTCTCTAAGGGAAACTGGCCCGAGGACCACTCTGGTTAAGAAGCCGGCCATGGAGCCAGTGTAACTTGATGCAATTATGTATGACATTAAACCAAGAACGGTCACAAACCACATTTCTGTAAAGATTACATACTGGTACCTGTAAAGAAAAGGACTACAGACACGGTGTCCACTCTGTCCACTTTCCACATGTGGAGTTTCCCACGGCTGCCCACTGCTCCTTACAGGTGCCCCAACAGCATGAAGGATGGGTTAAATGCAGAGGACAAATGTCATTGTAAAATGACTAATAAAGTACCTTACCTTAATTTCTGTTTCACAGTACTAAAGCTGCTCAACAGTCTGTGGTGGCCAGGGTCTGAGGGGCTGCCTGCACAACGACGATTGCGACTAAAATCGACAAAATATTTTATTGGAGATGTCTTTTGTTTACACAAGAATTTTGTTTTTACGGGTTGAAAACAAAAATCTGAAGATGCATTCCAGAGTGGAAATCTTGACAACTACCTGCTGTTGTGTTTCCATCTCACAGTCTAAAACACAAAAATACTGCTGCTCCACATGCACGTTAACGAGGCTGCATTCTATCATAGCTCTATCTAGCAGCATGGCGTGCACGTCCAATCCAATTCCACACACTCTTGCGTCCCCGTATACATGGAAATTTCTTAATGACAATGCTCATGTAAATGCAGATAAAAAGGTTAAGACGTCAGTTGTGTGTCTTCTCCTCTGAAAGTTTCCATATAAATGTAGCCTGATTCTCCTTCTCATACATTTTCTCTAGGACACAGATGTGGCCTGTAGCAGGATAGTCTAACACCAGCACTCTATGACTATGAAACCATGCTGATGGAAGTGGTCCAACATAAGGTCTGGCCATGTCCTGTTGAAATAACCACTGACCTAAAATACATCCCATCAGATTGATTGTACCTTTACCTCACATAGGTGCAAGGTAATGAGGTGAAAATACCGTAAATACAGCATATACTTAAAGATGTATTGATTTAAAAAAAAAAATAAAAATTATGTCCCCATACATCTCCATAAGAGGGTCAGTCCCTATTTCAGTTAAAACACAATATCTCAGCAATGGCTCAACAGAACGTCTTAAAACTTGGTACAAATGTTCACTCAAGGATGAACTGATTAGGCTTTGGTGGTCGAAGTACACGGCTATACTGACCTTTAACATATTTTTGGTAATAACTGCTGATAATTCTAAAAACTGGATCAACAGTTCAGCGTGGAAGGGCAGTGAACTGTAAACCCCAGTTTGTATATAGTTTTAAAGGGGACATATCATGGCCATTTACCACATTGATGCACAGATACAACAGCCTCTTCAACCTGGAGAAATGGCCCTTTTTAAAACATTTGGTTTTAGTGCCTCATGCTTTCATGCAAATGAGCCACAGCTGACTCCGCCCTTTTCTTCCGCATTCTACCGAGAGCAAGAGGAGAAGGAAATGGAACCTGAAAATGTTGAGGCAGAGAAAAATAGACAAAAACACAATAAAATAAAATCAGCTGGAGAGAATCAAAGTGGACAGAGTGCTAAGTTTTACAGCCCTGGTGTATGCGTTCGGGTCCAGACAAACTGGACCCAGGCCACCCAGATGAGCCATGACACCACAGTCACATTGCCACCCATGGACCAGCCTGTCCGATCAGAACAACCATGGGCCTGGACATATGCAAAGTGACCAGGGCTCAGACCCAGACGCACTGGACACACACTGGGACTATGATAGAGAATAATGGATTTGGGAGTCTGTGATCAGTAGGTGGGTTAGCTGAGCTGGTGGGATGGGGTATTTAAATGCTTGCATGTTACGTATGAAGCACAGAAAATCCAAAATGAAGTGTTTCCATCCCTCTTCAACAATGAAATGGATCAGGAGAAAATGAGAGTGAATGTTTTTTGTTCATAATTTAAGGGTCTCCTCACACACAGACAACACATATTTGTGTTGATAAACCATTGCATTTTACATGATATGTCCCCTTTAATAGTAAACATGGGGTCATATGAAGTTTGCATCTAAGCTAAGGTAACAAAATGACAAAAAAAAAAAAACTTCAATGTTTAACTTCACAATTCAGGACTACATTTTTTGCCATTGGGTGATTTTTAAGATCTGATTTGAGAACCAAATGTTATTTTCTTCACTTTGCCTGTGGGTCAAATTGAGTGCTGAGTTACTGTTCGTTATGGGAAATGTAACATCACTGTCCCGTGGCCTGTGACCTTTACAGATAAGGTAAAGAGTAATTATCTACTCGCAAGTGGCGAGGGATTTGCTGTCAAGGGTACTTTATTTCTAGTGTTAAGTATAGTCCCTTTTAACTGCATGACAGCTCAAATCTATTGTTTCTATATCTGGAACATCTGCTGCTAAAAATACTCGGTCTGTACTGTGGATTATACCAGGTTGTTCCTACATTAGCTACGACTCCGCGATGATCTCTCGAGAGCATCCCAGCACTTATTGAATTTCATCCTCGCAAAAACTAGGGCACATGTGACAACGGTTACAAGCATGTCTACACTTAGAGAAAAGTAAGTATGACTCCTGAGGGTTTCATAAAGTTAAAAACAGCGACAGAATGGAGGGGCGGTCCTTTTTCCTCTTCCTTACTTTCTCAGGGTACATTTATAACACAACACATTTTCCTGCTTTTGAAGAGTAGTATACAAGGGGATTCACTCACTGAGTGGGTCTGCTTTTTACTTGATGAATGCACTTGTCACTGGTAAAACCTTGTTGCTTGCAAAAGCTATTGATTTTTTTTCTTCTTCTTCTTCTGCAGATTTGGTCCCAGAAGCCCTCTTGCTCTAAAATCAGGGCAGCGGAACTAAAAACCCATGGAAACTAAAGCACCATAGTCTCAAAGGAAAACATGCACGACTGTAATAAAGCAGCAAACAAACAAAAGAAGGAAAAAAAAACCCCCACCACATTTCAACGTCGCACAAGGTAAGTGATGCAGCAAAGCAAGCTCACACAAAATAGATTCTATTACGATGACTAAAATAGCCTCCGTAATCCGTATTTTCCTTAGCCACAATGTGACAAAGCAGTTTCCATTTTCTACTGTGATAATGTATGAGCTCTTGTAATGATATGGAGCAGAAAAGGAGAAGCCAAGGTGAACACAGGGAAGCCCGTGTATCATAGCACAGCCCTTATCTTCACACCCATTCACAAGCCATCAGTAGCCAGTAAAAATAAATCGCTGCACTTCACAGTTCACTGGAGGGAAACAGGTCTTTGTGCAAAGCAAAAACCTCAGCTAGTGACCTGAAGTGCTGCTGCCGCACAGACTGGTAGGTTAACCCACGTATGAACATACACAGTGACGCCCTCACAATAGACGCATTCTGTTGAGTTGGATGCATCAAAAGCAGCTTAATTAACCGTAAGTTTGTGAGGAATGACAAAATAGTGAATCAGACTGTTTATTGACCCCCCCCTCAACCTAAAGGGGAGAAGAGTATTGTTTTTTTAGTCGGTTTGTGTTTGTCTCTTGGTTTGTTTGTCAGCAACTTTACCCAAAACTACTAGACTGATTTGATTTTCAGGACATTTTCAGAAAAGGTACAAGGTGGTCCAGACTAGATCACATTAAATTTCAGCGAATGATAGGACCTGCCAGAATGTGCTGAGAATCTCTCCTGAATCTCTACCCTAAACTCATTCTCTTTTGCACTAGTGTCCTCTTCTATTCTATTCTATTCTATTTTATACTATCAAGACATCCACAATTATGGTGCTCAGTGTCGTTTCTTTAATTATTTATTTATTTAATCTCTTTTTCTCTTGTGCTGGTTTGGTTTTCTTCTCTTTTTTCAATTTATTTATTTATTTATTTGTATTGATGGACAGTTAGTAGTTGGGAATAACACACCACCTTACAATCTTTAACTGCAATAGCACCGCCTGTTAATTTCTATCCCCGCTCATCCTGTCCAGTCTTTGTTTCCCCCACACATCACTGAGGTGTAGCACTGCCCTCCCTGGCTTATAATAGAGAGTTCTAATAAAGAATGTCTGCTCAGCTTTCCGGGAGGACCGCTGATGGTCACACACAGGCACTAAATATTAAAGTATTTGGCTGCAAGACTAAAATATGTACATACAGTGTTGACTCCCCCTCTGTGGAGTTAAACAATGAGTACAAATGCAGACAAAAAAAAAAGACAGATAATTTTTCTTAATTTACAGGTTATTCGTATTTGTTCATGTTATGTTCACGTACAGTTTGTAGATATAAACATCTTTATTGGAGAATTTAGCTTTTTTTTCCCCACTCAAAAACAGACATTTTTGGCGTTATTATTTTCTAAATTTTTATCCTATTATTTGTATTATTTTACTTTATACATGATTAGGCTGAATGTGGCCCCTGAACTAAAATTAGTTTAACACCCCTGGTTTAAGTGCTCAACACAAGTTCTTGATTTGTGTTTCTCTTGTGGAAAATCCATCCACAATCAATCAGTACAAGTAAGCCAGATATAAGTATAATCTAATTATACGGTTCTCAAAGATCACTTGACTATTAAAAGCATTTGGAGTATTCCAGAGTGGCTCAAACACATTCTGAGGTTGTACTCAAATCAACTCAGACACACAACAGATTGAATTTAATGTAGGCGCTTAACAACTGTTGCTACAACATGTGTAAACCCTCCTGCCTGGTGTCCACAGAAACAATATATCCTGAACAACAAAAGAAATGTTTTTATCTAGCTTTATACAGGAGTGTGCTTTAACTAAACGGTACATACAGGTATGAGGTTCACAGCTGAAATTTCTGACCATTTTCTAAGGAAATCCGAGAATTCTGGATAGTAGCTGTGTTTTCATTACCCTTGGAAATTCGCATAATGTAAATATCGTGATAAAAAACTAGTAATGGAAACACTTGAATTAAAAAACAAACACTCAAATATTGATAAAAAGTTTTCACGCTTTCATGAGGTTGTTTTTCTAACGTTTCATTGTTATAATTTATCACAAAAGCGCAATGGAAACACTTTTTCCGCAATGGGGAGCTTAAGTCTCCACCCCTTCCGGGAGGCTCATGGGGCCTGAAATTGGAAAATTATTGAATGGTATTCAACGGGAAATAAAATGCTAAAATCGTATCTGGTTTGTCATGTGACCTGAATCAAACATATAAATGTTCTGTTAACCAAATGCTGATGAGCAAAGTAAAACACAAAGTTTTGTTCATTTTGTTCATTGTTTATTTTTCTACATTCTACTTTTTATTTTATAATTTCTTCTTTAATTTTGCTTCATTTGTGTCTTACTTTCTTCATGTTACTAATTCTTTTGTCAGTTTATTATTTATTTTTGTTAATTTTATTGATGACTTTGGCCATTTTTGTTAATTTTGATGTTTATTTTTTAAATTCTTTTTACTGTTGAACTTCTAAAGTTTTGGGAAGTAGAGGGTTCAACTGAATCATATGGAAGAGGGAAATATCTATAACATGTAGGACACCGACCCTCGAGGACTGGATTTGGACACCTCTGATGTAACTGGACAAAATGCACCCTCTATATACATGTAAGCCCCACCCACAGTCATACCAAACAACACATAATGCACACATTCTATCATATTTACATATCCCATGACCCAAGACGAAAATCATACCACATCCTACAAATAATGACACAAATTGCACTCCATACATTTAACATAAACACAGAAAAAAAAGTGTAAATGTCCGTTTCCTGTCACTAGTGGTTCAGTCCGTGGTCACGTGCCCTGCGCGCGAATTATGTGTATTTAGTAGGTGAGGTGAAAGTGTCTCTGTTTGGTTCTGTAGCAGGTAAGTGTGTGTTTATGTGTGTGTGTGTGTGTGTGTGTGTGTGTGTGTGTGTGTAGGGGTGTGTGTGCGCGTGTCGGCCCAGGTGTGCACCCCTCGACTACGCCCATCACACAGGGAAATGTCCGTGTAGTGGGGCTGTAGGGAGAGCCATGCTTCACGCACTCCAGACATACCGGCAAAAAGCCGAGAGAAAAAAAAAAGAAAACGCACAAGGGGCAGATGACGGTGCTCTAATGTCGCACCGTCACACCATGACACAGCATAATGGCCTGACTGGTGCTGGACCATTACCCAAACCCATCTCCTAAACATGGCATGTCAAGGCTCACAGACAGCAGGTGCTTGCATATAAAAGCAGCATGTTTTTAAAATCTTCCCTGCAGGACATATGGGCTTATGGATGCTGCCAGAAAGAGGTGGTAGGCTTTACAATGGACTGCCCCCATTGGTCAGATACTAGCCACCCCATTGGCCCCCTCTACAGACACGCCCCCTGAGGGAAAACCTGTACAGACCAATTTTTCAGGAGATTTTAATTAAATTATTGCCCAATTTAGCCATTTTAAAATGTATTTTTTTGTGATATTCAGCTTATAATATTTCATAATTAATATAGTATTGATTGTTGTATTCCATGCAGGTTGTGTGATTTTTTTGTTTTGTTTGTAATTTACACCTTTCAAACAACATCAAAACCATTTCTTTGACCTATATTGACTGTGAGGATGAATGCATGGTGTACCATCCACCTATTTACCTCCACTAAGGAGGTTTGTCTGTTAGTTAGCAAGATAACTAGAACATTTATGGATGGATCTTGATGAAATTTAAAGAGTACGTTGGTAATGGAGAGATTAGATTTTGGTGGTGATTGTAGTGTGTGTGTGTGTGTGTGGGGGGGGGGGGGGTAGCTCAAAAACTTATGGTGCTTTTCTAGTTCAAACTGTTTATTCCTTAATATTAGTTCCAGGTTCGTGCAAATACTGGTGTTCTACCTTGTTATTAAAAAGTAATAATAATAATGGATTAGATTTCTATAGCGCTTTTCAAGACACTCAAAGCACTTTACATTATTGATCCATTATTCATTCACTCTAACATGTTCCCTTTGGTGGTGGTAAACTACATATATAGTCACAGTTGCCCTGGGGCAGACTGACAGAAGCATGGCTGCCATTTCGCACCTACGGTCCCTCTGACCACCACCAAACATTCATATGCATTCATACACCAGTGTGAGTGACACTGGAGGCAAGGAGGGTAAAGTGTCTTGCCCAAGGACACAATGGACTGACTAGGACAGAGCGGGAATCGAACCGCCAACCCTTCGGTCAATGGACGACCCGCTCGCCCATCTGAGCCATGAGCCGTTAATTCAACATTTCATTAAAATCTACCAAAGTGTCTGATTTGACAAGGAATGACCCATTTGATGGTGCACGACCAATGTCTGTTTCTCTGGCCAGTCCAGTGCTTGAGGCCAGGGTATCCAGCTTTGCAGGTAGTTGCATTTCCAGCCCAGTTAGGTCAAAGAAATAATGAATCAGTTGAACATATGACTATTGCTATGTGTTGTTTAGTATTTCATGTGAATGGTCCAGGTTCTTCTTGGGCCACCCCAATTAAAAGACTGGCCCAAGATGGCTACCCCAGACATTTTTATCTGATTACGCACTTGCCGCCAAGTCTTAAAACATGTTGTCTTTGCTCATTTGAAGTAGAAATAATCAAACATTAAACTGAGCTGTTCCGAGATAATCTATTTCCTTACTTAAGAAACAGACATTAGGATTGCATCCAATGTTTCCTGACACCACTGAGGTGTCCTAAGCACATCCTGGTGTATATTTAGACAGACCAAAGACGCCAGAAGAACAAACAAATGCTGCTGAATTGACAGCTAAGTGTCAGGACGAGAGCAAGCGCTAGGGTTTTTTTTTGTTTGTTTTATTTCGCTCATGCAAATGATCCTCATTAAGTCAAACAGTGAGTAAAGCAAAATGGAAGATGGTAAGACAGGATAAGGAAAGAATGTGAAGGTCCCATAAAAGTGAGCGGGAACTTAAATTGCTCTTTGGTTTCTGAAAAAGGGAATAAAGACAAGTTGACAACGTAATCACAGCACAAAGCCAGTGACGGCGAATGCAGTCATTACTGTGTGCACTCAACCCAGGCAAATTGGTTATTTCTATGGTGCAAATTTATACAATATGGTATCTTTAAAAATACAAGCTATTAAACTAAATCTCAGAGAAACCTAACGGCTTATTCACAGATGGTATGAAAGTATGAAACTTAACTAAAGTATCAGTTTGTCTGACGATGCACAGCTCTGATTTACCAGGACCTTAATGGAAACCAAACAGCCAGTATGTGCGCTAGAGCTGCACAATATAATGTTTGAGCATCGACATCACAATGTACATGTGTGCAATAATCACATTACAGGTCTTGCAATTATTTTTATTTATTTTTCTATTATTATTTGTATATATTTAATTTTTTTAAATTATTTATTTAATTTAATAAAAATACTTTAGTATTTATTTATTTGTATTAATTTCTTTTAGTTTCTTTTTCATTTTGTCTTATGTATTTATTTAATTTATATATTTTTTCTGGTCTTTTTTTTTTATATTTAGGGCAGTACGGTGGTGCAATGGTGAGCACTGATGCCTCACAGCAAGAAGGACCTTGGAAAGGTACTTAAAGTATTTTTGAGGGGAGGGGCCTCCAGTGGTCATAGAGCACATCAGACAAACTGAACTTTAAAGACTTTGATTGTAACTTTAATATAAACTTTGAACAAAGGTAGATGGATTTTGTAACTCTAATTGTAAAATACTTTCCTGACATTAAAATGAAATCGGAAAGACGCCAGAGTCTATATTATTTTCACTAAGTCGCTCGTGTCATAAAATATATCTAATAATTTTCCCATGACACACGTATGCCCCTCCACCTCCCACTGATGAACGCTAAATGTTCATCACTTGTTCCTTGTCAGCATCAACGTTTCTTGAATATTTCAGCCAAATCCATCCATAATTTTTGAGTTACATTACACATAGACAGACAGACAAACAGATAAACGTTGGCAAAAATACAACTCTGCCATTCCTTGGCAGAGTAAATACTAGTTTAACAATGCATTTTGGTGGGGGCATGGTACAAGAATATTTTTAAGCCCTTGAGGGGCTCATGAAGCGTACACGTTCCACCCCCATACACATCGATATACACATACAACACTGTTCAATTTCACAGTTAGATATTAACTAGTGTTGCTCCTGAACATCAATCATCCTGCAGGGTCACAGCGTATGAGCCTAGACAGACGCTCTCCACGCCAACAGTGACAGTCAGCGAAAGACGATGATGCAGAGGTCAAGGTGCACGAGAAGGGTAGCCCCAGGGAGGAGGCAAAGACGCGAAGGACACAACATAAAAATCACTGCCTCTTGACATATTAGCTGGACTTGGTTATGAATAAGAACTGTCTTCAGGGCAAGATGAGGTGATAACTCAGCAGGGAAAAGGATAAGAGGACAGCTGAGGGGGGTGGGGGTGGGGGGGGTATCAAGGCCATATGAGGGAGATATTTTCATTGTTATGCTGTTTTTCTCATAACACTGCAGCAATGTTCTACTGATCCAGTTTTGTCGAAGGAAAATGGCTCCATCTCTTTCTTTCTGCAGCTCTATTCCTTACGTTAACGTGATATCAGAAAATAATACAAGCTTTTGCTGGCAATACTTAGTGTTAGTGTTCATGAAGTGGCTTTTCTTCACCTCAGCTTGATTTTGGCAGGAGCGACTGATAGGGAGAGAATATTGTTGAGCTGGTTTTTGGCTCAACCCCAAGTTTTTGTTTTTCGCAGCTTGTATAGATGGGGTGTAAACAGTAGGGCTGGACGATATGGCCTCAAATTAATATCACGATAAATTGGGCAGCTTTACCTTGATAATGATAAATAAATGTAGGATAATTGGGTACATGCAGTTTTTATTTTTTTTTGAGGGGGGGGTTCAGTCCATAACTGGGCAAGCAGCGTGTATTTCACTCCGTATATGGCGACTAAAGTCCTGATATGAGAAGTCTGTAAGAAGATCACTGATGTCATTTCATTGTATAAAAGGACCATCAAAAAAGACAATGTAACCAGCAAATGACTATGAATAGAATAGAATAGAGCATTCATAAAGAAACATAAAATCACTATTTTCACAACTTTACAGAACAGTTATTTTTACTGTTTATATGTCCATACTTTTCTTTTTTTGCATGTTTCAGTGGGTGGCATCCAGTGTTTAAGTTTATTGTCATCACCCAAGTTTATATCCACTTAATGAAAAAAACCCAGAATAAAGTTATACTAATTAAAGTCAGTCACTGATGAAGTCCATAAAAAAAATAAAAAAATTAAATGGATGATGAGATGAGATGAATCCCAGGTCTTCAGATTCACCATGTAAAGGTGTACAGGGTTGGTTCTGATCTGTTCTGCCAAAACCTGTCTCATATTTACTCTGCCAAGGAACGGTGGAGTTATGTTTTTGCTTCCGTTTGTTTGTTTGTCTGCTTTATGCAACATAACCCAAAAAGTTATGAACAGAATTGACTGAAATTTTCAGGAAATGTTGATACAAACATTGACTACTTCAGTTTCTTTCAAGTGGACTTATCTGTCAACAAAGTCGAGTCGATGACATCATCACATTGTCGTGATGATGTCATGACATGATGCCAGATGCCTGTCATAAGTCCTCACTTTTTTACATTTCACCGAAGGACTGAATGTAAAAAGTCAGGTTGTGTGACAATGTGCTTTCACTGTGATAAGAAATTGTGCAAACCAGGTCAAATGTTTTCGAGGGGGCGGGGTTTCTTTCACATTGTTTTCCAGGTGTTAACTGGTGTTCATGGACCCACATGAGCAAAGTCTATTCTCGCTTATACAGCTACTAATGTGCAGGTCAAAAGTTCATTCTTGTGTATCATTGACATACTATGAACACAAGATGGAAAAGTGTGTTTCGGCTGTTTGTTTGTTTGTTTGTTTTTTTCTAAACGGTGGGGGTCACAGCACACTCATCTCCCAGACAACAAGTTTAGTTGTGCTGTCAAACACCTTTTTATCTTGGGACCAGGGCGTCTTTCCACTTGTAATGACACCTTACAATGCATTTGTAGAAGCAGTAATTGGATGGAAATGTTTGATGAGACAACACTGGTGATAATGAGGTGGCATGTTAGGCGCCACCGTGACTGATGGATATGATGGATATAGTCATTAACCTGCTGGACTGAAAATGAAGGAAAAAATACAGATAGATTTTACTGTCATTGAACTGGATATAACATTTACTGGCATTCAAGTCACAAAAGTGTATATAAACAGTACAATCACTTAGAGTTAACTTTAACACTCAGTGAACATATGGTCCCTATCTACAGAGTGTTAAATATACACTAATAGAAAATGAGCAAGAATAACATTATGTCGTGTTTTCAAATAGTTAAAAATTTATTTATGACTATGTAATTTTAAGTAGGTTAAAAGTTATTTCTTAACATGTAAATCTTCAATGTCAATAACACTATGTGTGTAAAAAGTTTCACTCTGACAGTCAACTTTACACCAGTAAGAGTCAAAGATGGGTAATTCCAGGTCCATCAAGTCAAAGTTCTGCCATGTATTGGTTCAAATGTGTTCACTGAACAGATTCCACAAATTATCCCATTTACCTGGCAGGACTTTGACTTGATGGACCTGGAATTACCCACTTCTGCTAAGAGTTAAAAAAGACAGACAGGGGCAAGACAGAAACCGAGAAACCAGAAAACCAGAAGCAAAATCGAACACCGAAAACCAAAAACAAGAATACTGCTCATAAGTCGCTACCAAGGCTGACAAACTCACACTGGACAGAGACACAAAAGGGGCTTAAATACTATTACCAACCGGTGAGACACATCAGTGTGAAATTAACGAGAGCTGGGGAATTCACCAGTGACAGGAAACAAAAAGTGAAAGTGTGAACATGAAACACCGATCCCAAAATAAAAGACCAAGCACTAAAAATGACAAAAAATACAAAGAGACACACAGAAAAATATGACAAATTTGTGTTAATTCTGGTTGTTGTTGTTTTGTTTTTTTTACAGTGAGGCTCAAACACAAACTTAAATGAAGCAACTGTGAATCTACTATATTGTACTTTTAATTCTATGTATATGGAATATTACAGTTTAAAAGAAGTTCTCCCTGGTGTATAAATGGCTTCAGGCCCAAAAACAGTTCATGTGTCAAAGGTGTCCCTTGTCAATTTAACAACATAACACCCACTGGAAAAACAAAATACCCATCTGTATGCAAACCTGCTTCTCAGGCATTAAACAAACACTTATTGAATCAATCACAACCCATCCTGTTGATTGAATCAATAGTAGTGAAGTAGTGATAGGGAATAATTACATCAGTTTCTTAAGCATTAATGTTGCTAGAAGGCGCTGTCAGCAGCACAGATGCTTATCTTGCTGTTTCTTTTCCCACTTTCTTAAACTTAAGTCTGTGATTTGAACTATTCTGCTTACCTCCAGCGATTTAAGCTGTGAGCCCCTGGGGTTTGGCTGTATGTGGAACCGCATACAATCTGAAATCACTCTACCCAAACATCACCACCAGCCTGGGGTCCCATGGAAAGTAAACAATGTGGTGCCTTCAGAAAATAAATAATCTAAATAATGGCTATGTATACATGATCCTTTTTAATTCAAAATTACAGAATATGAATAAAATAATTGAGAATTAAAGCTATTTCCTGTGTGTTTACATGGAAATGTTAATTCTGAATAAACATTTACATGGGAAACAGGTGTATTTCTCTTTAGTTTAGTTTTCAGAGTCATTGCATGAGAAAACCAGGCAGACGTCGGAAGATGAGGGTCGGCCAAATCAACTCATACTTTGTATGTATAATAGATATGTGCAACTACTGTATGAACATCCATATGATTAAAACCCTCTGGCTATTTTTCATTACGGAGTTCTGGGACCCCCGTTTGTGACCCTCGAAAATCAAACAATTTATATCTTAAAATTACTAAAATTGCGATGGCTACCCTGATATTTCTGTAAAAGCTACGCACATAAATGTTATATTTCTATATAGAATAGATTCCTTAGTTTCAGACCAAAAGTTGAAGATTAGATAAAAGCAGAATTTTTATCCCGTAAATTTTTGTCACTTTTAAGGGACATTATCTCCTATGGACAGTGGCTTTGGTGAATGGCATTAGTGGGGGTTCTTGATGGGGATTTTTCAGCTTTTGGACTATAATGGAAAAAGCTGAAAACCCCCCATTAAGACCCCCCCCCCCATTCACGGCTCACATTATGTATGTCCCAATTATACGACGTTTGTTTTTGAATAAGTAGATGTTGCTCTCTCCATCAACACTAATGCTGAACCACATGAGGTTAAATTAAGGGGCGGGACAACACCAGTGACAGGAAGTAAAACGAAACATAGTGAACATGAAGCAACATGACAAAATAAAAGCCCAGACACTAACGATGAGAGAAAAAGGGAAAACAAAGAGAAAACTTACTAAACAAGACACTAAGAGTCCAGAATGTAACACAAATGTCAAGAGGTGTCGTGTATCGGACCCAAACAGGCTCATGAAAAAGGCTTTTTATTATGAGCTCAGACAGGACGTAATACTGGAAAAACAAAAGTAACAGAAAGGCTGTTACAAAACTCATTCCATAGTTCAACATATCCACTGGAGCTAACACCCAGCTGGTCTAGGTGCCTGGATGCTGGGGTTTCCGTCCAGGTAAAGGGACGAACTAACAAAAAGGGCAGGAAAGAACAAAGCTTAAATAGAGTGAAGTGATGAGGACAGGAAAAGGGCGTCACAGCCATTTAAGTCTGTCAAACAATTATCCATTAATGATTAAATTTTTATATTAAAAACATAATTTATGGCCGAAAATAATAACAAAAATGTGATTTTCCTCAATTAAACATGTATTCAATTCATAAGTCAAAATTATGAGATAAAAAGGATGTAAAAAATCAGACACTAATTTTACAGACACTGTTCCTCTTTTTTCTTACAAAAATGTTTTGTCCATGTCAGGGGAGACGACTAAGAATATGTTCCTCAGGGGGGACATCACTGAAAAAAGGTTGAGAACCACTGTCTTAGGGTAAATGTCACAGAACAAGACATAGTTTAGTTAATTTAGTTTAACAACAGTAACATTTCTCATTACTTACTGGTTAATGACTGTTTGTTAACACCACGAAGAAGAGCTGTTTACATTAACGGTGAACTGAGGTGCGCTTCATTTATATATGCTGTAGTGCCGCCCGGGCGGGTAAACAGTTTAAACCATAGATACTGTAACAGCCCCGAAATGTTATTGATGTTTGTTTGGTGTGATTGTGACGACAGTAACTGTTTATCCTGAAATAAAAAGTAGGTGAGACCAACTCTCCGTCCGTTTCCTGGATCCAGTAACGATACAATATATAAACTCAGGAAAAAGTGGTGGGTATGAAATCATCTGGTTGGAGAAGTGGGGGTGTCACAACATCCCCATCCCCCACAGGTGCGACGCCCATGAGGACAGGTGTGCAGAGGGCAGAGATATGACAAAAAAATGTCCTTACAAACACACAGGACATGACCTCAGTGTCTTTGAATGGTGCACGATTGCCCTTCTCTGTGCAAACTGATTTAACTTGCGAAGCTTTGAAATGGATTTAACTTGAACTCCCACATCAACCCATGTGTTCCAATCCATGTAGTAATCCTTCACTTCTTTTATTTCTCTTTTAATTGTGTTGGTGCTGAGAGACATGGAGAAAGTAGATCATGTCAAACTGGATTAGCATGAGTCATTTGATTTTTTTTTTTTTTTTTTTTTTTTTTTACTCTGGTAATTAAATGCTATAGTGCTTTTCTGTTGTTGTTGTTTCTCGTACACTGATGATAGGGAACAGGGTGGAAAGGGACAGGTCCTATCATGGTCTCATGTGGGAACTAGTGAGGATGAGGACGGAGGAACACAGACAAGAGTAAGGCTGCATGATATTTGAAAAAACTGACATTATGTTGTTTTTCGTAAATAAAAAGAATATAAATAAATAAAAATAAATACAATCAATGAATGTTAATTAATGAATAAAATAATTAAAATAAATAAATGAATAAAAAATTCTGAAAAATGAATGAATAAAAAATAAGACAAATAAATCAAACGTACATACTATAAAATAAATGAATAAAGAAAAGAAAAACATTAAAAATATAGAAAAAAAGGAAAATATACAAGTCACTAAAAAGATACTAAAAAATAAAATGTGTTGTGTTGTATTTTGGCTACAGGTCATTATACACAGCATTAGGAAAAGCTGAAAAGAAATGTACAAAATAATTAAATGTGCAAATGTAGACGCAATTTTTACTGCCATATTCTGATGGTGTTATTTGTATGTAGATATTTTTTACATGTTCCCCAGTGAAAATGACGACTATGGATACAATGACTTATTTCTAGACAATTGATCTTGAAAATCTTATTTCAATAAATCTTTCCAAGATAATTTTTGCTGCTTCCATTGGCAGTTTTTGTTTGTTTGTTTTTCTTTTTTTGCTTAATTCAAATCCCCAACGACCTTCGACCTCCATTGTCATGAAGTCAAAAAAGTGTAACCTGAAGCTTTAAACAACATGAAATACAGATGAAAACACAAGTTCAAAGGTTCAAAGGAGAGAGAGCGAATTCTTTTAAGGAGAGGGAGTTAGGGGAAGGGCGTAGAAGAGGGGGTGCTCCTCATTAAAAAGAAGTTAAATAATTAAAAAAAGAAATAAACTATATCAGATCCATAGATAAAAATCACAATAAAAAAAACAAAAAAATTTTTTTGGGAATATTGAAACTAAACCAACCTTTCAGAACGTGTCATCGCTGACGCATCAGGGTTTAAAAGGTTAAAAGACAAAGAGAAATAATTTGTTTTTCTACATTATACATTTAATATTGTAGATGTTCAATGTATAATGTCACAACTTGGTGCATTTCACAGAAACATCTCAGCCATATTAATGCTCAAATTAATGCTCAAATATCAGATGGATCCCATCACTAACCCTCCTATGAATTTATTTGAATCACTTCCCTTGAGGCACATTTCTATTGCCAAAATAAACAGTGGACACCCAGATTCATACTTTACAAGTTTGAAGAGTCACCTTTCCTGGCCCATTTTCTGGGGAAGACGGGGACATTTATGTGAGTTTAGAGGTGGTGATCAGGAATCACGCTTCCCTGCTGATTCAGAAAGAAGGACAGTGTCTATTAATGGCCAACCCAGATGTCTGGAAACAAGAGCAAAACAACCTAAATCTGTACCAGTAGACATCCAGGAGGGGTGGGGAGTCTAGACTGTGTCTCAAGTGCTGCTCGGAGACAAATGTCTTCCATTACGCTGCCGCCGGTTCTGTCCTTCAGTAAACCTCTCACCGTGTTGCTGTGATTGACGGCTGTCGCTGTGACTCACATATTTATCTTGACCTCAGGAGCCGTCAAACAATGTGTAAATGAGACACTGATTGGATGTGAGTTTATTAATACATCTCTTTTCGTTATCCCATGTCCAGGGAGGTCTGAGCATAAGGTCAGCTTCAGCCTGCTGGGGAATCAAGGACGCTTCAGCAGCAGGGCTCCTCTTCATCACCTCAAGGACACCCAGCCCGTTACTCTGCCGACCGCCCGCAAAACAGCTGCACACCCACGCCATCCACTGAACCACAGGCGGAAAGTAATTAAGTAAAAGTATTTTGTTACTGTACTTAAGTAGATTTTTTTTAGGTATCTGTACTTTACCTGAGTATTTATTTTTCTGGAAACTTTTTACTTTGATTTCCTAAATTTTTGCATAAATATCTGTACTTTATACTCTTTACAATCTTAGAATAGACTCATTACTTTTTCAAACTAAACAGAAGTGACAGTATGACAAATAAGTCACCAGAGGAAAAATTAGTGGAGGAGTGAAATTGTACTTATATGACTAATATCTCAAAATTTTGACATTTTATTTCACAATTTGGCCTTTTTTTTAATCTTAAAATTGTGCATTTTTAGTGGCCAAAAAGCCACTACAATGGGACTGAATAGCGAGTGGAAAGGTTGTCCTTATTAAAAAGGCTGTAGATTGACTTAAATTCATCAACTATTGTCATTTTCCAGATGTATAAGTTGTCCATACTGTATTTTATATTCATTTTATTAGTCATATACATAGAAGTTTTGAGTTGTGTATTTAAAATGTTATCATAAAGACAATAATATTAGTGGAACATTTACTGTATCGTGCACGTGTGTGTTGTGCATCTTCACTTTTTTTTGGATATACTTTTCCATGCAGAGATCCCTTCAGTAAAGCCCTTGATCAGCACAAACACACAACCATAAAGCATGCATATTTATGAGCGATGAGTCAACACTGGTCTTCCGTATCTCAGTAGCTGGAGCGCTGCACTTCCACTGCCAGGGTTAGCATAACTCTACCACCCCTCATTAAATTCAACCTTCTTATTGAATACTTAAGACAAGTAGTATTACGTGAGGTCAGGGGTCACGTGTATGATTGCCTATACATTGTTGCCAGACTTCATCAAAATCTGTCAACATGAGCATCAGAATTTTTCTCCATGCATTTCCTCTTTATGTTTTATGTGCTGCTGTCAGGATTTTACATGACCTGCTTTTCTCATAACGCATTAAAAGCACTATATTAGAGCCGTGCAATATATTCTTTGAGCATCGACTTCGCAATAGTCACATGGCAGGTCCTGCAAATGTAGGAGATCAACATTTTCTTATCTAATTTCAATAGAACCTGACACACACTGAACACATCACAATCATTCTGAACCAGTTTGGAGTGAGTCACTGGTAACAAGACTGAAAAATGAGCAACAAACAAGAGAAAATCACCAAAAACCAATACTTGGTTCTGGAAAGAGAAGCATTATAGTATTTTATTTGATAAAATCCAACAGTAAGAACATGTTGGAAGGCAATTTAAGATAAAAATAGAATAAACAGGGTGTATGGTACGCATTCAGCTAATGTTAGATGATGTATAAACAACAAAATGAGAACGTTCCTGGTATGTTAACATATTACAAGTTATTCAGATAATTATAGCATAAAGAACATGCTCATATTCAACACCATCTTGCGGTTGCCAGTGTAAAAATAACATGTAAAATTATATAAGTCAATCTGTAGTATAAGTCGCACCCTGGGCCAAACTGAAAAAAAAAAAGACTTATCATCTGAAAAATATGGTATTTATTTGTATTTTTTAAATTAATGAATTTATTTTTAACCTTATTTAATGTTTTTTGGCTACAAGAAGGATGATGAAATGTATGTTCTCTCTCGACCACTAATCTGTTTGACTGTTGGCACCACACAGCTGGTACTGTATAAACTCCTGAGTATTTTTTTTTTTAATATCGCAATATATATTGCAGGGTAAAAAAAAAAAAAATCGCAATATCTTTTTTTTTTTTTTTTTTTCAAATATTGTGCAGCCCTAAAACACACTATCGTTCTATTGTCTGGCACCAAGTCGAAGTATCAGTATTTTTTTCCTTTTCTTTTCACTATCAATAGGCCTCAGGCTCATTGGTAGGCATCAAGAGGGTCCAGCTGGATATTATTACTGCTAATGAGGATTCACAACTCTGGTGCACGTGCTCAGAGTGTGTCTGAAATTATAATGGATTAAAGCCAAATATTATCAGGCAGTGCTGTTATCAGAAAGGCCTGACACAAAGGGATTCCCCAAGCTGAACGCAGCAGGGGCTATATGACCCATCTGCAGCCCCCTCAGCTGCTGCTGCCGCTGACTGTAAAGCAAATAAAACATTAACCCTTTGGTGCATTTTTTTTTATTTTTTTCTCTAACATTATTTTTTTTTTATTCCTCTTTAGGCCTGTAAAAAGCACATGTTGCACGGCTAGGCTAGGACAACATATGTTTAAGCTTTGAACTAAAGAAATGTGTATTTAAAATGTAATATCAGAACATAATAATTTTTTTGTTTAAGATGTTAATTAGTCTAATAACCAATTAATTTACAGGTAAACATGTTAGTGCAGATCAGGTATTAAGAACAGACCAGTTACAGTAATGATTTGAAGTGACTGATATGAAACTAAAACAAAACCTAAGAATATACAAGAGTCTACTGGACTGACCAGTATGAATCGAAGGGTTAATGTGCAAGAAACTGCTTCTTTTTTAGGATATACATACATACATACATACATACATACATAGTGTGCAGCACTTTAACACTGAACATTATGATGTAAGCTATTTCCTCTGGCTACAAACTCTACAAGATGAAATATTCCCTTTTATCTTCATCCTTTCTATTATTTCTCTCTAAGTTGACCAGAACCAAATGATATGAACTACATAGAAAATACACAGGTTTTTTTTCTGAATTATTACTTGAGCTATATACGGTATGTTTTTATTTAATTGTATTTATCTCCACCTACATACAGAAACTTTGTGGATCTCAGATGGCTGCTGGTGTTTGACTTGAGTTTGTATTTTTCATAAGAAGCCAAGCTATAAGAGGTTTCTTTTTTTATGCCAGAGAACAGGTGGTGTGTGAAGCGAGCTAACAAATGGCCACAGGCAAAAAACGGAGAGAGGAAAATTATTCTTTATGCTACATAACCAACATCCAATAATAATCACCAAACATGTCTCAGAGCCCAGTTGTGTCAGAGTCAATATATTTTCTAAGGCTGGAAAAGTATAAATAAATAAAAGGCTGTGCCACACTGAAGTCAAAATGCTATTTCAACATATGATATATAATATTTCCACAAAATGTCGATATATCTATCGTATTTTTTGAACTGTAAGTTGCACTTTTTTGGAGTGGCTTAAATGTAAAATGATTCATGTTGTTTTCACACTAACAAATGCATGAGGGCGCTGTTGAGCATGATCTTTATGCTATAGTTATGTGAGTAACTGTTAATATTTTATGTTAACACACCAGGTTGTTTATACACCATGTAACATTAGCTCTTAGATTCAACCTGTTCTCTATTAAATTTTTATTTTAAATTGCCTTTCAAGATAAAATGTTTGTTGATGATTTTTATCAAACCAAAAAAAAAATGCAACTTATACTCCAGTGTGACTTTAATGGGTTTTTTCCTGGTGTGACTTAGTCTGGAAAATACAGTAAATGTCTGAAATATCTAAATCAGACCTGGGCAAAATAAGGCCCAGGGGCCATATGCGGCCCAATATCTGGCCCTGACTGGCCCACATGAGGTCAATGCAAATATATAACATACAGCTTTTATTTTGAAGGATCTACTGTTTTTTTTTTTTCACACTCAGCATAAGGCTTATGTACCAAATTGGTTTGTTGCTCAGTTTCAGCCCACTCATGTCAGCTAACACCAAAAAAAGTAAGTAGTATTTCTTTATTGAAGTCAGAAAAGGAACTGAGATACACAAACAAATCTGCAGTCAGGGTTTTTTTTTTTATATAAAGTTAATATGGAGCTGGTTTTATACAATTTCACAAATGTTTTTGTGGATATTCATTAAATAGTTGTATTCTAGGCGCTACATTTTCATTGTATTGTTTCATTTACTGTTTTTATTTAAGAGATATTGAGCTATGGGTGAATTGATCCGGCCTTTAATAACTATCAACATTTCTCATGTGGCCCCATAGGAAAATTAATCGCCCACCCATGATCTAAATGAAAAGGCATGTGGGTCAGTCTATGTCAAAGCATCCAGAGAAACAGAAATTACCCAGAAACCCAGAAAATTCTCAAACAATTCAAAGAAGTTTCTCTTATGGACAAGTTTTATACCAATATGTCTAATATTTTTGAAGTAAAGGAAATGATGAGATAATTTTCTCAAAATATAACCTTATGCTGTCTCAGATAAGCCACCTGCTCTTTGACGCTGGTAAACGCAATAACAGTCACTTGGGTAAAATTTCAGAAATTAAGATTTTATAATAATGCACTAACCAATCAGGAGCTATTTTTCAAAGTCGCCCTGGCAACAAGAGATTTTGGCTACTCGAGAAGGCTTCGTTCTGAGGCGTCCCATTGGTTCAAATATATAATTTACTTACTTTTGTATTTAAGGTTTGTCTAAAGGAGTCCTGATCTTTCCAACAGTACAAAACATGACAGGGAAATGCTTAACACGAGCACGAAGGAAAGTCGTATTTTGAGCCGATTTTTCTTAGTTTTAGACTTAATTACAGTCAGTAGTTCTTCCCAAAAGGCATGATTTGAAGCACTTATGGTAGGAATTTCACAAGAATTCATAGTTAGAAGTGTTCAGTAGACATTTTATGCATAAACTTCAAAATCAATCAATAATTTTGACCCATATAATGTGTATATAGAGATAGATCCTACAAAAAATAATTATTACATTTGTGGGAAATTAGGTGGCAGGTAACTGCTCTTATATTTGTGGATTATTGCATTTATAGGGTTAACAGTTCCATATTTGAAACATGCTCATTCTAACTACTCTTGGGTGTTGCATAAGTAATGCAAATTCTGACGATAGCATTTCTGTATTAAGGAAGCAGGGAGATGTCCAGCTGTCTGAAAATGGCTTTTTCACGACTGTGCAAGAGGGGGAGAAGAAGGAAGGGGGGGGGGCTTGAGGAAATACCCTGTTTAAAATACAATCACAGTTCTGAGATTCAAGCACCTGCTCTGTTATAGCACCTGATGGGATGCCAGGCAGCTTGGCTGAACAAAACCTGACTGATGGTTCAGCCCTGTGTTGCATGAAGGGAACGCTCATTATATGAAGGTCAAATGCATTATGAGGAAGTGGACTGAAATGGCACTGTAGGAAACGAAACAAGTTTTAAAAGGAGAAAAATAATTTTCCCTCAAAATGTGACTCCATTGTAACTTGTGTTTTTATTTCCTTTTTTTCTGTATTTTTTTAATTTATTTTTTGGCTGGTGTGACTTATACTCTAGAGCAGGGGTGGGCAACTCCAGGCCTCGAGGGCCGGTATCCTGCAAGTTTTGGATGTTTCCCTCTTCCATCGCACCTGGAAGCCACTCCATAATTATCAGGCTTCTGCTGAGCTGGATAATGAGCTGATCATTAACTGAATCAGGTGTGTTGGAAGAGGGAAATATCGAAAACCTGTAGGATTCCGGCCCTCGAGGACCTCCACCTCTGCTCTAGAGTGATTTATAGTCTGGAAAATATGGTACATTCAAGTCTGAATGTTGTATGACTGAAAAGGAGTAGTGTTACGACCCCATCACACCACTAGGGGTGTGTGGGTCTGTTTGTTTCCACTTGTGTCATTCAGATTGTCTCTGGGCAGGTGTTTATTCTTTGGACTTGTCACCAGTGGATGTTCTGCACCTGGGCCCGCCTCCTAGATGCTGAAGGGGGCGGGGGCTTCGGAAAATTGGGTGATCCACCCAGACTGGCACTCCGCTACAGATCCACCATTAACATATATTTACACTTTTTTTTCTGTTAACTGTTTTTAAATAAATACACACATCTACCCATAACCCACTACTGGCTGTTTGTGTTCTGGGCCGTTGCAGTAGGAAGAAGTATAAAACTATTTATTCCAAACTCCTTAAGTGCTGCGACACATTTATCAATACCTTAATATAAAAAAAAAAAAAAGTTTTTTTTTCAGCATTTTAGCAATAGACCACAACTAATAGACAATGGAATTATGCACAATGACCACAGCAGTAAAGTTATAGACTCAACAATTCAACCAGATTGAAAATTTAACCTCAAATTAATTTAAGTTTTTTACAGCAGGTTTTTTTTTTTTTTTTTTTTTTTTATTATATCAACAATAAAATTCCAAAAACTGGAAGAAGGGGAAAAAAATGAATTGCAGCAGCATATAGAGGAAACTAACTTAATAGAACTATACACAGTAAAATCACCAGTGTTGATATAACACATGGAGTTAATTTTAACACTACCTCAGTGAATATACGTTATGGTCCCTATTTACAAAATGATCGACATTTCACTGTGGTGGATGTTTGTGACAAAGTGGCTATACTATACTATTCTATTCTAAAACAACTTGAAACTCCATAGAAAAGGTCAGTCAAGGTCATACAAACAGCTGACTGTAAACTACTGTCAGACAAATGAAAACAAAGATCATATAGTGACAGCATGAAGGTATAAATGAAAGCACATTTTCAGAATGTTGTATTATAAAACAACAAAAAAATCAGATGTATAGTATGTAAATGAAGCTTGAACCACAGATAAAAGCTTCAAAGTGTGACAATAACCTGACACTAATAAATCTTTGTTTTTTTATACACTAGGATTGCATATTATTGTGTCATCCAAACAGCCTGGCCTTTCCTTTGTAATAAAAACAAAATGCAATAAACCACGATTTTTATCCTGGTTTATTGCATCTTGTTTTTATTGACTGTGATCTTATTTATCTTTAATTATCCATGCTGCTACACTGATTAATGTTGGAACACTGCACACTTTTGTCTCTTTTGTCTTGACACTTTATCAAGTACCTGCTTGACAGGTTTCAGTTTGTATTCTGTACTGTTTTGTTGCCAAATGAAATCATACTTACTGCAAAACAAATCTACCCACAGTATAAATAAAGTAACTTTAAGCTTTGGTTTGTAGTGCATATTATAAACTAGTTTACTGTTGAACAGCACATGTTCATTAAAAACCAAAGAGCTGAACATTTACAGTGAATTTACTGTCGTCTGAGGAAATTAAAGCTGAGAACTGTTAGGTTGTTTAGTCTGTATGATCCATAGGTAGAGCTACACACAAGACAACAACCGGATTTAAAAAATAAATAAATAAATAAAATCATTTATGCCAATTTGGTGATTTCAGTTTAATACAAGTCGGTAATCAACTGGTACCACATTGTCACTAAAGATGTGCAGAGTTAGAATTAACCTCCAGCCAGGGTTCCTACGACTCAGGGCAAGTTAAATCCAATAATTATTTTTGGGTTTTTTTAAATGCAGTTTGAACTAAAATTTAAGACCAATGATGTACATGTAATGAATAGGAATAGTGCAGCTAGGCTAACAACCAAACTGACTCAAACACAATCTCCCTCTCCCCTTAGGGGTGCGGGGTAACCATCTATTTTCATGGTTGATGTCGTCCTACAACATGTCTGTATCAACCATGTTAGTGTAGATTGGGACCTGTCTCAGGCTGATGATGCAGGCAGCCACGAGTGATGATGCATGTCAATGGCGTGCAGGTAATATGGGTGGGATGAGGGAGCTAATGCAGCTTGTAAAGTGACAGATATATGGATGACTATTGTTGAGCTGAGCCAAGGTTGTTCTTCCTGACCAATGATCTGTGCAAATCATCATTAAGCCTTTGAGCCACCTATATATCTCCTCCTTTTTCCTCTGTTTCCTTTGTTCTTTCTTTTCCCCTCCTTCATTTCCCCTCTCATCCATTCTGTATCAATCTCTTGTTGCAGAAGTAAGTCACTTCTTTTCCATCAGTCTCCCTCAGTGGCTAAAAATAGATGGCATCTGGATAATAGTCCCCTTCCTCTCCGCTCTCCACACCTGATTTATGCCAGTAACCAAACTAGCCTGCCAGCGCAGAGGCTCAGCAGAACACCAGACCTCACAGTTTGGATCCCAATGATCATTTCATGCTTGGTCAGCTAGCGAATGAAGCATGGCGCCATTAGCCAGTTACAGGGGACCAAGGTCAGTTGAACTTGATTCGGAGCCTGTGATCTTTTAGGGTAAGGTCACCTAAAGGGCGGGCTAGGAGATTTAATAGTTGCTGGACCTTAAATCCACACAACAGAAATGAAAAAGAAAAGGACAACTGGACTTCATACGCAATAAAATATTCAAAAGTACCTTCTAGCTGTGCTGTATAACCTTGTTTATGTGACAAGCCAAAACTTGAAACCCTCTACATCATCCCTTCCCACACAGCTGACAGTCTCTGGGGAGCTGGACAGAGTGAGTGATGTAGTGTTCAGTTAAAATCCACTGGTGCACTGAGTCGTAAATACAGGAATAGGGAATTGTCTAGTAATTCATTGACAGGAGTAACATACACATGGTTCATTTGGCTCATTCAACCCTCCAGAGAATATTGCAGGGCAGAATTGAGTTCAGAGGTCAAATGACTGCTAGTGACCTCCAGTTGACACCCATCTGCAGATTGGCACTCGCATTGATAGTATAAGCATTTCTAAAGTGGTTCCTTTAGCAACGTCCACACTTTAGTGGATGTTGGCATCAGTGTAATGACCAACAGAAGCTCTGTCCTGTCAAATATGAACAATCGTTGTAATGGAAAATGCAAATGGAACAAAAAAAAAAAGCAGTGATATTACGCTTTTCGCTGGATACAGTATGGACTCGTAGTTCATGTTTTATCTATTCAGCAGTGATTCATCTCTAAATATAAATCCATTCCTTATATTCAAATAATAACTTGTGGTGATGTTTGTCAATGACAGGCAGGTAACGTAATATAGACAGATGAGGAAGCTAATGTAGCTCGTAAAAAGGCCAGATATATGGATGACTATCGCAGAACCATTTTTCTACCGTTAGATTTTGTACATGTTTACTTCAGCCAAATGTTTACAGTTCTTAAAGGGATAGTTCGCTGTTTTTTACATGAATCTGTACGAGATCAGCGTCTTTACTCTGGTGCATCCACAGTGACGTACCCTCGACAGTGTCCTATGAGTCTAGTTCTTGTACGGTTTTGGTCAAAATGAAAGTAGTCCCGGCAGGTTTCCTGGGGTCAACAAAATAAAGTCTTTCTTCTCAAAACAGTATGTGTTTGAATGAGTAATTAACAAAACCATCACAGAACAAAAACTCAACCCTCGTAATTGCTCGGAGCTACTTTCTCTCAATCGCGATCAATTCGTGTTGTCACTGCTAACATCTGTGCGCCTGCACGTAACAGCTGCAAACACTGCCCAACAAGTGATGAAAGTAGTTTGCTAAGGCGCACAGCTGTTAGCAGTGACAACATGCATTGATCGCTATTGAGAGAAACTTGATTTGAAATGTTCATGTGATTTTGAGCCTCATTTGTTATTCATGTGAGAATGAGGGTCACAACATCCAATACAAACTTTTTTCTGTGGGAAAAAAAAAACCTCCCCGCCCTCTGGATTTTTGGTACATTGTATATATATAATATGAATATGTATATGCGTGTGTGTGTGTGTGTGTGTGTGTGTGTGTATAATGAATATTGACTCGTCAAATCCATTTGAAATGTGAGAATGAATGAATGCAGAAGACAAGAATAATTCTGCTTGAAATAACTGACAAAAAAAAGTTACATCAACACGATGATTTGGCTTAAATATATACAAACAGCAAGTAACATTGTACATGCAACGTACAATTGATTATAAAATAGCTACTGTTTAATACTATAGGTTGCATATATAGCTGAAAGGGCCACGGGAAAATGATTAGACATACTTTGTTTTCCAAGCATAGTCACATTTTAATGGTCATTATATAATTTTCTGTATTTTTCAAGGGGAAACTTTATGCATGATGTGTGTAGCCACTCTAGACTTTTTCAGTGCTAAATAATTTCTGTGGATGTTCATTTTCATCTAAATGGCCTATTTTCTGTGAAAAACATGACAACCAAACTGTCAGAGTCAAGAATGATCCATGCTGCAAAATCTGAGCTGTTTTTCGACCTTATTTAATTTTTATTTTCAACAAACGACGTATAATTTGGCTTTACAAATTGCACTGAACATAAATAGAAACTCCCTGAATGTGAAGTGTTATGACAGACTTTGGCAGATGGAATGATAAGAAGTGCTGCTGCTCTTTTGTCAGGTTTAGGGAAATATAACCAGTCAGTCAAACACACTTTGTGAGGGGAAATGCACTCATTTGGCCTCTGAGGGATGGCAAGGAACCTCGGCAGCATGTCTGAGTCGCAAACCAATCGATTATAGTGTCCCCTCTACTTTTCATTGCAGGGCTTCAGGGGCCGGACAGCAGCAGGGAACCCTGTAGAAGTCAATAAGCCGAGCTATCTGACAAACGCCGCTGACGATGGCAATAACAACGGCAGATAGCATGACTGAGTATGGCCACAGCAGATGGATAGATATAGATAGCCTCTAAAAATGGAATGTGCGAGTCATAACCTCATCAGAAATGAGCCAGATGAACACAGAACATGCACAAGCTAATCTGCTTCTGCGCCTCTGCCAATATTAGCTCAGTCAAATGATGCTCAAATGACTCCGTCTCCATCAAATGTCTCCCCCATTTTATTCCATCCACTGTCTTTCTCTTCCATTGACTCTCTAAGTGACTGCACCATCACAAAATAAATGTTCCTCCGCAGACATAAAGAGCTGCTCCAGTAATGTGCACATGCTGCACTACAAGACTTAATGGATGCTTAGGGTAAGACATGCATTATTCATATGAAGAGTTCATGGAAGAATCATGTGACCTGAGGTGATTTCCTGCAGCAGTAAACCTGGTTATGGAAAGCAGCAGTAATTATTATTAAATGTAATAGGTTACAGATATCTAATTACTCTGCTAAACATCTGGTAAGCAATGCGGCTAACTGGAGTACGTCAACACATTTATAAGATTGAATTACTATCATTTCAAAAATTAAAAGTGACTTCATAATTTTATAATAAAACGGCAAAAATACACCAAATTCTGCTCTATGTATTATTTTAGTGTAATTGTCGTATTATCATCGTAATAAAGCACGAATAACAACCAAGAATTATGTCTTTGGAGCCGTACTCAGAAATTGTTTTAGAATGATCTTAGAGGATTAATTTGATTATTTTGTGGAAAATAGCCCCCTTCATATGGAGACCCCTCCATAACTGTATCCATCAAGAACACGTGCACACTGCTGGCCCCGCCCCCAAACCCTCAACAGTCTCGAAGTGGACAGATTTTATTTTTTCTCTGGACCACCGTCCACTCATTGTGAAACATGTCTGAAGTTTTTTTCTGTTATTTTATTTATTTTTAGTTTATATATATTATGTCGTGTGTGCGTGATCTTTTTTTTTTTTAGTTTGTCTTTTTCCATTAGTTTTACTCTTTTATTTCACTAATTGTGTTTAAATTCTTTTTATGTTTTTTAATGTCTAATTCGTTGTTGTGTGGATGCAAATTGAATTTTTTTTTAACGTTTTGGTTCCTAATTAAACTTGTAGTGATTGTGAATTGCTTTGTGCCGTGCTTGTTACACAGACACACAGATAGCCTTGGCTTCCGTATGTTTTTAGCAACTTTAAATTAAATAAATTGAACTAAAATATACGCGATTTTGCACTTGAAAAAGGACTTAGGGAGGTTGCCCGTGTAAATATAAGAATTATAAGAATTAAACGGAAATGGCAAGGTTTCTGGTCTATAAACTCTTTGTTGGGCCAAAATAATAAAAAATAATAATAATAATAATAATTGTGCAACCATAAAACTGTCTGTAAATTAATGTTTTGGAAGTTTTTGTAGGAAAATGACTGCTTAAAGCTGCTGTGAAAAGGACTTGTTCGGAGGCAGATAATATGAATAATGCTTGTTTTTGGTCTGGGTTTTTTTTCCCATTTCTGTTGACTTTCAATTTCGGTTTACAAAGTGACTTTTAAAAAAAATTAAAGTAAAATGCAGTGTATTTCAATTGTTGGTTTTGTGCTTCAAAACGAAAGTCAAATAAACCAGTGTTTTTTTTTGTTTGTTTTTTAATTCCCATTCATAAACAGAAAATCCAAATATGGTCCGTCATAGTCACTGAACTGAAATCACCACTGCATGGACTGGATATGACTTTTCACTTGTAATTTTATCTACCTGTGATTGAGTGGAGTACAGTGTTTAGATTGGGGAATTTCTGCTGATTTATTCCCAACAGTCGGTGTCCTTGAAAACATTTGTCAGAGCTGCCATGCCGGGTTGGCTTCATAGACAAAACACAGCAGCGTGATGAGGTCCGCTGTGAATTCTGGGAGAATTACTGTACCCTACAAGTACAGGAAATGGTGACTTGCACTTGGACAGTTGCCAGGTTTAATCCCAGCTGAAATCAGGCGTGTTGGCAAAGTGACCAGAATGTTCATGTCTGCTGCTGTTTACAGTTAAAGGTGCCCTGGTACCAGATGATTAACCCCCAGCTGATCCAGTGGAGTCAAAAACCCAAGCAACTTCCCTCACCTACTGAACCTACAAACAAACACTTAATGTATTTGTAATGATCTACATAAATCTTTAGAACTGAATGTTAGTTTAATGCAGTAGAGCAAAAAAATACATAAAAAAAAAAATGTGAGAATCATAAATGGTTCTGCAAAGGGTTCTGAAAATGTGTTCAATGGATTTTAAGGTAGATTCTAGTTGATTTATTATTATTATTATTATAATGTATCATTATTATAATAATCATTTTAATTTAAAATACGTTTAATGTATAATGGACTTTGCAAATAAACAATTTCAAAGTGCTACACTGAAAAAAGTAAAACATTGAATTAACTTAAAAATTATTCTTCAATGGGTCACACATAAACTTAACTAGATTCTTTATATGAAGAGTTCATTTGCAAAAACAGATAACTCCATTTTTTCTTTTTTTCACAAAATGTCATTTTTTACTCTACATTCCACAGATAATACTGATTTATTTGATATATTATTTATTTCATTTGGTAAGTGGCACTAAATTGAATAAATAATATATCAAATCAATTAGTATTACCTGGAATGTAGAGTAAAAAATGCAATTTTCTGAAAAAAACGAAAACGAAGTTATCTGTTTTTGCAAATGAACTCTTCATATATGACCATAAAACTTACTTTTACAAACTACACAGATGTGACTGTAAAAATCAGTGGAGGAAAGAAAGTGACTTTAAATATTAGAGTTAATTGACTATTATCTGTATTTTGACTTTTTATCTGAACATTTTGACTTTTTATCTCATTTTGACTTTTTAATCTTAAAATTGTGCATTGTTTATCTCATATTTATAACTTTTCTTTTTTTTAATATCTCAATTATGACTTTTCTTCCAACATTTTTCCTAAATTTCCTGCCCATATCCACAAAACTGTCACTTGATTAAACACATTATCTACTTTTAAAGGCTTTATTTTACTTCTGAAACTTAGTTATTATTGTGTTCATGACAAAAAAAAGCAGTTTTACTTTTTACTTTTATACTTTATTCCAAGTTGAATTAAGAAATGTCACTTTTTTATTAAAGTAGAAGAGTTTAATCAGTACTTCTATAGTATTTTTTTTTCACACAAGTAGCTGTACTTCTACTTAAGTAATAGAATGGTTTTTTTTTCTAATATTGTGCAGCTCTACTTTGAACTAAATAATTCCAAAAACACGTCCCTGTAGCAGCTTCTCCCTCCTCTGTTTGGATGAACCAGTGAGTCGACATCACATGTTGTCGACTGTGCATCTGTTAGAAAATAACTGAACAGCCACCCACCGCAAAAGCAGAAATTTTTGGATAATTTCCCGGCTACGCTGTCATAATCAATTACCATAGATGTGAATGCTTGTCACGCATGGTCAAATTGCTGTTGACACATTGACAGCATATCTACCAGCAACAACAACAATTTTATCACATCTCCATCCCTCCCAGTTCCTCCATTTGGGAACGGCCCCCTCACTGTGATTACAAGGTGATTAGAAGGTACATGGTGTCACTTCATCTAATGACAGATGCTCTTTTACTCTCAACAGCTTCCATTTTCAGCATCCAGCAGCTATTTTTATCTTCATATTTACCCTGCAGCCAGATTTATTTTACCCCACGTGAGCAACATGAAACTGAACACTGAGTCACTTTTTATTGTATGTGTAAGACGGGTTAATACTGGTGTTTTTTTGTTTTGTTTCATGGGTTTTTTTTTCCCTCCAGAACCAATATGACATAATATGATTTCCCTGACATGCACAGACAGAAATACAATTGTAGGAAGTAGAGGTGTGCAGCACCAGTGGCGGATTTAGACGGCTATTTTTAGACGGGCCTAAGTGAAGTTGGGGTGGGCAAACGTAATAGCATTTCCGGATTTTTTTTTTTTAAATAAACACAAATAATTAAATATACATAATTTATTTCCATTGACATTTACAAATAAATAACTATATGAAGGATATTGATCAACATTTCAGTTTGAATTCTGTTGGAGCTTGTGATTGGGTGGGTACAGCTGTCAATCAGGGTGGGCCCCCATAGATCCGCCCCTGTGCAGCACAGTTTTAGTGTCGTAGAAATGATATTTGTGCTGTTGGATCTGCTCAGTGTTAGCGTGGCAGTGCAAAGTGTGTCACAGTGGAAGAGAGGGTTCTGAGGAATGGTTAAAATAAACTATGTTCACACTGACTGATCATATTAATGAATAGAATAGAATATTTTATTGTCATAGCACTCGTGTCTCACAGCAAGAAAGACCCGGGTTCAATTCCCACACCAGACCTTTCTGTGTGGAGTTTGCATGTTCTCCTCGTGTCTGCGTGGGTTTTCTCCAGTTTCCTCCCACCTTCCAAAGACATGCACTGATAGGTTAATTAGTTAATCTAAATTAATTAATTAATTAATTAAAATAATTCTTAAATCTAAATAAAAACAGGACCCCACTCCCCTTCATGGGGGGGCGTGGTAAAGAGTTTTATAAACACATTGTTGGATGTAAAACTGTAATGTCTAACATGGCATGATCATATTCTCATTCCATTATTCTAAATTAAAAGTAAGTTTTCATTTGTATCAACATTTTTTAAGTTAAAACTACTGTATATACTTGGTATAAATGAAGATTTTATTTTGTCAAACTGCTACTTTCTGGCTTAATCTTTCAGCATGCTGCCTAATCCTCTTTAAAAGAAAAAAAAATCTGTATTTCCTGAATATTGCATTAGCAGATGGAAAAACACAGCACTTCTTAATTCTGAAGACATTTGACAAACTACTTTTGCTGTTGGGAATTTTACTCTTCACACATGCAAGCTGTTTCTGCAAAAAAAACAACATATTGGATGAGTAAAGATAATGAAGAGTGCACAGTGAGGATGTGTTGTAGCTTTAATCCATCAGTGATGAGAAAAAAGATATGGGCAGTTTATTGTCATTTACATGATTGAACTTTATTACAAATGTTCACTTTTCCTGTCATTGTTATGTGAAACCACAGCCACGCACCAGTCGGTACGTTGGCATACACTTAGAGAAATTCAAATTATTTCCTAATCCAAGTTTTCAAAGTCATGTAAACACCTTAATCTGACTAGAATTGAATCAAACTGGAGTTTAAGAAGTAACAAGGTCAGATTATGCGATTGTAATAATAATAATAATAATGGAGTTATATAACGTTTTTTTCACATTAGTGACCCATTATTCATTCGCTCTCACATGCACCCTCTGGTAGTGGTAAACCAGAGTCCTGCACGGTTCTGATTTTGATATACTGCAACCGCCCGTACCCGTCATGTTCACGGGTCGGATCCGACGAAAAAAAAAAAAAAAAATCCGCACCTAAACCGACCCGCTATAAATGAACCCGATATCCGACCCGAACCCGGAAGAAAATGTCAGATAGCCAAACTCAAATACATACATTTATTGCCACGGATATACTGAACAGTGACATAGCCAAGGCAGAGCCAAATAAAAATGTTGTTAAACAGTAGCAGACAAATAGTAAACTAAAAAAATAATTTTATCCCTGAGCTCACACACACACACACACACACACACACTTGAAAAACGCATCAAGAAGGAAGCAGACAGGAGGCAGCTATACGAGTCCAAACTAAAGAACAGTTTTCAGCCTATGAACCGCAAATTAGACCCGCGATCATTCACCCGAACCGAACCCGTATCCGACACAGCACAACATTTTTCACCCGTTTCGTGAAAATCTGCAGTTCACCCACGGGTACCCGAACCCGTGCAGGACTCTGTGGTAAACTACATATGTAGCCACAACCGCCCTGGGGCAGACTGACAGGAGCGCAGCAGCCATTTTGCACCTGACCACTGCCAATTGTAATAGAATTTCTCCATGCATGTAAACGCCACCCAACCTCAGCTCCATTAATGCTGGCCTGTATACGCCCCCTTCAGGAAGTGACCAGAGTCACCATGGTAGATGCTAGATTGGAACGGCTGGACGGACCGGGGCTTTAACATAATTCAAAGACAATTGTAACATTGTAAATTGTTCAAATTTCACACTTTTGAAAGTTGACAGCACTGTTGAAAGAAGAAAGCCTATGAAGCATTCCTAGACCAATGCATGTAATGACTAGCGATAGCGCGGCTAAGCTAATTATAAAGTGCATTTTATATGATATGTCCCCTTTAAGTTCTAAAATAATAACACCGTGAATGTGTTAACTCTATATCTAAAGTTTACCCAACTGTCTTATTATTCAGAATCCACTTCCAAAAACAGTTAAACCAAAAGGAACATAGTTTGAAATAGGTTGAAAACCAACCACAAAAAAAACTGTGCAGTGGCCTCATTTTTTTTAATTTCTATGAAAAGTAATTTCTGTTTTACTGAGTTTTTCCACCACAGTTTCCTTCATTTTCATGCATTCCCAGGCACTATATGCCCTACTTAAGATTGTCAGTGAAGAGCCTCATTAGTGAAATTAGACATGATTAGTTCCCCATCCAATTCTTTCATCAAAGCACCCTTCCCCCAATTTGGTCAAATTTCAGCTCCACTCCACGGAAAGTTTCTGACAATTTCAACATCTGTGCAGCTTTGCAATCAAAACTGCCTCGTCTGCAGTGACAAGAACGGAAATGGGACGCAAAACAGAAACAAAAAACCCAAACAGAAAAACTGGGACAGACAGACAGGCAGACAGACAGACAGACAGACAGACACGCAGACAGACAGGCAGACAGGCAGACACACACACAGACAGACACACAGACAGACACACAGACAGGCAGACAGACAGACACACAGACAGACAGACAGGCAGACAGACAGACACACAGACAGACAGCCTTTTAGCTCGCCTTTTAAACGATCTGATGAAACAGATGTTGACGTACAAAATGAAACTGTCACTGATTCAGGAGCTGCCAGGAAATTAAAAAAAACAAGTGTGATCCATTCAAATGGTTCAAAGGTTTGACTGCTGAGCTTTTTTTTTTTTTTTTTTTTAAATGTGCCACCATACAAAAATAGTAAACTAAGTAAAAGTACTTTGTTACTGTACTTAAGTAGATTTTTTTTTTTTTAGGTATCTATACTTTACTTGACTTTTACTTTTTCTTGCAACTTTATACTTTTATACTTTTACTCATTACATGTTTACATAAATATCTGTACTGTGTACTTTTACATTCTCAGAATACACTCATTAGTTTTTGGAACTAAACAGATGTGAAAGTATGAAAAATAAGTCACTTCAGAGGGAAAATCAGTGGAGAGACACTGACTTTATTATAGTTATATGACTATTATCTCGCAATTTTTACTTTTTATCTGATAATTTAATGCTGGTGGGGGGGGTCTACTTTAGCGGAGGCCTGCACTTTTCTAGTTCTCCATTTGTTACAATGTAAAATTTCAAAGTGATGCAGAATCCAGGATCTCTTCCAGGTCGTCACCAAACTCTAATCATTTGTTCCCTGTAACACCCCCAACACGTCATGACATTTTCATCAAGATCCTTCCATAACGGTTTGAGTTATCTTACTAACTAACAGACAAACAAACCTCCTTGACCTCCCTTCATTCGGGGGGGGGGGGGGCAGCCTTGTGCTCTCATAGTGCTTTTCTAGTTAAATTAATTTTACCATCGTCTTACAGCAGTCATTGGAGTTTTCACGTCTTCAGTCTGGGAGGAAGAAGAGACAAAACCAATCATGTGACAAACAATTTCAATTTCTAAATGCAAATGACATTTCAACGTCTCACTGTCTTATTACTGGGTTCTGTTTCTCTCTAGTGTTTGTCAGTATATGTCTGTGTGCCTATGTTCTACTGTGTAATTGTTTTTGTATCCCAGTGTCATTCATGCTTTTATGCACATGCATCTGCACACACACACACACACACACACACACACACACACACACACACACACACACTCACACACACACACACACACACACACACACACACACACACTCACACACACACTCACACACACTCACACACACACACACACACACACACACACTCACACACACACACACACACACACACACACACACTCTCACACACACACACACACACACACACACACACACACACACACTCACACACACACACACACACACTCACACACACTCACACACACACTCACACACACTCACACACACACACACACACACACACACACACACACACACACACACACTCACACACACACACACACACACTCACACACTCACACACACTCACACACTCACACACACACACACACACACACACACACACACACACACACACACACACACACATATATAATCAGTACATGTATCTCCACATACTGTGATATGTTGGTTATTTGTCTCTCTGGAGCTCAGGAAGACATAACTCACACACACACACACACACACAGAAATATTGACATTATGATAAATGGGAGCAATGGGGGGTGGGGGGCACTCACATTTGGACACCCACATACACTGCACTCACACACTCATTCATAAAATCACTGCTATGGCAGAGAAAGATGGAACTGAATATACTTTCAATGCTATGACTGTATGTCAAACACCATTTATAGTGAGACTCTGGGTGCGATTTGCCGGGAGGGGTGGTTGGGATCAACCCCCCTCTCTCTCTCTCTCTCTGGTTTTGGAGCCTTAGGGTGTTGCAGTCTATGAGTCTTTCTGATGGTGTGAACACAAAATGCCTGGAAGAGGAACTTGAAATACACACATTTATGGAAGTAAATATCTGACAGTCCAGCGATGACGTCAGCAGAGGGACAGGTGCATTCTGGGAGCTTCTTTACTATTAATTGAGGAAAATAAAGCATCACTGATTTTGCTGCATTACGTGTGTAAGAGCATGGACAAACTGCGTCATCCTGTGGACACATGTCCTTAATGTGGGATTTGGACAAGAACCTTCTTTTCTTTTTTTAATGGAACTATATTCCAGACCATTCCAGGTCCTGCATATAATGTTAAGTAGGATTAACACTGGAAATATTATTTTTTAACATCTAATGCTTCATTACACCCCCCCCCCCCCCCCCCCACACACACACACACACCAAAATTGAATAATTTATTGGTCTCCCCATTACCACCATACTCTGAAAATGTCAATAAAATCCATCCATAAGTTTTTGACTTATATTGTACACAGACAGACAGACAGACTGACAGACAGACAGACAGACAGACAAAAACCTAATCTCCTTGGCAGAGGTAATAAAAAACAGAAGCTCTTAAAGTCCACGCTGTCAATTCTCAGTTTTTGGTGTCATCACTTTCATAAAGTCTTGATAATCTTTGCATTTTTTGTCATATTAGATTTACTTATTTTTAATAGTGATTTAATGCTATAAAGACAATTTTAGAAACAGAACATGTTCCGTCCACTGTAGATGTGGACACGACACACAGTCCTTCACTGGCTTTTCAGTCACATCTTCTCTCCTTGTTACCCCCCCCCCCCCCCCAAGATGAGACCATTTTTTTCATGATTAAGTGTCTTGCTACCAATTTCACCATGGATTTATGTTGTAATGAGTCCTGCACTGAGAACACTCTGTGATGGTTCTGTCCTCCTCGTTCATATCCTATAACCCCACCCCCCACCCCCTAGACAATCAAATGACCTTCACCCAGACAGGTTGTTTCAAGCATATGATCAACACCGACCACAATGAGTCACCTCCACTGGAGCGACAGACACAAGGAAAGAGGCGGGGGGGTGTTTAATGACAAGAAGAAAAAAGGGGGGGTGGGCATGTGTGAGAGATAGATTGAAATGTTGTGTATAAGGGAAGGAATTGAGGAGAAATAAATGAACACTGTTATATTATTCACTTACAGAGAAAGACAGGAACAATTAGTCCAGGAAAAAAAAACCAGTCACTTAATTAGTAACTTCTAACATGTTGGAAAAGGAGGAGGCGAGCGGTGGGAAGCAGCGAGGGTCCGCCATGGCCTCTGGGAGCATGAAGGGAAACTGGTGAGAAAATAGAGAGAGAGAGAGAGAGCTGAGATGGAGGAGAAGAAAAACTAGAACAGATTTCATTTTTGATCCTTTGAAGCTTCACTGATCGATAATATGGAAATGTATATTGACAAGTATTTGGATTTTTGATTTGATTTGAATGATTTATTTTGAACATGTGCAAAGTATAACAATAATCAATACAATAATAATAATAATAATAATACACAATGATATGTCCGACAAGGAGTAGGATGAAGCATACATTTATTTAATCCTACCTCTTCTTCACTTCCCCAATAATCTGAATTCATCTTATAGCAATATAGTGTATAGTACAAAAATGATGATAATAATAACAATAATAATAATAACAATATCAATAATAAATAACTGAAGTACTAAACATATACATATATACGAAAAGCAAAACAGAACACAACCCCCCCCCAAAAAAACAAATGAGCAGATAGGAACGTAGGTAACAAATAGAGGTTTTGTTTGTTTGTTTGTTTGTTTGTTTGTTTTCTTTTTTTCTTCCCTTCCTTCTTTGCCTTTTCCCTTTCTTTTTTTTTCCTTTTTCTAATTTGTCTGCATTTTGTTCTTATTTTTTTTTATTTTATTAATTTTATTTTTCTATTCATTCGCTTATTTTATTCATTTATTTTATTTAATTTATTTTTATGTTTTAACCCCACAGTCTTTTACCTGTTTCTGCTTTACTTTACTGACCAGTTATGTCTAAACTAGAACATTAAGGTCATCCAATACAGGTTTACTAGTGACTCCCAGATATATTACAAAGAAAATTGGGGGTGCAGCCTGTGTTAACTACGCACCAAAGTTATGGAGTATAATTCCAAAAGACATCAGGGGAGCCAGTTCACAGAGTTTATTTACAACTAAATTAAAAACATTTTTATTTTCATTAGCCTTTTGAGGGGAGATAAAGAATGGAGTCACAATTCTGTGACCCCTTTCTTTACATCCTTTATAAAGTTTATCAATCCTTTATCAAATCTTAATATATTTCTATTAAAATTGTATAATGTATGTACAATCAGTTCATTCTTAATTATTGAAATTTTATAATACATGTACTCTTGTCATTTTATTTGTTATTTATCTATTTCTTATTTATAATCAGTTTAGTTTGTCACCCTGTCTTAAAATTGTATTTTATTTTTTAATCAATGTGAAGGACTTTGGGCTACAGTGTTTGTATGAAAGGTGCTATAGAAATAAAGATTATTATAATAATAATAATAATAATAATAATAATAATAATAATAATAATAATAATAATAATTATTATTATTATTATTATTATTATTATTATTATTATTATTATTATTATTATTATTATTATTATTATTATTTACTTCCTGAACTCCTATATATCTATCTCTATATATAGATATATATAAAAAAAAATCTTTATTTTTTTTCTTTCTTTTCCCTTTTCTTTTTCCATTTTTGTCCCTTTCCCTCTTCCCTAATTTTTCTAAACAATACATTGTGCAGCTCTAATCAGAATTAATTGTAAAGCAGATTTTCTATGTATTTTCTACAACCGATGGCACCAAAGGCTGTGTTTTTACTGGAAGTTAAAGAGAAGTTTTTCTTCTATTCATATGTTCAGAGACAAAGAACAGCAACTGAAGAGTGGAAAATAAATTGTACCAAAGAGAATCAGACCAACAATGTTGAAGAAGCAGAGAAACATGTATTAAACTGATGGATGACATGAGAGAAAGATGGACGATGGCTGTTCACAGACCCCCCACCCCTCCTCGCCTCACAGAGCTATATATTTCCAGAAATGCTACGTCAGCTCCATGTCGAATCAGTCGTTACAAATGCCAGTGATTAATGAGACTGGGAATGACTGCTCACACGTCACTTAATGAGTGGCTGTATATTCTGGTTAAAATCGCTTTACAGTGAATTCCACAGGCGGTCAGGATGTGTACACCTCAGACCACCGGTGATCACACCCACTGCCCAGTTTTATTTATGTAGGGCGGTGAAGAAATATGCTGTGACAGTCATAGATCCAGGATGCAGTTCAGAAGATTTAGCTCCTGTTGGAAATGCTGAGTGTACGATTCACATTAGTCCGAGACGGGAAATAAAAGCAAATAATTCAAATAGTTTGTTACCGTTTATAACAGGGGTGTCAAAGTCATTTTGGTTCAGGGGCCACATTCAGCCTAATATTTTATAAACCAGTAAAATAATATAATTAATAGGATAGAAATGTATAAAATAATGTCATAGCCAAAGTTTTCTGTGTTTTTGAGTGGAAAAGAAAAGTAGAATTCTCCAATAGTAATGATTACATCTACCAACTGTACTTAAACATAACACAAATACGTATGAACAACCTGTAATTTCTTTAAAAATTTTTTTTTTTTTGAAAGTGTTAAGTGTTGACAATATTATGCTTTAGTTTATGGGTGTCAAAATCAACTTTATTGTCAAGTCTGCCGTATACACAACATACAGCACAGATGAAATGACTTCCTCTCACCCCACGTGCAATCGCACAATAATTAAAAATACAGAATACAAACAAAGTAAAATGTATAAAATATATGTATATTAAAAAAAGTCTAAATACAAAAGTAAAATGGTGCAAAAAACAGAGGTATATAAAAAAAAACGGTTAAATACAGTTAAAAAACACTTCATTTTTTGCACATTTTTCCATGCCATTTATAATTTTGGAACAAAATATTTATTTTTTGTTAATTTTGTCATATAAATATTTACAGCAAACAGACCCAAATGTAGGACATGGAGACAGTGAATCAGATTTATTAATGATAATACAATTAATAAATGTATTCCTCTCCTCTACTATGGTGTTCGTCTGGGACTTAGATTCTTTACTTTTTATCTCATAATTTTGTCTTTTTATGGTCACACATAAACAAATGTAGTCGAATAAACCACATTAAATTGCATAGGGTTAAGGTTATTTTAATTTAATTTGATTCACTCACCTAGATTTTTTTTATGTGTGACCTATTGAAGAATTGTTTTAGTGTACGACAAAGAAAAAAATTTAAAAGATAAAACTAGCATAACATTTTTAAATAAGGTAAAAGGTGCAACTTAACGTACTAAAAATGGGTTACAGGATAAATCACTAAAATAAATCAAATAGAAACAACACATCAAATGAAGAATTATGTAAGTAAAGTGTATTTATTTAACACCTTTCACAGACAACGAAGGTCACAAAGTGCTTCACAAAGAGTTAAAAAAAAAAATACAAATAAATCAGAATACAGATAAGAGCACAGATAAAAAAAAAATACAATACAAAATAAAAGAAGAGATGAAAAATAACATATTGGTCATAAAACAACCTGTAGTCTGTAATGTATTAAATGCAGTGTTAAATGTGGTGTACATTTAATATTGCCAACTATACAAATTTCCAGCAAGATGATAATAGTTTTACAAGCTTCTCCAGACAAACATGTTGATCCACTTTGGCAAATCAGTCGAGTAAAAGTGAAAAATCACAGACATGAGGTGATTGGGAGTTTGCCATCTAGCCTTTTAGGTTTTTGTTCGATGCCTGAGCAGCTTAGGGAAGCAAAATTGTTGCGATCTTTGACATTGGATCACATAAACATTGAAGACAAGCTTTTATATAATTAGTGTTTTATCTGGCGCCGTATCTTTTACAGATGCTGTAAAACAAAAGTGAATGCTGTGCTCTGCAGAATTATATTTTGTACCTTAAATCACAATACAATGCTTGATGCTTGCAGAAGTGTATTTGTGCAGTAATTGAGGATACACAGTGACAGCTCCACTATGACTACAACTGTATTTCTTTTTTATTATTATTATTATTATTACATCAACCTGTCAAATGTTGAAAAAGCTGTCATAAGTATTTTTTTCAGCCCATGTTCTATTTCCGTCGACTGTTACAAATGGAAGCGCTTGATGTTAAGACAAGAGAAAAGACGAGAAAAAAAATATATAATGATGATTATTACACCCATGGGATTTTTATACGTGTTTGTTCAAGTTGGCCTTGATTTTTTATTTTTTTTGGACCAACCTTATTTCTATTAAAATCTTTTCTTCTTCCTCTTCCCATCTTCTAATTATTTTCCTCTTTTTTTTTTTTTTTTTTTTTTTTTTGAATTTTACAAGACATACAATAATAACAACGACAAGAAGCAGACCAACAAACACCCAAAACAAACAAAAAATAAATACATATTAAAAAAAAAAAAAAGAAAAAAACACACCAAGGCCACATTACAATATGTTAATGACAAATTACATGCTCTAACCTCAATCCTGTGTGTTTTTATATAGTCCAGAAAAGCTCCCCAAGTCTTGATGTACATATTTTCTGTTGTATCTTTATTTTAGAGAACGTCCTTAATCCAATGGGTTACTGTTGGTGGTCTACAGTTTTTCCATTTAATCAGGATCAGTCGCCTGGCCAGAAGTGTTAGGAAAACAACACTATGTGATTGTGCCCAAATGATCAGAAACCACCCCAAATATCCCAATCAAAGGACAAGGAGTGACTAATTGTCCCATATATCCTGATATTATGTTAAAGATTGATGACCAAAACTGTGTTAGCTCCATGCAGGACCAGAACATATGGGTTTGTGATGCTGGATTGGATTTACAGCGATCACATAAAGGGTCAACATCAGGAAACTGTTTAGACCAGGGGTGTCAAACTTTAGTTCAGGGGTCACATTAAAACCAAATTTCATCTGAATTGGGCCGAACCACTAAAATAATAACATAATATATAAATATACTCCAAATGTTCCTCTGTTTTAGAGCAAAAAAAAAAAAAAAAAGTTAAATTATGTGATGAAAATTTTCACATTTACGAACTATCCTTTAAAACAGGGGTGTCAAACTGTGGTCCTCAAGGGCCGGTGTCCTGCATATTTTAGATATTTCCCTCTTCTATGTGATTCAGTTTAACCCTTTAACTCCTGAGAAATAACAAAATAACTGGTAACATGACTAAAGTAAGACACAAATGGTAGAAAATCAAAGAAAAATGTAGAAAAATAAACAAAATGACCAAAAACTAATGAATATTTACAAAATGACAAATAATGTGGAAAATTTGGGGCAAAAAATTACTAAAGAAGAAAACTAGTATTGACATTTGGTCACACCAATTTAAAAAAGAAAAAAAAACAAAACCCTGGTGAAATAAAATAATAAACTTCTTGCTTTTTGGCACCTTTTCCATGCACAAAACTAAAAGGAAAATAGTAAATTTTTCTGAATATTTAAACAAAATCATCCATTCAGAATGCACCAGCGCTGACATTTTAAAGAGTTAATAATCAGCTCCTCATCAGACTGATAATGATGCAATGGCCTCCAGGTGGAATGGAAGAGGGAAACATCTAAAACATGCAGGACCCTAACCCTTGAGGACCACAGTTTGACACCCCTGCTCTGGATAAAGACCTTTAATTATCCTGCTGGAGTTAACCAGTAGTTGGTAATGAAGCTGTGGTCATACTGAGCAGGGAAGCCTCTCGGTTGAAACCAGGAAGAACCATGTTTGTCTCCTTCTGTTTATATTGTACAAATCCTCCACCCACTGTCACCACCACCGCCACCGAGTAGGCCCACTGCCAATTAAAAACGACAGACTGACAGATTGGAGTGTGGCGTAAAATGGGTGGACGCGTTGACAGATGCTAGTTCTAGAGGTGTGTGTGTGTGTGTGTGTGTGTGTGTGTGTGTGTCAACGCTAGTGCAAGAGAAGAGAGGAGACAAGGCTTTCATACAGGGACTGACGGTACAACTGCTCGTAACCTACAAAGAACAGCTGGAGAGGACGATCGACACCTTGGGGAGAACGACACACAGTTATGTTTTATCAGGTACAGTACCTGCTAACTCCCACTTTCATCAGGACAGTGCTCGGTGCAAGTACACTAATGTGAATGTAGAGCGTCAATGGAGATCAGAGGCCAGAAAGATGCCAACTCTGCACACACACACACACACACACACACATACACACTCATACACTCATCTACCTACTTACTTCTCCTTCCCCTCCCTTGCTCTACCATTCTGTCTCTCAGGAATAAAAGCTCTTTTCATGTGGGTGAGTGGTGGAAGAAACTCAGAACTGCATCTCTAGCTAGTGCTTCTCTCACGCTAGGTTTTTTTTTTTTTTTTTTTTTTTTTTTTTTTTTTTCGCCAGTACAAGTTTAAATCCAGTCCTTCAGGGGGTTGTTATGTACTGCATCTACACATTCATAAAACATGCTCTGCATCATCCTGAAGTGTAAGCACTACTGTATGTTCATACGTATGCTTCCTTACATCAATTATTAACACGGTTGCGTATGTTTGTAATGTTATTTCTAGAACAAAAGTCAAGCTAAACAAAGGGATATTATGTATTCTAATAAACATATAGCACATCAAAAAAAAAAAAAAACAACAACCAGGATATAATATCAGACTTGTTTACAGCAGATTCTATTGCTAACAATAGGTCACTGTTAGCATGTTTCAGTGTGGATGATCCCATCTGCTCCTATAGTCACACTGCTTTGAGCGCAGGAGACAGTTTTCCACAAGAATCTTTAAGTGTCAACTTGTTCAACCCCCCCCCCCCATCCTCTGTTCCTCTAGAGCAGAAACATTAGCTATTATTAGCTTCAATTAGAGACATGTAATGTTAACCAACTCTAGTGACCAGTTCTGAACAAAGCAAAATGGAGGCATGCGTAAAGTCACATTTTCTATTGTTTTTTTTTTTTTTTTTCAGAACCTGATCTAATATTTGTCAACGTGGCGCTTTTTAGGCTGAAAATATGAGCTTATCACAATGTTTCTGGACTGCACTTTGGACGCTTTATCACACTAGAAATGAAGTAATTTGACGAGCTAATACAATCACATATTACATCTAACTGCTTTTTAAAGTACAGTAATAAATGGAAAAGATGTTCATTTTTCATTAAAAAAAAAAAAAAAAAAAACAACACAAAACTTGTACAGTTATGGGTCCTTGTGTGGCAGCCATTTTACTTTCCAGCATAAATGAACATGTTTCCTGAGAAACACAGCATGACTTAAAAAAGAAATGAAATAAATTGTGTATGGGAGAAAAAAAATCAATTCACACATTTTATGGTTTTTAAATTAATTTTTTTTTGTTAAATCTTTTTTTTCCACATTTAAATTATTAGAGCTCACTTATGGCTTATAAAAGAAGTCTATTGTCACTCTATGGGTAAAACATCTGATAACAGCTCCTTCTGTTTTGAAATTTCCGATTGTCCGATCAATAAATATTTTGACTTACAGTTGAACTGGTTCCGTACCAACACAATAGAACCCTTCGTTCTCAGAATGCAGGTTTACTGAAAGTTCCTAGGGTTTCTAAAAGTACAGTAGGAGCTAGAGACTTTAGTTATCAGGCCCCTGTCTTATGGAATCAGCTTCCCTTTAATATTAAAAACGCCGAAACAGTGTCTACATTTAAAATTAGGCTTAAAACATTCCTGTTTGAGAAAGCCTATGGTCAGGTTAGTTAAAAATTATGTGACTCATATATCATGTATACATGATGTATGAGTCACAGTTCAGTCTAGGCTGCCCTAGGAGTTAGAATGCTGGGGGAAGTACAGACACTGAGTTCTTTCTTCTCTTTCTCTTCCTCACATCTGTTTCTGTCATTTTTATAACATATCTTTCTTACCAAGTCTGTTCATGACTAGTCACCTGGTGTCCCCTTTCCCCCCTCCCCCCTTGGGGGGAGTGGTGGCTCTCCTGACAGTGCCTGCACGGGAGCCATGGACGACAGGATCTGGAGTATCTCGCCTGTGCTGACCTGTGATCCCGGACCACCGCCCCTGCCTGTCTGGACCAGCCCCCCCTCCTGCATTTATACATGGACGTTCATCTATAGCCTGTCCGTCCATGGGAGTGGATCTCTCCTTCAATGTGGTTCTCCTCGAGATTTCTTCTTTTTCCCACTGGGTTTTGAAGTTTTTTCTTGCCGAGAAGGAGGGTCTAAGGACAGGGGATGCCTGGGACTTTTCATGTATTTCTGTAGTTGATTATGTTTTTGTAAAGCCCTCTGAGACGACTTTGTTGTGATTTAGGGCTTTATAAATAAAATTGAATTGAATTGTTGTGTTTCTTTTTTTTCCTCGTAATGAATGGAAAAAAAAAAAAATCCACAACAAGTCTCATCACTTTGTCACCATGAAAGGAACTGTTTAACGAAGTGACAAATGGACAAGTGAGGTAAAACACTGCTTGCTATTAAACTGTAGCAAAATACGATGACCAGTTAATGGGACCCAATTTGGGGTAAATGGGCCTACTATGAACCGCCATGGACTCATTAGGATCCGGTCTAGAGGGAACAGTAAAGCACAAGCAAGAATCAATCAGTGACATCCACCACCAAACCTTTATTAATCAAAAGCCTGTAGATTTTTCTTCAAGTCACATTAATAGCCACATGAAATAGTTGTATCTTATTAAGATTTCTAGAGAATGAATAGTGTGAGAGGCTGCTAAATTTAAAAGGGAATGAAGATGTCTTGCTATGAGGATTAATGGTCATTAGGGCAGAAGCTGAAGTGAACATGAGCATGAATCCAGTAACAAAGGTCTGTTTTTGTTCTTGACATAATTAGATGATGAGTAATTAGATGATGCTGTGTGTGCTGTGTGTCAGGGTGCATTTTACAGTGTATTAACAGTGTCAATCCACCAGTAAAACAAAGAGAAAAGCTGCTTTGCACATTCAGCTCTGGGTGGACTCAGCACGTTTAGATAGGCTGTCGAGCAGGAAGAAGTGGGTATTCATTAACTGTCACTATTCCCCAATGTTATTGATAGCTCAGACAGAAATAGAATCATAAGAGCCTCATTATATGTAGGTATTTTTAGGAGACAAGCAAGACTTTGTTGATGTTTTTTTTTTTTTTTTTTTTTTTTGCCGAGTGTGAACTATTTTCAACAAAGCACATGTTTCCTTTTGATTTAAGCATCCATCAGACTCAGTCATATTTATATATTAAAAGGGATGAAACAGAAACGGATGTTCACAATTGATCAAGAGGAAAATAACTGAGTATAGTTTAGTATTTTGCTTTTACAAAATATACCTAGAAGCAAATTAGCATTTTATGGCACATTAAAGGGATAGTTCAGTGTTTTTCACATGAATCTGTATGGGATCAGCATCTGTACTTTACCCCCGACAGTGTCCAGTGAGACCAGTTCTGGTCCGGTTTTGGTCAAAGCGAAAGTAGTCCCGGCAGGTTTCCTGGGGTCAACAAAATACAATGTGTTTTTCCTCAAAACATTATGTGTTCGAATGAGTGATTCATATGCATAACAAAAGCATCACAGAACAAAAACTCACACCTCATAGTTGCTTGGAGCTACTTTCTCTCAATAGCGATCAATGCACGTTTGTCAATAAATCAATCATTCAAACATAATGTTTTGAGAAAAAAACACGTATTTTGTTGACCCCAGAAAATGTGCCGGGACTACTTTCACTTTGACCAAAACCAGACCAGACATCGACTCACAGGAGGGTAAGTGACTGTGTCGCTGATCCCATACAAATTCATGTGAAAAATACTGAACTATCCCTTTAATGTGCCATAAAATGCTAATTTGGGTCTAGGTATATTTTGTAAAAGCAACTACAATGTCATAAAGTAAATTTTTGATATGAGAAGTGGAGGCTGCACATCATCCACTTCGACTCTGAGCACAGGCACACCACAGGGTTGTGTGCTCAGCCCCGCCCCTTTTCACCTTTACCTCTTGCACGTTGGATATTTAAAATGGACAAACCACACATTTTCAGTGCAGAAACAAAAAAGTCGCCATACATCATGTACTATACCTTCACCTATCACATTGCTCTGCCCTTCATCCATGTGTATCCGTTATTGAAAATTGCTGAAAGTGTTAAAAATAAGTTTTGCTTCATACCACCTGGTTTAAATCCCTCACCTGTGTTCTTCAGTTCTGTGAGCTCTCTGGAGGATTAGATGCTGTCCTCTGTTTACTCCTGCAGCATAACCTGAGGATGTTTTCATCATTCTACCCGCTATTGCAGCTATTTTAATGGTCTCTCATTGCCATACTGATGAAGTTCTGCATATGTTTGCAGAATAAGTGGATAAAATAATGTTTGAAAAGTGAGTCAGTCCCAGGTCAACAGGCTTCTCAGAACATAAACCACTGCAGAGTCTAAATCATATCCTCATAATGGACACAAAGAGGTCCCAAATGGAATCACAGCTCTAAACATATTGCAAGATTTATAAGCAGGTGTTTGTAAAGTGTGGTCACCATGGCACACTGCCCTGTTTTGATGAAACTCCCTCCCCAGGTTCTGTATGAACCTGCAACTTTCTGATATCACTGCTCAGTTCTGCTACAGTCTAGATGTAAAAACCCTATTTACAGAGAGTTTGATACGGCAAAAGCTAAGATCTGGGAGAAACATTCACCCACTGATTGTCAGAATCTGTTACAATTTCCTAAAACACAATGATTCTGAAGTCACAGAACCACCGTACAAACGAACAGTAGGTGTGATTCCAAGAGCGTCGCAGCCATTTAAAATGTGGGGGTGGTTTTAGGTTGTGGCACATGAGCAAAATCATCAGAAAATTATCGAACAATTATCCATTAATGATTACATTTTTATAATAAAAATATAATATATGGCCAAAAACAATAGCAAAATATGTTTTTCCTGAATTAAACATTAGATAAAAAGTCAAATTTATGTAATAAGAAGTCAAAATTATTAGATAAAAAGAGAAAATTATTAAATAAAAAGGATTTTAAAAAATCAGACACTGATTTTACAGACACTGTTCCTCTTCTTTCTTACAAAAATGTTTTGCTCATGTCAGGGGAGACGACTAACAATATGTTCCTCAGGGGGAACATCACTGAAAAAAGTTCTAGAACCACTGTCTTAGAGTAAATGTCACAAAACAAGACATAGTTTAGTTAAGTTAGTTTAACAACGGCAACATTTCTCATTACTTACTGGTTGATAACTGTTTGTTAACACCACGAAGAAGAGCTGTTTATGTTACCGGCGAACTGAGGTGCGCTTCATTTACATATGCTGTTGTGCCGCCCGGGCGGGTAAACAGTTTAAACCATAGATATTGTAACAGCCCCGAAATGTTATTGATGTTTGTTTGGCGTGATTGTGACGACAGTAACTGTTTATCCTGAAATAAAAATAGGTCCGTCTGTTTCCTGGATCCAGTAACAATACAATATATAAACTCAGGAAAAAGTGGAGGCTATGAAATCATCTGGGTGGAGAAGTGGGGGTGTCGCAACACCCCCATCCCCCACGGCTGCGACGCTCATGTGTGTGTCCATTACAGTTTTTCACAAAACAATAGCGATATTCCTAATATTTCAATAAAGTATATTTGTACTTTGAACGTGTTTCCATTGACAGTTGTTCTAGGCAGGAGCGTCGTAACTCTCATGTGAGATTTCACTGCTGCTGATGTCTTGAGATCACGCTGCGTTTCTCTGCTGTTTGCCGTCTCTAAAATAGCATTTAGGATTTTTCTTGTGAATTATCTCGAGAAATGTCTACATTTCCTCTGTCCATGTGATCATGTGACCATGTACGTCACGTCCTGTGACATATAATTGAGGAAAAAGTGTTTCCATTGCACTTTTTTTTCGATATATTAGAATATCGAAACGTCTGAAAAATAACCTCATGAAAGCTTTTTTTCTGTATAATTATCTTTTAAATTAGCAAAAATCATCTCTTTCTGGAGTCTGTGCAGGGGTCTATATTCCCACATTTGACACTAGATCCTGTTAAATGATGATGAGTAACGCTATCATGAGTCGATACCATGTTCTGGAAGGTTCTTCATAAGATTTGTGGGCTCTAATATGCTTACCTGCAATTTGTCTACGCTGTGTTACCAGCTCAGCCTTTTCTCTAGAAGGGTTGCAGTGTGAGAGTCCTGTGTGTGATGTGTGTCCTTACATGGCAGGGGTCAAAGGTTATATTATTGATGTGTTACGATGCCAGTGTGTTCAGCAGATACATGTGTAAGATAAAAAAGAGTGGTTTCACTTCATCAGCACAAATGTATGTATGTTCCACTGGGTCTGTAGAGAGAGAAAAAGGCCTGAGTTACTGGACTGTACTTTCCACACTATAGGACGCACTGGATTATAAGGCGCACTGTCAATGGTTTATTTTATTTTATTTATTTTTCATTGTTACATGTCGACGGGAGGTGAACGCTGGAGCTCACGTGTGTGTGTGTGTGTGTGTGTGTGTGTGTGTGTGTGTGCTTGTAGTCCTATCTTTATGAGATCAACTGACACCATGGGGACTAAATTTCAGGTCCATACATGGGGTTAAATATAAATATAGGTCCTCATAAGTAAATGATAAATCTGTGTAAAATATGGAAATTTATGCAAATTATGTGGCCCTATAAATACTTTTTTTTCTAGAAGTCCCCATGAAGCAATGGGGAAACGGGTGCAAAGTAAAAGATGTAATTTTCAAAGTTTTGAGGATGTTTAATTAAAAAAAATTATCTATTTATTAATTTTCAATGTGTTTATTTATGATTTAAATTTATTTTTTTTTAAACATTCACTACCCAATACCTACTTTATCTACAAGTGATTATTACAAACTTGGTCCTTCTGAGACATGGAAACCTGTGTGTGTGTGTGTGTGTGTGTGTGTGTGTGTGTGTGTGTGTCGTTGTAGAGGTGCTGATGAATAGCTCTGATTAGGGGAGAGGACGACACAGGAGCCTTTGGAGCGCCCAACAGGATTACAGGACATCGTCAGCATTTGGGAAACAACCACTCAGGCAGAAAATCACTTTCATAAAGTGACACAGAACCATTCACACACACACACACACACACACACACACTGTAATACACAGCCATAGACATGAACACTACATGTAAGTAACAATAAAATCTCACAGAACAGTGCATCCAATAATAGTCAATACACTGACAGACTAGTTTGCTGAAGATTTAAGGGTTAAATCAGTTGAACTAATAAAATATACAATAAGCTGCATCTGAGGTTTAATTTGATTAGAATTATCACTAGCAGCATTTTGAGGAATTAATGTTATTAACACAAACTACCCATTTAACAGAATGATTAGCTACATTTAAATAATGTTTTCCTTTTTTTAATTCTGAATAATTTATTTGGAATAAAATAATTTTCAATTAAAGCTATTTCCTTTCATGTTTACATGGACATGTTAATTCCAAATAAAGGTTTACATGTAAATGGGTGTATTCTGCTCTAGTTAATTCAGATTTAAAAGCTGGAGGTACAGAGGGTTCTGATTGGACAGAACGGCCGCTTAACATCTGGATGTCTATTAGAAGGAAATTATCATATCCACTTCCTGTTTTGCATTTGTTTCAACTATCAACATGTTAGACCAGATACTACATGTGATGTTTGCAGTTTTTTTGTGATAATTATGAATCGACTGAATCAAACATAGGAATCAACAAACTAATGTTGATGTTCTGTTAAGTTTTCCTACCCCTCAGATTCATCCTACTAAGGTTACTGCACATGTGTAGAAGACATTGTGACATATACCGATATCTGTGATATTGTTTATACCCACATACTTACCCACATTTTGTTCAATATTTGTAAACTGTAGCGTTTAAACACGTTTTGTGCAGTTTTCGTTATAAAGGAGCTTCACAATTAATGCAAATATGACAATTAGCCTAAATGCCATAAGCAACCAACATAAAAATAATACATTATTATTATTATTATAATATGTATATGCCCGTGTAATTTTATGGTGATATCTCAAGTATTCATTGAGTTATAGTTATAGGTATAGTTATTTCTCTGTGGACACACACACACACATACAAATTTGACCTGATTCGCCCTATCTCTTATCAATGCAAAAATACATTTTGGGTGACCTTGACCTTTGACCTATATTCACCAAAATTTTACGGGATCTAATCTGAACCACCTGACACCTTTCCTGAAAATTTCATGGAAATCGTTCTTTTGTTTTTTGTGTAACATTGCTTAAAAACAGACAAACAAACAACAAACAAACCGACTCAAAGAATACCCTTCTGGTTTCCGGCGGGGTGGGGGGGGTGGGGGTGGGGGTGGGGGTGGGGGTGGGGGTGGGGGCTGTCAGTGGCACCACAATTTTAAGGTACTTCTGTAATGATTTATTCTCAGAACTGAAGCCAGCGTCCCCTGGTCATTCAGTGGCTGTTGATGATTAACAGTCAGGAGCTAATCATACTCCTGGAGTATAATTGATTTTTCAGTGATGAGACAACGTGCACTTTAATGCTCGATGTCGGCTACTATAAATAATAATAAGAGGAAATCTGCTCTGAGCTGCCAAAGAAACACGACGAGTCCACATGGTAGACCTCCTAAACTCTTTAACCCCCATGTGTCAGCAGTGACATGGTCTAAGTTTATGATTTATTTATAATATTCAGGGTCGGCTGTGGTTCAGTTGTTTAGAGGACATGTCCACATGTCCAAGTGTCCTTGGGCAAAGACACTGTCTCCCAGTAGGACTGACAGAACCTTTGAATACTAAGTTAATAAGTAATGTTTTAGTTTAATTATACTTTAATAAGCATCTACATCTTAAGTTCTGGAAACTTGTATTTTTTAAGTTTCATCAACTTAGATTAATTGTAGGTAACAGGTAATCGATGGCCTTACTTTTTTTTTTTTTTAGTTCTGCTAACTTATTCAGGTTTACAGTGCACTTTTATTCACATGTGATCACTTCTGTCTCAAAAATCATGTTACGGCTAAATTTCAAACTACCAATTTCAAAATGGCAGTGGGTGACGTAATGGTTCCTTATCAACTGTTTTAAAATATCCAAATTGTTCATTCTAAACAAATGAAAACACAACAATCCTCATTTCCATCTGATTATACACTAATGAAAACATAACTTTGAACAATTTCTGCAATTACATCCAACTAAATCACCATAAATCATATACTGGACCTTTAAGTCATATTGTATTATTTTGGGTAAGATCCTTTTTTTTTTAATCTCTATTCTTTGGAAGATACTTAGATACCCCTCCCTCTGTGTTTACTGGTTTTTACTCTAAGACAATGATATTCTGCTATAAAATGACCAGCTTTTTTCCCTGCTGACCACAGACTTTGGTTTGTAAAAGGAAGCACTTGGCATCCAATCAGAGGGTAAACACCATGTGGTCACTGTTTGACCTTTAATTAAATCCTTCCAGAGGGGAAGATTTACTGTTCTGTAAGGAGAAAAGAATAGTGATATAGAACATTCTCAAGCTATAAAGCATTAATGTTACTGTGAACTGGATGAACATTCAGACTTCAGGCGTTGTTGCTCCTCTGTGTACAGAAGAAGGCTAACGCTTTATGTCACAGCTTTATAATAACATAATAAAATCGGAAAGAAAAAAAATCTATCTGACCCTGAAGACAATGTGAGAAAAGACTTTTACATTGACGTTGAAAGAACGGTGTTAAACATGTCATACAAAGCAGAGTGAAGGGGTTTTGTACTTCATTTTCTATTTCCATTTCTCAGTGGCATTGTTCTGTTTGCTTGAGCTAAGTGAGAGAGTGTGACTGCACCAACACAAACTCCATATTACCCATGTTTTAAATATAGACACAGGCTTTAAGTAAATGCCACTCCAGTACCAGACAGATATTTATATTTATTTATATTTATATCAGCATTCTCAAGAGTGAGTTAGACTGTGTTTGTCTGCTGCACTTTAAGTGGACTCATGGTGGTACTCAGGGTGCCATTTATCAAAAAAAAAAAAAAAGAGGAGGGGGGTGTTTTTTTATTCTACATAAAAAAACCTTATGTTGGATGTTTGGACCCTCGTCCCCACATGAATAACATAAATGAGGCTCAAATCACTAAATAAACATTTAATAGTTTTCTCCATGGTGCAGTTCATGTGGCCTTTTTGCTGCCACGTGGTACGACCGGGACCGGGACCGGGGATCGGTTCTCTCCGGGGTCAGGTCAAACTAAGTGCATGAAACCCGTCTCCGAATGGGTTATGTTCAAACCTGGACCTCCCCCCCGGTCTGGCTTGTGCCTCCGCCGGGCACACTTCCTCCACGGCTCTGGGTCGGCCATGAAGGCTCAGGGGGCGAAGGTGACTCACGGCCCGGACTTCGCCACTTCCCAGGGCCGTAGACTCGCTGTACCTCCTCCAGACGTGAATCCTCTGATAATTTTGACTTTTTTCTGATATTTTTTCCTTTTTAATATAATAATTTTTTCCTTTTGTATCTCATAATTACAATTTTTTTCTCATAAGTTTTACTTTTTTTGATTTTTTTATCCCATAATTATGTTTTTTTTTTTTAAATCTCCTATTTATGATTTTTGCATTTTTCCTAAATGTCCTGTCCATACCCACTAAACTGAGTACCATGACCCAATAAAACACATCATATACACACTAACTCACTTTTAAACTCACTTTTATTTTTGAAAATGTTCTGGTCTTTCCTGCTTAAATCAGTATTATTTAATCCAAAATGAAATTTTACTTTTTACAGAAGTTCTATTTTTTAACTTTTACTTCAGTAGAATAGTTGAATCAGTATTTCTACTTTTATCAGAGTACTTTTTCACACAAGTAACTCTACTTTTACATAAGTACAGAATGTAAGTTCTTTTACCACCTCTGCTTTTGGGATCATTAAAAAAAAGGTTTCAAACTGTGAAGAAGTCAATTGTAAATGTATTATAAGTACAATTTTTGCAGCATTCTACTGTAGAGGTTAGACATTTAACAAGTAAAATAAACCAAATAAAACAAATAACTGTATCTTTTGCTCAAGGCGTCTGTTTGTCTCTGTTGAATGAAGAGTCACTCATGCCAAGAAATTATTCAGGTGCACAGATAGTGACTGAACGTGCCCTACTTTTTATGCTATTTCCCCTCTGTTGTTGCTCCAAATGTAACATGTACCACTTGGAAAACCAGACCGTAGGAGCAGGATTATACCAACAACGCCTGCCTCCAAAACTCCACAAAGATCATAGATGACATGGGGGTGGAGTGGGTGGTCTAAAGTAGCTTCTGTTGTTTACAGTCTATTGTAAATTCAGATTAACAATCAGGACCTAATCCTTCTTGTTGCCTCTAATTGATTTCTCAGTGATAAAATGTAGACCAGAACGTTTTAGAGGAATGACATTTAGCCGTTACAGTGGTTCTGGTCAATGTGGGGCCCTAGATCAGGGGTGTCAAACTGCGGTCCTCAAGGGTTAGGGTCCTACATGTTTTAGATGTTTCCCTCTTCCATTACACCTGGAGGCCATTGCATCATTATCAGTCTGATGAGGAGCTGATTATTAACTCTTTAAGTGTCAGCGCTGATGCATTCTGAATTGATGATTTAGTTTAAATATTCAGAAAAAAATCCACTATTTTCCTTTTAGTTTTATTTAAACATTTTTTAAAGGCAAAATTAAAATTGCTGTGACCAAATTTCAATACTAGTTTTCTTCTTTCATAATTTTTTTCCCCAAATTTTCCACATTATTTGTCATTTTATAAATATTTCTTAGTTTTTGTTGCTCATTTTGTTTATTTTTTATTTTAGTATTTTTCTTTTCTTATATGTCTTACTTTGCTCATGTTACCAATTATTTTGTTAGTTCTCAGGAGTTAAAGGGTTAAACTGAATCACATGGAAGAGGGAAATATCTTAAACATGCAGGACACCGGCATTCGAGGACTAGAGTTTGACACCTGTGCCCTAGATGAACACCCCTCTTTCCTTTTTGTGGAATTAGAAATGAGCATCTATAAACATAGTGTCCTACATCTGATCCAGTACGTACTGAGTGGCTATGAATAATCACTGTCAATGTTAAAGGTGTCATTCGGCTGAAAACCACTTTTCTCCACGCTCCTTTTGGAATCTGATGGGTCACCCTGAGTTACCGACACATGCTGCCTTTAACAGTGGTTCATCACCTCCACTGGCTGCATACTGCATTCACAGAAAACAACAAGAGGAACGAGGGACCCAGAAAAAGCTGGTCCATCTGACGTTAGATGGACTTTAGTGTCACCCATGTGGGGTTAAGCCCGTCCCCGAGTGCAGTGAATCTAAACTAGCATTAGCATTAGCATCTACGAGAGAAGACGGCGCCACAGTAGCTGATGCACAAACTTGAAAAAAAAAAATGGCGGATCAAGCTGGTTCATGTGCTCTCTGTGGAAATAAAGCCTAGTTTGTTTCTCCCTGAACGTTTTCAGAACAAAAAACCTCTGACACCAAACCTACCTGGATGCTACTCTGGTAAAGGTAAACACACACAGAGAATGAGGGGAGGGGGGAGTGTTCCTTCACATATTCTGAGCCAATCAGAGACGCCTCATCACTGTGTTATGGACATGTATGAGGAAGTACCGGTAAACTCTGCTGTGTGACCTCAAGTCATTTTTCTACTGTGAAAAAACAGCTGGAAACAAAACAATCTGGATGTTTGTTTTTTTTTTAAAATAGAACCAACACACTATGTATTCAATAACAATGGAGAACACAATAATATGTTCCACACTCTAAGGCGCACTGTTAATGAATGGTTTATTTATTTATTTGTCATATATAAGGCACATTAAGTGAAGTTAAACTGTCACAATAACTGTCAACTTTATTGAGTTGTAACACGTAACAAAACATACTCTCATTCTGTTAAATGAAACTTTAAAAGAGTTCAAATTCTGAGATAAAAAGTAAAAATTTAGATACAAAGTCAAAAATGATGTGATAAAAAAAAAATCTAAATTATGTAATAAAAAGCCAAATTTATGAGATAAAATTACAATGACACCAATTATTTCTATATATTGCCAGGATTAGTGAGTATGTATTAAACATTTTGGACCAATAGATGTTTTTGGTGCACGGTGGTCGTTTGTTCTTCATAGTTTGTCATATTCCATCTTCAGTCATAAAACACTGCAGCTTTAATGTGTCAGACACACTAGTAATAAATGATGCTTCAAGGTCAAACGTGGTCCTGTGAAAAATGTCTGTCATCTTTGTCTGGAGACGTTCAGGAATAGAGTCAAATGGAAGAAACACACTTGATAAACATTTTTCTTTTTTTAGGTGCATATAAATATGTGTGTGAGTGTGTGTGTGTTTGTGTGTGTGTGTGTTTGTGTGTTTGTGTGTGTGTGCTTTTATCAGTGCTTCTCAAATCCGGTCCTTGTGGTCCAGTGTCCTACATGTTTTAGATGTCTCCCTTTTCTTCTCCTTTTTTTATATGAATAAATAAATAATAAAAATAATAAATAAATAAAATTAATGAAGAAATAATGTCCTTTTTATTAAATACTTTTTAAAATTAAAATTGTAATTAAAAAATATAGAAAATATACATATTCAAAGAAAAATCTCCCTCTTCCTTTTTAAATAAAAAATTAAATAAATAAATCTAAATATTTTTTAAATATTATTTCAATTTTTTTTAAAAATCGAATTGAAATAAAACGTTTAAAAATCAAAAAGATATATTTTTTAAAATAAAAACGAAAACATATTAAAAAAATATTTCCCTCTTTTTTTAAATTAAAAAAAACAAAAATTGTTTAAAAAACAATTACAAAAATTAAAATAAATACAAGATAAAAATCATTGTTATCATTTTTATATATTTTTTATAATACATTTTTAAAAAATCTCTCTCTCTCTCTCTCTTACATCACACCTGGAAGCCATTACATCATCATCATGCTTCTGAAGAGCTGATCATTAATTGAACTCAGGTGTGATCGAAGAGGGACATATCTAAAACAAACAGGACACTGAACCACGAGGACTAGATTTTAAGAACCACAGCCTTCTACAGAACAACATGAACCACTGCCTGCCTGGATAAATCACTCAGCAGGAAACACGTCCACACCAGTGTGGGTTTTCCCCATTCATGAAGCCAACTGACTCATCAAGTGCTCTTGGTCATTCACCCACCTGCAGGAACATTTGTACAACTCTCATGTTGCCTGTTGCCTTCTGCTGATCCTAAAATAACCACTCACCATCATCACCATCATCATCATCATCATCATCATCATCATCATCCCTACAAGTCCATCCTATATTCCTCCTCCTCAACACCACCACATGGTTACAGTTAAGTACATAAATCAGGCGCCACCTCTGTGTGTGTGTGTGTGTGTGTGTGTGTGTGTGTGTGTGTGTGAGCATCAGAGGCAGACGGAGACAGGAGGAGGCACACATGCACATCACATCACATCACATCACACCGCCGCGGCTCGTGGCTGCTACTGCAGCCGGTGCAGCGAAGGAGAGTCACGGCTTTTTTTTCCGGTATGGCTTGAGCTCCGACTTGTCTCCATCGATGCATCTGTGACTTGTCTTTTGCTTTTGTCGGATGCGCGCGTCTTTGCTTTGCGAATTGCTGCAGTGCTGTTTTTCCCAGGTGTTGTGCGAGTGTGTGTGTGTGTGTGTGTGTGCGTGTGTGTGAATGTGTGAGTGAGTGAGTGAGTGAGTGAGTGTGTGTGCATGGCTGTGTTGTAGCCTGGTGTAATTCTCTTTACGAATTGGACTAAACCGGGGAACGGAGTCTGATGTCACATGTGCTTCATCGGAGGAGACGGGGCATCTGCAAGCTGGATTTTGTGGAGGATGCTGCGGCAAGTGATACACAGAGGGCTCAAGGCTTCGTTCTACTGGCTGGGCTTATTCGTTAGCAGGCATCCCGTTTTTTTCCTCACTGTCCCCGCGGTCCTCACCATCATTTTCGGATCTACCGTTCTCAGCCGTTTCAAGCCGGAGACGGATCTAGAGGTCCTGGTCGCCCCAACTCACAGCCTGGCTAAGATAGAGCGGAGTCTGGCCAACAGCCTGTTTGCCATCGACCAGTCGAAGCACAAGCTCTATTCGGATTTGCACACCCCGGGCAGATATGGGAGGCTGATCCTGCTCGCAAAGTCCGGGGGGAACATCCTGGAGCTGGCTGACCAGGTCTTGCAGGTCCACAAGCAGGTGTTGGATTTGCGCGTCAATTACAAGGGATTCAATTACACGTTCGCGCACCTCTGCGTCTTGAGCCACAGGGACAAGCGCTGCCTCTTGGATGATATCATCACCATCTTCGAAGATATCAGACAGGCTGTGCTTTCCAACAGCACTTTCCATAAGGTGCCAGTCAGCTACCCAAACACTACACTAAAGGTGAGAGCATCCTTTATTCATTGTACACTGCAGGGTCCTCGAGGCCTGTTGTGGATGTATCTGTGTGTGCATACTATGACACCCCCCCCCAACATTAAAAAAAAAAAAAAAATGTGTTCATGAGAGCTGGTGACAGTGCAGCAGCAGCAGCAGCAGCATCAGTGTTAGCAGCATGTGAATAGCACTTGCAGGGGTTGGTCCTTCAGCTTCCCATAATTTCTGAATGAATGCAGTGGGCTTGTATTGCTCAGGCTGTTATGGAGGGGGGGGCTGCAGATTGCTACATATATCAGACGATGAGGGAACCCTCTCCATAACACAGCAGACAGCCCGCTTTGCAATTTCTACCCTCCCTTGTTGGTGCAGGTGAATTGATTGGCTGCATAAAGCCCTGGCTGCTCCGCTCTGTTCCTCCAACACACTTAACACACACAGGCGGGGATATCCTCTTTTTCTTTTTTATTTATTTAATTTTTTTTTCCTCTGATGCAGTGTTTCCCTTCTCGCCTCCCCGGCTGCACATGCGGTATGACATAGCTTGGACTAATAGATTTCCAGGTGTTTGCTAGATGGATGTCTTTCTCATCAGTGGGATATAAAAACCGTTATTAAACAACCAAAATGTTCAAACCCAAACTGTGTCATTGTGGATACACAGGTGCATAATCTGTAGGCCCATGAATGCATCCAAATGCAGATGTTCTCTGCAGATGGAGCCTCAGATCAGGTGTTTGTGGGCATGTTTAGACACTGGATCTGAATATCTGTTGCACACATACAGGGTTGGTAGTAACATTAGCTTTCTGTTATAATGCAAATTAATCAAAATTATATTTTTGTCTTAAAGTTACTATAGTACAAGTTTATTTTGCAGTAGATGCATGATAGGTTTATTTTCAGAATGCATAGCAATGTTTTTTGACCATTGTCTAGTGGATGGCCTTGAGGAGAAGTTCACTGTGGTGCAGTTTTAAAGGTACAATATGTAACATTTCTACAAAGAAGTGACTAGATGGTATGAGAGCCACCAAAAAACTACTTTTATAGTCAAAGGAGGTGACTTGGTGATAAAAGCTTTTAAGGGCTGTTGTTGATTTCACCACTGGAGAGGCAGAAATAGCAGCATTTTATGTCCCCAGGTGGGTTGCATTATAAAGGTATACATTTATTATGTCATGTTATTATCTGTGCAGTTCAGAATACTATGAATTTTAACAGTTCTGACGTTGAGTGATTCCAAAAGCATGGATGTAAGCAATTAATTGACTATCAATAACAGTTTGCATGATTAAATTACATTAAAGGTGGGGTGGGAGATCTTTTTTTGGATTTTTTATTTTTTTTTTTACCATATTGTTTGAAAATCTCTTCATGATCCCATATCATTGAAATAGAATGTTTGCAAAAATACTAAATGTTTTAGTTCAGTCTAGAGGATGGAACCAGAAGAAAACTCTAGCCAATTATTGTACTGATCGTCTTTACAATGATTGATTTGATGATAGGTCAATCAAATATCAGTCCCCCCCCCCCCCCCACACACACACACACACCCGTTATCAAACAACCAAATCTGGTACTCTGGCTCCTCCCACCATCCAAACACATGCACTGATAGGTTAATTGATTAATCTAAATTGTCCATAGGTGTGAATGTGAGAGTGATTGTTTGTCTATATATGTTCAGCCCTGACATGAACTGCAGACTCATACAGGGTGTACCCCGCCTTCACCTATTGTAGCTGGATTAGGCCCCCACAGACCCCCGTGACCCAAGTGAAGATAAAGCGGGTTCAGATGACGAGACAAGACAATGGCTCCATGATCCATGAACATATTTGATTGAAAAACGCTTTGAACATTTAATTTCAGAGTGATTCTAAAATCATAAAAAATACATAAAAAAATATTCACATTAGTTATGAATTCTGAAAAGTTGATGAATATAAGGTTGAATGGATGACTACAAATGACATGGGGTTTAAGATGTGACAATAAAGTGTCATTATTTTCTGAGTGAAGTAGGATTTTTTTTACTTTTCAATAAAGGATTTGTAGATTTCTTCATATGAAATTACTAAAGTAGTTTAAAAAAAAACCATTTTGGTCATTTAGCAATATTTATAATTGGTGATTTATGTATGTTTTATAGTTTCCAAATACAAAGAACATTTAATGACAAATTCTCACAAATTTTGGTATTATTGATAATGCAGAAATTAAAATGATCATAAAAATAAAATAAACATATTTGACAACATTGATGTACAGTAACAATGATATAGGTCACTTACCAAGTCAACTTAAGTTAGCAGTTGTCTTTACAGCTAGCATTACTTGAATCTCATTATGGGGCAGCCATGGCGCTAACTGAAGGGTTGGCGGTTCGATTCCCGCTCTGTCCTAATCAATTTGTTGTGTCCTTGGGCAAGACACTTCACCCCCTTGCCTCCAGTGTCACCCACACTGGTGTATGAATGTTTGGTGGTGGTGTTTAAATTGGCAGCCACGCTTCTGTCAGTCTGCCCCAGGGCAACTGTGATTAAAAAGTGGTATATAAATGTAATCCATTATTAGAATGAAATAAAATTTAAAAAATGTCACTGAACATGGACTGAATTAAACAGGTAAATTCAACACAAAGTTATTCTTTAAAGGAGCTGTTTAAAGTGTTTCTACTGTCATTATTTTTTTTAAAAAAGAAGTGATTAGATGGGATGAGAACCACCAAAAAACAACTTTTGGTTGTTTTTTGTTTTGGTTCTGTTGTTGTTTTCACCAATGGACACCAATGAAAAGAAAAGCAGAAATAGCAGTGGAGTTGGATTATGAGGCTAATGAAGGTATATATTATGTCATGTTATTATCTGTGCAGTTCAGACTACGATGAATTTTAACAGTTCTGACATTGAGCGATTCCAAAAGTATGGATGTAAGCAATTAATCGACTATTGATAACAGTTTTTACATGATTAAATTAATTGTCATTTTCCACAGCAGTTTTTATAATGTTGACAGTAGGGGTCACCATTCCTTAAACTAGGCTTCATCACTGAGGGGGTAGTTTTCCACTTGTCCACACTTGTCTGAAAGCTGCCGGCTTGTTGGTGCTGTGGCCAGGAATAGTCATTGAACCTAATCGTGGTATTGATGAGTTATAATCGCTTTAGGGACATGGTGGAGTGAAACTGCACCCCTGTCTAAATGTGTGGACATATGCAGGGTCAGTATCAGTCCTGGTCCTGTCCACGCTCATCTGGTCACATAAGGTATGTTGGTTACCCAAGTGGTCATGGGAAAGTAGAGTTGGGGGGGGGCGTCTGAAATCTTGTTCAAATGTGTCAGACAGTGATGTAGTGTCAGAAATGCCCATTTCTTCTACACTGCCCTGTTAGTTAATTTTGACCTTGACCTTTGACCTTTCCGCAAATGGATCATTGCACCTGATGTGCATTAGCTATATGTATATGCCCATGTAATTTCATGGTGATATCTCAGTTCAGTTATTTTTATTTGAACAGTTAATCTTAAATATATATATATTAAAAAAAAAATTTAAAAAAGAAATAAAATACAGAACAAAGAGGCAAGGACAAAATAAGGAGTCACCACTCAAAAGGAGTAGGTTGAAGTTCAAAGAACTTATTAAAGATCATGTCCCTCATTTAACAATTATACAATAACAATTTTATGCATTTCATTTAAATCCCTCATTTCAATGTCCATCTTGACCATATGTTTTAGAACTGAACCTCCACCGTTACTGCAGGTGGTCTATTTTTGCACCATTTGTACATTTTTATCTATAGACATAGATTCTCAAGTATTGAGTTATAGCATGATATGTCACTGCGGACACACACACACACACACACACAAACAAGGTGATTACAATAATCTCACTCAAACAATGTTGGGCAAGATTAATAATACAAGGGCTCAGTTGGTAGTTGGCAGATTGTCCATTAACCAAAGGTCCCGCTCTGTCCTAGTCAGTCTGTTGTGTCCTTGGGTAAGACACTTCACCCTCCTTGCCTCCAGTGTCACTCACACTGGTGTATGAATGAGTATGAATGTTTGGTGGTGGTCAGAGGGGCCGTAGGCGCGAAATAGACCCTTCTGTCGGTCTGCCCCAGGGCAACTGTGACTATATATGTAGTTTACCACCACCAGAGGGAGCATGTGAGAGTGAATGAATAATGGAACACTAATGTAGAGCGCTTTGGGTGCCTTGAAAAGCACTATATAAATCTAATCGATTATTATTATTATTAACACAACAAGGCCAGTCTCCAGCATGATGGATTGTAGCTTTCAGTTCAAGCTGTCTCATTGTAACTTTTATTGCTGGGTTGCAGACTGTTTGGCAACTCAAATTTAGGTTAATGGTAGCAAAGATACTACTTTAATATGTCTGACTCAGATATATTTTTCAAATGCCGCACTTTTCCCTTGAAGTGTTTTCACAATCCTGTTTTATACCATTAGATCACTTTGTCATAAGAGGAATAACAGAAAGAATAATATTTTCTGTTAAATATTCAGATTCCTGTTACACAAAGAAGCTGCACAATCACTTCTCAAATAAGAGATTACAGTATCTGAGCAAAATGATATTAGTGCTTTTAATGCTTCTGAGCCAGACAATTAGAATGAGTCACTTTAGCGACTTATCATGCAAACAGTCACTTAGCAGAGTGAGGGATTCCGCTTATTGTGCCAGACCTCTGTTATCATTTTTCTTGCTCATAATGCCACCTGAGCATCTGCTTATTAAAGGGTCAGTTCAACTCAAACGACTCAAAGATACATTTTCTCAATTGATTTGGGGCAACGCTATATTTAGCTCGCTGTAGATAAATGTACTAGTGCAAGAACTTGTGCTGTTAATTGAATTTGGCTGGTTGTTTGACTTTTTGAGGGTGTAAAGTTTGCACTTCATGTCTTGAAAACGAAGCTTTTGTGGATTTTTTTTCAATTTGTTTCAAAGCCTTCAGCTCCGCACAAAAATAATCCAACTATATTCATTATTATGCTTCATGTATTCATTTAAACATTTGGTTTATACACTGACTAAAAATGTTTCTTTCAAGTTGATGATCCAGAAGTGATACGTATTAAATGGATCACATAAAAAGGCTCTGACTACACGTTAATAATAAACTTTATATATATATATATATATATATATATATATATATATATATATATATATATATATATATATATATATATATATATATATATATATAATTTCATACAATAACCATAGCCCAATGTGCTTCACATTGATTAAAAATTAAAATACAATTGTAAGACAAGGGTGAAATAAGAAATACATTGATTTAATTGCACAAAATTATAAAATTACAAAAGTACAAGATAAAATCATTATACATACAGTAAGAAATACATTAAGATTTATAAGTTATTAAGTTTGGAACTAAATGATAGGTTATGTGTCTATGCATCATGCAATTGTTAATTCTTTTATCCACATATGTTCCATACAACATCTATTCATGCATCTGTTGTTCCTGGAACAAGTGTCCCTTTTCTGTCTCTGAAGTTTGTACTATTTACTGTCTTTGCTTTTTTGTGTGTATCAGAAATTAATCTTCCAGGTTAATCTCAGATTTGTGATATCGGGTTATAGAAATAACATCTAAAAGAATTCAATCTTCATTAAGTATATTATAATAAGATTGTATGGACATATTTTCATAATATAATTTAAAGTAAACCGTCACGTACGCTCCATATATGCATAAAATCTACCTGAAGAAAAAAAAAATCAGGACAGTGAACATTGTTTGCAACTCTGTATAGAATCTAATATAGAGGTCAAATTAATATATATAATATTTTCTATATAGAAATTGTAGTAGGCTAACTATATATATATATATATATATATATATATATATATATATATATATATATATATATATATATATATATATAATTTTTTTTTTTTTTTTTTAGGTAACTGTATGTGTATTTGTGCTGAACCGTTGAAAACAGATGTAACAGGAGGATTAATCCTGTTTTTAAACTTTGGCAAATTACCAGTCCAGAGAACCTCAGAGGTGTTTTATGCTGTCATGAAAAGTATATAAAATATTTTCACTTAATTATGAAACTGTAGGATGAAAGTGAGGGACAGATTAGACTATATAAGTACTCCACAGCCCAGGTAATTATGATAATGAGAAACACTGATGTCAGTCACTGGAAAACCAGCAACCAACACAACTGCTTCCAAGAACCTTTCAATCAGAGCAAAAGAAATAAACTTCTCTTTGAGATCAGTTTGAATAATGACATGTTTGAGGTAATTACATTATGTGACACTTTCACATTATTGCAATAATGGTGCTGAAATGCTTAAAAGTTTATTCAACACTGTTAAGAGTAAAATAACTTTAAGTGAAAGGATAATAACTCTGAAAGTCCCCCACCCACCAACCTCTGCGCTCAAACTGACGAGTTAAACATTCTAAAAAAAAACCCCAACCTTTTCCTTTACATTTTTCATTCAAACAGAATCCGTGCAAGAATAAAATTACGTTGTGTTTTCAAATAGTTTAAAAAAAAAAATCAACACTCTTTGGAGTAATTTATTTATGATGATGTAGTCATTTCTTAGTTAATGTTGAATGTGAATAACATCATAGGTGTTACTTCTCACATAGTGTAAAAGGTGATTGACATTAATTAGTATGAAATATTAACTCTTGTAGTGTAAAATCAACTGGAAATTTTACCCTAGGTTCAATGTAAATTTTAGATGGGCACCATGCTGTTCAGTTAACACTGGTGATTTTTGTTAATTAATCTTTCCCTAACATTGGTTGAGAGAGAGATTATTATAATCTGTGTGTGTGTGTGTGTGTGTGTTTTCAAGTTGACTTATCCATCAATAGTCAAAGTCGAGTCGACTGGTCACGATGACATCATCACATTATCAGCGGAGGAACAACACAGACACATGGCTAAAAAAAAAAATAAAAACACGGACACACGTCTGGCCAGCAATGAGCAACGTGTATTAAAGTTCACTGCAACGTAACTATGTCCACTGACAAGACACAAGCATCAACATTTTAACCACAACAAAACAAAGGCTAACGTTAGCAAAGAGTTTTCTCTTAAACACAACAACTCTCTAAAACCGGACTATCCAGACATCTGTCAGGCATCCTCAAACATCCTGTTTGGGGGGGGGGGGGGGAGAGCATGTTATCTTAATGGGTGTTGTCTGCGCTGCTGCTCACATTCAGGTTAGCTAGCAAATGCCTCTTCAGATGGCAGGAAGGGAGAGAGAGAATAAAATGCGACTTGTCGAGTCCTCCAAATTTAAGTCGACTTGTTACGGGAGTAATCGTCAGTAGACTAGTTGATGTGTCTGTTAATGCGCTAGTGTCCGCAGAGACATATCATGCTATAACTCAATAAATTCTTGATATCAGTATGAGATTACATGGGCATATACATATAGCTAATGTGCATCAGATGCAATGATCCATTTGAGTAAAGGTCAAAGGTCACATTATTGGTTGTAACTCAAGAACAGAGGGTCAAACAACTTTCAGATTGGTACCAAATGATGTGGAATGAAAATTTCTACAATCCTTACAATTGGTGTTATCACCTATGACCAATAGTTTTTGAGATCTCTGGAGGTCAAAGGTGACATGTCGCAAATTAACTTCTAACACTGTGTGTCAAGGATAAACCTATCAAACTATAACTTATCAATACTGGACCTATTATAATAATATTACACACACTGACGCATATATACATATAATGAAATTATTAAGATTTCAAAACGTCAAAGGTCAAGGTCGCATTTAGCAGAAAGGTAAGAATCAGATTATTGGCTCTAATTCAAGAACGGGTTGTCATAGAAACTTGAGATTGACACAAAATAGGGGTGAAATGAGGTATTCTCTGAAGACGCATAGTTGAGCCAAGTTAAAATGTGAGGGTTTTAGAAGTAGTGGGTGAACTGAGCCTTTAAGCTCTAATATATGCACATGCTAACATCCACAGCTTGCATACATACAAAGAATCATTAACTTATGTTCTGAATAAAACCCAGTGTTTTTGTTTGGAAGGTTAATGTGATCTGGTTCCTCTACAGCTCTGCTCTGCACTCTCCTGTTCCACAATCCTTCTTCTCGCAGTCTGCCTGTCTGACAAGCTGTCTGGGCTAATTCATTTGCCTGACTTCTTACGTCTCATCCTGCTCTTTGATGTCACAAACCAGGGTTTATTTCTGGGCTTGTTATACAGACGTAGTCTTCATAAGAAGTCCTACTTTCTGCTGAGCTACTGCTGCTGCTGAACTTTAGCTCCGTTCCCAAGAGATAATGCTTAAAAATATAGATTCTGTGTTTTGCTTGCTCTGCTGTATTTTCAGTTGTGTAATCTTCCGAAGTTGTCAGGTATTACAGGAAGTAAAACTACACAAAAGAACAGAATATAAAAAGAACCAACAAATAGGAATACACAAGAGTTTGTAATGAAGACAAATGAGAAATTACATTTGAATACGATGTGAGATTTCAGAATCCTGCATGTACTCGCTGGTTTCATTCTGTATTCAACCCACCAGCCACCGCATTGCCAGGCTAATGGCTGATGGTTAATTAGAGCTTGTTGATTGGTGGTTGAAGTGCTAAAGTAGTTAGAGCAACAGACTGGACATATGGCAACGCTACCCTGTGATTATCTGCTGATAGTCAATAGAGGCCAAATATTAGTGTTTCCTCAGCACAGTTTATCTCTGGTCAAACAAATGTGTACTTGGATTTCATGCCCCAAATGTCTTTGATAAATGCATCTTAAATGGCACAAAAACTCAGAGTTGCCGTCATTCTTTGTTTCAACAAGTAAAAAATTTACCATCTGTATATTTACCTCCACCAAAGAGATTATGTTTTTGCTGGTTTTTATTTGTTTGTCTGTTTGGACGGATTTTGATGATGGGAATGTGAACAGGAAGAACTGATTTAGTTTTGGCGGTGGGGGGTCTGTGCTCTCTGAGTGCTTTTCTAGTTAGTTTTGGGGGTTTTTTTTAATCTCAAACTGTCAAAAACATTGAAATATTTGTCATGTTTAGATAAGCTGATTGAATGTTTGTGGTTTATTACCACAAATGTAATAATTATTACAGAATAATTATTTAGTTTGTGGGAATTTATTACATTTGTGGGATAAAAAAAAATCTTCAAGATCCAGAATTGTAATAATTTTTGACAAATGTAAGAAATTAATATATTACATACACCATGCATTAATATTCATCCATCTTTCTTTTTCTTGCTATGCTCAACCTTTAGCCTAGCCGCGCTATATCTATTAATTACATGTATAGGTCTAGGAATGCTTCAAAACTAGCAGTTCACAGTCAGACATTGCCCGTTCCTCTGTATGCAATAGGACGGTACTACAACCAATCAGCATCATCTTTAGGATGACGTAGTTAGACGCTGGAAAGTTCACAGAGGAGTCCGGAGAAAGTTAGGAATGACTAAATAAAATGGTGGATTATGGAGCTTAACGACTGTTTAAAGATTGTGGATTTTTTTCTCACATTCTTCACACATCTTTGATAAAAGGAAATCACTACTTGTTGTTGTTCTTCTATAGTTGTTTCAGGTTGTTTATCTCTGAATTATTGCAGTGTGACTTTGTTAGGCCCGCCCTCTGACTTAATACTTCACCGTGATTCGTCGGCCAGTTTCAGGGAAATTTAACCAAAAGTTACATTGAGTGTAACTCTGTAAGTCTAACTATTTGCTGCCGCTAGGATGGTCTAGTACGGCTAGGCTAGTCAACCTTTGGATACTTGCCTCTTTAGAATGATCACATGTTCGAGTTTCACACGGTACTAGTTCGAAATTAATTGGTGTTTAGTGTCAACAAGTGAAAGGAGAACACAGAACCCATCCCCTCCAGCAAATCATACCCAGTACATAACTATATTAGTTAATTTATCTAGAATAAAATGAGCTTTTACATCAGCTCCTGTCACTTGCAGCCATTGAATCAGTTAAAAGGTAAAACAGGATTTTATGTCATTCCCATGATCCCATGTTACATCACAATATCAACAACCAATGTGTTTTTTGGTGTTTTGTTTTTTTTACCCCAATTGTTTTCATGAATTTTAATGGCATAAATTCCCCACTGTGCATTGAGTCAATAGTAACAGAATTCTAATAAAACCATTTTCTGTTCAACGGCGGCTCAAACCGAACAGCAGCGAGGGCTGAATGTGTTCTGTCGACATCACTGTCAGTCAACGTGAGAAATTCGCTAGTTGTCAAGCGGTTCACGTTCATCATGCAACAGGGGAGACATGTCAATTTAAAAGTTGTGATTTCTGTGAGTCAGTCAGTGTGGCTGTGTCAGTCTCCCTTCTTAATCCCTCCTACAAAGCTCTGACTCAGTTGTTCTTTCCAAACCAGGAAGACTGCTGGCACTGGGAACAAGACCAGACCTAATTGAATTGCTGAAAAATTGGAGCTGTGGGAGGTTATTCAGAGCTAAGGAATAAGGCTATGTGGGCCCTTGGCAGCACCGACAAGTTGTTTTGAGATGAGACGTATTAATCAGTGTTTGATACCTTTAGACATTTAAATTAAATCAGTACAAAACTGTAATTGTGTCTCTGTTCAAGGGTAAAAAAAACAACAACAACAACAAAAAAGCCACACTGTGGAACGTTTGTATGGCAGTACAATGACAATCTGTCTCTATTGTCATTGCTTTCTCATATTTTTGTGACATCCATGATAGGACAGTACAGTACAAGTCAGTGATGCGTGGGCTGACCCGAAGTGAGCGGGCGCCTGCGGATAGTTGCGGGTCATTGAAAAATATTTTTAATGATATTCAGGTTGAGGTCGATCGGGTCACTTGTCATTTGAGATAAGCATTAAAATAACCTGGTAATTTAAATATTAGATAAAATTTTCTATTATTAATACATTATTGACTGATTTTCTGTGAAGGTGACGTACAACGCCGGAAGTATCCTGCGATATGAAGGGAGCAAGAGAGAAAATACAGTGGGAGAGTGAGACTTGAGACATGGAAAAACTTGATTCAGTTTTTTTAATTTCAACAGAATCTGGGAAAGAATAAAGCTACGCCATCAATGGTGGCTACGTATTTTCAAATAGTTCAAAATCAACAGTGTTTGGAGTCATTTATTATCTCCACATATGAGAGTTTGTCTGTCTGTTAGTTAGCAAGATGACTCGAAAACGTGCAAAATTTCATCACGTGTTGGGGGTGTCACACAGGAGAAATGATTCGATTCGGAGTCTTAAATCCCTATTGTGTGGGTCGTCAATCAATGAAAACAACGCATCTTTAACTTCCCATAATGCACCTCAATTTATTTGTTGACCTCCTCAGACCCAGTAATGCATTTATTTCTTTGTAGGACATAAACGTTTCACTGTTTTGCTTAAAAATTCTGTCCATTGTAAATTAAATTCAATTAAAACATACATTATGAATAAAAAACATGTTTTAAAAAGTATTTGAAAAATTGTTGCATTGTGTATTTTCCAATCAAGATCAACTGTGTAATGTAAATGTAAAAAAAAAAGCAAAATCTTTTCACTTTCTTGGTTGATATTATAGAATAGAAAGGAAATGTGTTTTTTTTCTTCTGCAAAACTTTATCATCTTCCTCCATGTGTTTCTCACAACGCCCCAAAGGTGTCATTTCACCCCTTCTCACATTTCACTCAACTTCTCACATATTTCATGCACACACACACACACACACACACACACTTCAACCTTCACACACTCATTTTTACACATACTCACTGGAAGTGGAAACATTATTTATCAAAGCTCAACCAAACAGGAACCCACTGAAGTCTGCAAAACCTCCACAGGGGGTGGTCTAGTTCCAGTGTCCCCAGTGGAGCCACCTAACCCACAGAACCCACATGACCCACCAGACCCACATAATCCACCTGACCCACATAATCCACCAGATCCACAGAACCCACCTGACCCATCAGACCCACATAATCCGCCTCACCCACATAATCCACCAGATCCACAGAACCCACCTGACCCACCAGACCCATATAACCCAGCAGACCCACATAACCTGCCTCATCCACATAATCCACCAGATCCACAGAACCCACCTGACCAACCAGACCCACATAATCCAGCAGATCCACATAACCCCCTCACCCACATTATCCATCTGTTCCACCTAATCCACCAGATCCACAGAACCCACTTGACCCACCAGACCCATATAACCCAGCAGACCCACATAACCTGCCTCATCCACATAATCCATCTGATCCACATAATCCACCAGATCCACAGAACCCACCTGACCAACCAGACCCACATAATCCAGCAGATCCCCATAACCCCCTCACCCACATTATCCGTCTGATCCACCTAAACCTCAAGATCAACAGAACCCACTTGACCCATTAGACCCACATAATCCGCCTCACCCACATAATCCACCAGACCCACAGAACCCACCTGACCCACATAACCTGCCTCACCCACATACTCTGTCTGATCCACCTAATCCACCAGATCGACAGAACCCACCTGACCCACATAACCCAGCAGCCCACATAACCCATATCACCCACATAATCCATCTGATCCACATAATCCACCAGATCCACAGAACCCACATGACCCACATAACCCAGCAGAACCACAGTGGACCACCTTATAGAAGTGTAAAGGCTGGTGGGTCAGATGAGTCAGGTGGGTTATGTCACATAATCAACCTGATATTTTTTTTTCACCAGTGCACTCAACTCCAGATGTTTCTTAAAAAAGTATTCGGGTTCGGCCAACCGGGTCCAGTAAATTTGTAGATGGAAAGTCGCCGCACTCTTGATTGTAGTTAAGTGTAACATTTATTGTGAGCAACGAAAAACAATAAAACATTTTTAATATTTTAATATTTCAAAATCACAATTTAGGACAAAAAAAAAACTAGCGTAAATAAAATACACTTCAATTAAATACTATTATTATTATTATTATTTTTTTCAAATTATTTTTTCCAGGCCACTAGGAGCCACAGGATAAGGATGAGGCTCTGGAGCGGAACAGAACCAAGAGAAAAATAACCAGTATTTATCTTCATTTCTCCCGTGTTTTAAATCACAAATCACTTTAATTATCTTGGCTGAAACCCATGAAGTCTTCTGTGTCACAGTTGAACAACCTCAGAAGCGCTTCATCACATCTGTCTCCATGATGGAGTGAGGATTTGAAAAATAATTAACAGTTGCTAATTTGTCGTCCGTGTTCTATTATATCTGCTAAAGAAGAAGTAGGTATTCTTCTTTGCATTGATTGTTCTTACAGTAGTACCTTTCATTCTAATTCCAGTTAGAGCGCCCCTAGTGGTGGAAGAAAAATCCACAGAATAGCTGCACCTTTATAAAAGCCTCATGGTTCAAAACATATCAAAAAAGTAGCGGCTTATAGTCCAGAAAATACGGTAACTATTCGGAAACAGACACAAAATCTCTCCATCTGTTTATCTGATCAGCTGTACTTTACAATCACTAACACTAACCTGTGCAACATAAGACGTCTGTGTCCTAGTGTGTCCACGCTTATTGCTCCTCAGTGAACGAATTAGATTTTCAAGATGGCGGCCCAGAAAGAGGAACCATCACAATCTGCATTATTTCATTTCTCACATACCCACACATACACCACACCCAGGCAGCAATTCTATGTTAAAATGAGGAACAATAATCACCCCCTGTTCGTGCAGTGACGTTCTACTTCCTGACAGGCTTCTATTGTCCCAGCCTTCGATGCTCATTCACTGAACTCCTCTGTTCTGCAACAATCTTACTGCAAAAATTGCATTATCTCCCAGCTCTTGTCAGAGTGATGTCTTGCATGTGTTGTATAATTAAATTAATTTAAACATAACTACTCAGCATATCAGCTTTTACAATATATCATCAGTGCCCCCCCCCCCCCCCTTCTGGAGGCACAGTTAAAGTTAAATGGTGAATCAACACTGCAGCAGACAGATGAGGAAAAAACTGCTGCTGCATTGCTCTCTGTGGGTTCTGGCTGATCTCCAGTCAGTGGTGTGAACGCAGTTTTTTTTTTTTTTTTTTAACCTGTTATCAAGGGCAATAACACTGGGGATGCTGGAAATATGCCCCAACCATTTTCTAATAGCACTTGTTTTACTTTCAAAAAACGTTGAAATATTGTTACCACAAACTTATTCTAATTGTGTGGTGTAAAAGTGTTCAGATAAGATTAGGTCGGTGCATAATAGAGTTAGATGGTCATGTATTGTGTTCGCTGCTGCAGTGGAAATAAGGACATGAGGGAGTGCAGACCTCCAAGGCCATAGTCTACTCTGCCACAATATTAATAGACCACGAGGAACGGAAAAGAGACTATGACCTGTGTTTCCTCATGTTTACCAGTGGGTTTCACACAGTGTAAAAAATGCAGTGTCATAGGATTTCAATTCTTTCATTTCACCCCTTAGTCCACATGTGTCAAACATAAGGTCCGGGGACCAAATCTGGCCCGCCAAAGGCTCCAGTCTGGCCCTTTTGGGTGAATTTATGAAATGTAAAAATGACACTAATATATTGATCATTTTAGTTGAGGTTCCACATTCAGACCAATTTCTCATTTCTCTTTTTTCTTTGTAAATGTTTTTATTTAGTTACACAAAAACAAAGTATAATTTAACAAAAAAAATAATCTGTACAATCAGAACCAATATGAACAACCTGAAATACAAAGAGAAGTAAGTAGAATTTTAATAATATAAATGTTTTTTGTATTTCTAAGTTTATTATACAAACGTAAAAGACAAACTCATGCCTAATAATGTGAAAATTACACATTTATTTCAGTTTGTTCACACTATTCACAAGGTTTGAAAGGAGGGTTTGTAGATGGAAACATGTACATCATGTAAATTGATCTTTTTTGCTCTAAAACATGGATTGGGTTAATTATTATTTATATATTTTTTGTTTTAGTGGTGCGGCCCACTTCTTAACAAATTTAGCTGAATGTGGCTCCTGAACTAAAATGACTTTGACACCCCTGTCTTAGTCATACCCTTCTGTTTTCCTCATCCATGTGTAGAGGTAGGAGTGTCTCAATTCACCTTAATGCTATGGCCACATCAAAGGCGAATTTTCGCAAATATGCTTGTAACACGCCGTCAGCCCAACATTAATTTATATTTAGCAAATTTCCATGAAGTGCCTCATCAGATTTCTATTTTTGTACATAACTGTTCATGTCACAATTTTTCAAAGTGATAAACTTATTTTATTTAGTCCGATTTGTACACTTTAACACCCTAATTTTATTTATAACATTTCTTAGTCACATCTTCCTTTCTAACGTTGCATAGAATGGCCTATGCTAACTTAAATAAAATGTTCCACACAGGAATATTTCATTAAATTACATTTTACTTTGATTTTTCCACCCTGTTCATTAAGCTTATGCAATGTCACAACATTTCTTTCCTTTCATACTTTCATAAATTTTACTGAAAATAGTGTAAAGTCTTGTCCATCACATCCCATCACTGTCATTGGGCTTCAGGTCAGGTACTCTGCAGTGGCCTGTGTGAAAATGATGTCTCATGCTCCTTGAACCTCTCCTTCACAAATGTAGCCTGATTAATCATGTCATTGTTCAGACTTGTGCTCTGTACAAACTGATGGTTGTTTTAACTGCTACATATTAGATAAGATTACAATGTGTGTGTGTGTGTGTGTGTGTGTGTGTGTGTGTCATTATTTACAAACCTTTAGCTAATTATCCTCATTTGTGTGTGTGTGTGTGTGTGGGGGGGGGGGGGGGTTGTCTGTTAAAATTGCCCTGAATGTGTTATGGATTTACACATGTCATCTGTTGATAAGTGAATGCAGGTTAATATAATTATGTGCCTTACCACTGTGTCTTTGCTAAAATACCAATGACCTTATGTCAGTACCATGGGCTCTGTCAAATAACATTACATTTAGCTTCACTTGGGGGCCATTTTTCTCCATGCTGTTTAATTTACATTTGTCATGTAATTGAAAGATAAAAATGGTGTGAAGAAATAAAATTAACCAATTATTAATTCATTCATTCGACTTCATTGTCATTGCCCATATACAAATACAGATGCAAATCCAGATAGCATCCAACCAGAAGTGCATATAGGATGTAAGTGCATTATATATATACACATACATACAATAGTGCAAAAATAATGCAGTATAGTACAAATAGCATTGCTGTGACTACATAAAAACAATTAAAGAAATAATATATTATTGTAATAATAATAATATATCTTATCATTGCAAAAACACATTTTTGGTGACTGTGACCTCTGACCTACATTTACCAAAATTAAATGACATCTATTCTGGACCACCTCACACCTTTTGTGAACAATTCATGGAAATTGGTCCAGTAGTTTTTTTGTAAACCTGCTTAGTAACAAACAAACAAAGTAACTCATAAACAATATCCCTTTCAGGGCTAAACATAGATGTGTTTAACAGTATGTACTTTGTTGCCAGGTGAGGCATAACTAGTCCAGATCCAGATCACCTCCTGGGGGGGGGGGGGGTAGACAGATGTGTTGGTTTATGGGAGTGAGAGTGAAAGGGGGCAGGGCCTGGGGGGTCAGAGTTCATCATAGAGACAGTTATATTAATCAGTGCAGTAAGTGTCCAGTATTCTCTACCTCGTGTTTTGTTACTCTATATTTCTGTAATATATTTTATTCTTTGCAGGACGGCCGTGTGTCCTTCATCGGTCACCAGCTCGGCGGCGTGACCTTCTCACCCAATAGCCGCGACCAGCAAGTCAAGTCAGCCCGTGCTGTCCAGATCACCTACTACCTCCGCAACCATGGCCCAGTGGTACAGGACGCCATTGCAGAGCGGTGGGAGAACGAGTTCTGCGCCCTGGTCAGCCGGCTGTCCACGGCCGAGGCGCCCCACGGACCAGACCAGCTCCACATCCAGTCGCTCACCTCCTTCAGCCTGTGGCGGGACTTCCACCAGACAGGCGTGCTGGCCAAGGGGGAGGTGCTGGTCAGCCTGGTGCTGGTGCTTCTGGCCGCCACCATCTCCAGCTCCATGCGGGACTGTCTGAGGGGGAAGCCGTTCCTGGGCCTCCTGGGCGTACTGACCATCTGCATCGCCAACGTGACGGCGGCAGGAATCTTCTTTATATCGGATGGAAAGTTCAACTCCACTCTGTTGGGGATCCCTTTCTTTGCCATGGGTGAGTAGAAGTGTATTCACCCTCAGGTATGTGGTCACAAAGGACCTCAGTAGTGTGCGAGAAATATTCCAAAAAATATTCATACAGGGTTTTTTTTTTTTAAACTCCTTTATACTTTTCTGTTTCATCAGCTTGACCTGTAAATAAAAATACCAAATACTCAATAATTGCTCTATAATAATTTTTATCTCTTTAAATGCCATGTTTCTAATATAGAAAACACTTTTTGGAATGCAAAAAAATCACACAAATTGTTTTCAATAGTAAAAATACTAATTAAATCACATATTTGATTTTTACAGCCTTGCATGTATGTCAATAATTCACACCATTATTGGTTAATTTGTGTTATTATTTTTGGCACTAGGTCAAATGTACATAAATACTGGCATCTGTACACAAGTGTGTGTAAAATGTACACTTTTAAAACAAACGATTAAATAATATATATTGTTTTATCTTTCTGCTCTAAATAGTTTTTCAGCCCTAATCACGCTTATCAAATAGTCATTGATTTTCCATTTTTTTTAACCCTTTAAATTATCTATATATATATATATATATATATATATATATATATATATATATATATATATATATATACATATATATATTTAATATACTCCTTAAAACTTGGATAACATACATAATTTTTACAGCCTTACATATATGTCAATAATTCCTACCATCATTGTTTGATCTGCGTTATTATTTTTGGCACTAGGTCAAATAAATACTAGCATCTGTACACAAGTGTGTGTAAAATGTACACCTGTAAAACAAAGTATTCAAGGTAGTGTATTTGCATATGTGTAGTAGATATTGGTCAAGCTGCTTGTCAGGGGTTAACATTCACAGTGCATTCCTTGTTGAGGGATTAGTCGACTTGTAATGCCAGCAGTTCATGCGGTTGTTTTTGCAAAATGAAAATTTAGGATGTGTGGATCATTTTTTTTGTTTGTTTTTTTAGTGGAGGTGATTATCGTGCAGCAGATTCTATTGTGGGGATTTTTTGTCTAGATGACACATCCAATTGTTGTGCAAGACTTTTCATTATTTCTGAGGGCTTTGGGTGATGTTATCATCAGTGTAGTGGATTTAATAATAAAGTCTATTAGAGTGCATATCAAGCATGAGGAGGAACACAAGGCTATCATACATCTGAATCCCAAAGTGGTGTATGGGGAAAGAGATCAAGAATTAATTACAAAACTACAGTTACATTTATGTTTCTTATCGAAAAGCATAATTTACTTGTGCTAGATATTTGTGATTTGACATATGTCACTGTGTGTGTCAATATGTCAAGTCAGATAGTGTTAAATATTATTATTTAAGTGAAGAAAACATCACTGTAAGGGTTAGTAAAATTTAAACGTAAGGGTTTGAATACGGGAAGGATGTATTTGAATAATTCTGGATGAATTATATGTGCAAATTCAGATAAATGTTTCATAAATGCAGTGTAATCATCCATTTTTCATTATGTCTAAAACACTAGATTAATATGCAGAATTACTGCACTTGAAATATTTAACATGATTTTACAGATTAATGAATATATATCGCCTGATGTCATGCAACATGTTTTATTGGGTTTGTTGCATTTAATTCATCAGTGTACAGCATAAGGTGCTGATTATGATTGTGAAAGTTATATTGCGCACACAAAATGGCAGAAAATACATACATACATGTTCTTATATTATTATTATTATTATTATTATTATTATTATTATTATTATTATTATTATTATTATTATTATTATTATTATTATTATTATTATCATCATCATCATCTTTGGATTTGGTCAATGTGACGCTAACATCCATGACATATTCTTTAAGCACTAAATTCAACAAGGACACAGCAACAGGTGATACTATGATGTATGTTATTGTCATATGTTTAACCAGCATTCCTATTATCCCAAAAACTGAACCCGTTTATCACACATTCTCTGTATTTTTTTCCAACACAGCTGACACTACACAGATAGGATAGAATAGACTTTTATTGCCATTTGCACAAGTACAATACAGCACAGGCACATGGGAATTCTTGTGCGTTTCTTCCAGTCAGGCAGGTACAGTAATCAATAAGAAATAAAGGAGCATGCAGGTAAAAAAAAATAGAATAAGAAAAGGTGCGTATATAAATATAAATAAAAAATAAAACCCTAAGAATTTACAATTCTATAAGAGTTCTAAAAAAAGGAACAGTGTAGGTGTGCATACAATTAACATTGGTTTTAAAGATGGCGGTACTGCAACATGTGAAAATAGACGTGGTCCGGGCTCTACCAATGACACCTACGTCATATAGATCATAGAAAACTAAAAAAGATCCTGCCTTGCTTTTGTTTGTTCATTCCAGCAGAATCTGTTCAAGAATAAAATTATGTCGCGTTTTCAAATAGTTAAAAATCAACACTCTTTGGAGTAATTTATGTATGAACATGTAGTGTTAAGTCGGTTTAATACTGGAAAAGTTATTTCCTGACACTTAACTCTTCAGTGTTGAATGTCAATAACACCATGGGTGTTACTTCTCACTTAGTGTAAAACTCGACTGACACTAATTAGTGTACTGTAAAATATTAAGAGTAAATTTTACACTATTGACAGGGACCATATGTTCACTGAGGTAGTGTTAAAATGAACAATTTAAGTGTTCTATTAACACTATGGTGGTGTCCGTGTTCATTCATTTATTTAATTTTGTACTTGTTCTTGTTGTTTGGTTTGTGTAGTCTGTGTTTTTGGACTTTGAGTCTGGAAAATAACGATGATGATGATGAAGAATAGTGTGATACATACTGTTTCATAACAGAAAGTCCAACATGAAAGAACAGAGAAAGAAACAGCATTTAATTCAGTCCCAAGATGCTCATTATACTAAAGAAATTAAATAGAAGACACCCTCCCACACACACACACACACACACACACACACACACAGCCGCCTTCATGTTCCCCCTTTACTTTTTCAGAAACGCTTTATCCGTTTGCACTACAGTGTATGTTGTGATTTCTTTCCTTTTATTGCTCTGTTAAGGTCATGGTTTCCCCAGGGCTTTGGTTCAGCTCTGCTGCAGGGTGAGCTGACAACACCAATGTTTAACTAAGACTCACCAACAGGAGGCGCAAGCAGCTCCTTATGACCTACAGAGGAGGGGAGGGGAGGGGAGGAGGGGAGAGGGGAGGAGGGGAGAGGAGAGAGGAGAAGAGAAGAGAAGGGGAGGAGGGAGGAGGGGAGGAGGGGAGAGGAGAGAAGAAGGAGGGAGGGGAGGAGGAGGGGAGAGGGGAGGAGGGGAGAGGGGAGGAGGGGAGAGGGGAGGAGGGGAGAGGAGAGAGGAGAAGAGAAGGGGAGAGGGGAGGAGGGGAGGAGGGGAGGAGGGGAGGAGGGGAGGAGGGGAGGAGGGGAGGAGGGGAGAGGAGAGAAGAAGGAGGGAGGGGAGGAGAGGAAAGGGAGGTGTGACGTGGTGGTGAAAGGTGAGAGAAGTTCAAAAGGAAAGTCAAGGAGAAAAGAGTGAGGAGCAAAAACATCTGCGATGAGAAAGAGGAGTGGGCGGAGTCTAAGGAAATGGGAGTGTGGGGAGAAAAGTGGGTTGGTGGTGGTGATGGGAGATTGGGGGAAACATACAGATGGAGGAGGTGGAGAAGGGTGAAGGAGATGGAGAGGACTTGATTAAGTCTGTAATTTAGTGTGACAGGAGCTCAGAGGCAGCAGATGTCCACCCTCCTCTTGGGAGGTCCTGACTCTAACACTCCCCTATCACTATATCAACGCCACATCAGGACACACAACAAACACTGACATGGATACACACGCTTTTTCCTCCTTGGTCTCTTTCTCCCTCTGTACAAAACCAAACCTGCTATAGTAATGTGGCCCTGTTGGGTCTGAATGACCCTACAGAATCCTACAGAATCCTACAGAACTGTACCAAACCCATGACATGAGACCTGGACTGTACTTTGAGTCCTGCAGCTGAAACACTGAAACATCCCAAAATATCTAAATACAAAACTATATTCTGTTTCCTCCCTAATGATGATATATAGCAACTGGGTTTTGCTGTGGCACAATATGATTCTACATATAATATATGCTTATGATATATAATATACAGGGTGTGATTGGTCAAAAAAACAGAGAGGGAGGGGTGTATTTTTTGGATATTCTGACTTTCATTCTCATATCAATACCTTAAATGAGGCTCAAACCACTAAATAAACATTTAAAATAAACAGTTTTCTTGGATGGTTCAGTTCATGTGGCCTTTTCTGCTGCCTGCGTGCGAGGGTATGCTACAGCGGTTCAGGACCAGGGTTTGGTTTTCTCCAGCTGGCGTCAGGTCAAACTGAGCGCCCCAGACGGGCCACGTTCAAAGGGAGGTACTGGAGGTGAAGCAGCACTGTTCCTTTGCCCCCCTTCACACAGACTAAACTGCCCTGTTACCCCTTCAGAGTTTTAAAAGACATAAACTAGCCCACAGACCCAAGTACCCCCAGCCCTGTCTACTGCAAACCCACCAGTGGAAGGAAACAGCCCTCTGGGACATGTTGAATGTGTCACAAGTGTAATTCTTCTGGTTTTATGTGCTCTTATTTGGTCTAAACATAGATATGGGAAATGGGAGTGTGGTTTAAAAAAAAAAAAAAGGTTAAATTACAGTGATTTCATTGATTTGAAGTGATTTTAATACAATGGAAATGAAGCTATTTTATTGAGTTGCCTCTAGTGAAATACTCTGACATTTCAGCCTCACACTGCTTTTATTATGAAGAAGTGATGCTTATGTTAAATGTGGCTGTTAATACCACATTTTATTCTTTACACTGAGAGATACTTAGAGGTAAATATTAACATCTGTACCTTTTTAATAATACATGTGAGCCCATGTTTGTGCAACACTTACAGGTATATGACTACTTTTGTGTCACAAATGTACAGTGGAATGTATTTTCATTTTATGCACGTTAAAGAAAAGAACTAGTGAAAGGGGGAAAGGTTCAAAGTCAAGTTTGAAAGATTTTAAAGATTTAAAAAGGATTTTTAAAAAATAAGTAATAATAAAATCAAAGCCTTTTGTCATTATACAACAGTTTCATATAACAGAAGTAGGAGTGCTGCTTCACAAGGTGGTTGTTGCAAAATAAAAATATAAATTAATCTGTCTATCTATGTTATCTCTATTTTCTCTATCTCTCTCTCATAGCCCCATTCCACAGAGGTCAGGGGTCATCTCAAGCTGTGACATCCTGACCCTAACCCCAGAAACATAAATTTATATCAAACATTACCTTATATTTATATCTGGTATTATTGTCTATTACTGTCCAACACAATGGTTTCACCAATTAATTGGTATAAGCCAATATCAGCCATTATATCAATTATCAGCCAATACCAGATATATTTTTTTTAATACCATCCAATATCAGTATCGGCAAAATCCAATCTTGGTTTGGGCTCTAAAAAGAGATGGTAAAAACACAAGGACGTTAAATTGTGTCTAAAAATATATATTTCAGCACATATAGTGATATATCGATATAGATATATAGAGAAATGTTAAAACAAATTTAGTTAAGAAATAATAAATGGAGAAAAAAAAAAGATGGAGGTGGGGGGCATAGGTGCTTGTAGGGTCTTTTAGGGCAGACTCACTATCCCCTGCTCTAAAGCATCTGTACAGTATTTTATCTTTTTTTACATGGCTGTTATTCTTGAATTTTAACGCCCAAATTGACCATCGGATAAAAACCTTAGTGTAAACTCTGACTAATGACTTACCCAGCACAAAGTGCTATCTGTTGGCCACCGCACTAATGAACATCTTTGCTAAAGCAGAGGACGCACACATTCATGAGGCGTATTTTTCACAGTCCCGAGATTCATTTGTGGTAGTGGTGGGGGGTATACACTATAGACCTAATTATCTGAATAAAGTCCCCCAGCTTCTCAGTTGGCTTTGCATCCCTTCATCCCATCTACAGAGACTTCAGTAACACTTGGGATCACAGTGTGTCATTTATTAATAGAATTATTATCTTATCAGGGCATTTGTCACATTATTCACACAATAACTCATAGTAAAAGGAATCTGAGGAAGGGTCTGACATCAATATTTTCTGGGATTTTGTTAGTTTGTAGATCATATTTAGCATTCTCCAATTTTTTTTTAATCAGTGTGTTGTTATTTTTGCAAGCTTCCTCTTATTAATGGTATGTTCTATTTATTTTTCTTTTTTTTTTCTTGCTAATCCCATTAATCTGCCCAAATGCAGAGATAGAATAGAAGTACTGTATTGTACAATTGGGGAAACTGCTTTAAAACAGACAATGAGGTGCAAAAAAGGTAAGGTTCAATGTCATATTAATCCTTGTATTATGTTAAGGGTCGATTTGACCCATTTTGACCAAAGTACAGGTTATCTTTTATTTTTGTTCATGACATTTTGTGACTTTTCCTCGTCTAAGGTCATGAAATTGTGTGTGAAATCTGCACACTTTTGATGTGTAGTGTAGTGTCTGTGCAGTGTTTGTAAATAAAGATGTATACAAATATCTGCTCAGATCTAAAATAAACATGTCTCTTTGATGTGCTTTGTTTTGATTGACCAGTTATTTGTATTTTGATTTCCTTTGAAGAGCCGTTCAGACCCAGGTGTGTGTAGAGGAGGAACATTCTTTCTCTTGTTTTTGTCACTTTTCTCATGTCGTCTCTTTGACAAACACCATAAATTAGCTCCAGGAAGTTTATTATTGAAGAGGTTTTATCACAGATTTTGAACTGGGACAGTGATGAAGAGGAAAAAACTTCAGAGACAGAGGAAGATGTTATTGATGATCCAGATTGTCAATTTTCCTATGATGAGGATGAATCATAGATAGATAGACTTGGCCTAAAAGTGCTCAAAGAAAGTGCTTGTTCCGTTTTCAGTCTTTCTACAACTGATTCTATACATGAGGTGCAGAAACACTAAAAGCTTTTTGACCCATTTCTGTTTGGGCAAATGGAACAGACAGAAAAATGCAATCACTTGTATGGAGAGAATAACTTTCAGAATTTGTCTTTTCAATTTAAAATCTTTTCAATCTGTCCAAAACATCTAAATAAATCACAGACCCCAATAACACTTTGTACAAAATAAGGACTTCAGGGCTTCATCAGTGTGTGAGAGGTTTGGACTGGCAGACCTTTCTGTCCTCCATCCATCAGGCCTGTCCATTGGAGTGGACAACTGAAAGCCACTTCTAACTGAAAGGAACACGACTGTTCAGCTGGCGTATTTCTGTTGGCACTTAAAGCCAAAAAGCTCTTCAGTTTAACGAGACACAAATTAAACTATGACCTAAACGTCAAAGTGAGGTATCCTTCATAACAATATGACGTGGCCGCATTTATCGGCAGCCACGACTGGACAGACGTAGAAAAAAAAGTCATGGTAGGACTGTAAACCCCACAAATGTAATAACTCTCTACAAGTGGGGAGAGACAAAAAGTTAATGTGTTGATAGAGCCACATCATCTGCATACATTTGCGTACTTCACACAGATTTATATTTTATTAGTGAGGACTTATATTTATATTTTACCATCATGGGGATGTGAATTTTGGTCCCCATTGTGTGACTGTGTAAACATATCAATGTTTACACACAGACCTGGCAACAGAATCAGGCTGGTGGACGGGCTTTGCACTACGTTGGAGTGGGCACTAGGGACATATTTTCAATGGGGGGTCTGGGGGTCCTCCTAAATTGTAGCAGCCTGGGATTTATTTATTTAGTCATCACTCATTTTAAAAAATTAAGTGTTAAGATTTTGGCCCCAGCCTATGACAGCGGGCTTACAATAGGGTGGGCCCGCGTCAGTTAATGGGTAGGCCCCCCAATGCCCGTCCATCCCGCCGGGCCAGTTTACACAGTCATGCCCCTTGCACAATTTTACCTGATTTTCCCCGTCTCTTATCATTGTGAAAACACATTTTTGGTGACTGTGACCTTTGACTTATAGTAGAGACCAAAACTTTGGACACACCTTCTCATTCAAAGAGTTTTCTTTATTTTCATGACTATGAAAATTGTAGATTCACACTGAAGGCATAAAAATTATGAATTAACACATGTGGAATTATGTACGTATATAGGTTTGGGGTGAGCAGGACCACGGAGTGAAGACAAAAGGGCCAACAAGTGCTAATGCCTCTGGGAACTCCTTCAAGACTGTTGGAAGACCATTTCAGGTGACTACTTCTTGAAGCTCATAAAGAAAATGCCAAGAGTCTGTGAAGCAATAATCAGAGTAAAAGGTGGCCACTGTGAAGAAACTACAATATAAGACATGTGTTAATTCATAGTTTTTATGCCTTCAGTGTGAATCAACAATTTTCATAGTCATGAAAATAAAGAACTCTTTGAATGAGAGGGTGTTCCCAAACTTTTGGTCTGTACTGTACATTCACCAACATTTAATGGGATCTGTTCTGGACCACTTTTCTTGAAAATGTCGTGAAAATCGGTCTAGTAGTTTTTGCGTAAAGCTGCTGACAAACAGACAGACACACCCACAAACCAACTCAAACACATTACCCCTCTCCCCTTGAGGGTGTGGGGTAATGATGGGGAAATTCGTGTTAAGGTCTCGTCACTCAGACTGTTCAGTGACGATATTTGAAGTTTCATCTTTCTGGACTAATGTCGTCCTTGTCCGTGACAGCTGCAGCCAGTCATGCGGGTCAGCCATCTCTGCCTGATGGTGAAAAGCCTTCTGGGATTCCCTGCCTGTTTTTATAAGTGGGACTGGATGACTGATGATCCATCTATGGATGTTATTACTGTTGAGCGGCTTGGGGATAATGGTGGTCTGACAGCTTCAGGGTCATTATTATGGACTACAGGGAGAACTCATAAACCAGGTCTATAAACAGTAAATGTCCCAGTGTCAAAGTATTTCAAATCTTTCAGAGTTTTTCTAACAATGGACAGAGTAAAGTTTAAGAAGATAACTTCCAGTGGTGTTGAAAATAACTGAAGTTAAGAGAGGTTTTACACTGTCAGTGTCATATACTCAGTGTTAAAGTAAACTTATTCTGTCAGAATTAATTCAACACCAATAAGAGCAAGCTACATTTCAGTGTTAAAAGATAATTACTCTTAAAAGCCCCGCCCACCAACATCCTGTGTTCAAACTGACAGGCATCGCCATCTTCTTTGCATTGAAAAACTGCAGTAAATTAACTCTTCAGTGTTGAATGAGAATAACAATTTTTAACATAGGGTAAAACTTGATTTACACTAATTAATGTAGTGTAAAATAGTAACTCTTACTAGTGTAAAGTTGACTCTGGAAAAGGGTTACACTGTCAGTGTCATATATTCAGTGTTAAAGTAAACTGATTCTGTCAGTTAATTCAACACAGATAAGAGTAAGGAAACTTTCAGTGTTAAAAGATAAGGACTCTGAAAAGCTCCGCCCACCAACCTTTGCAACTCAAACTGAGTGAGAAGTTGGACATTGAATAACTGCGGAATTTTTTATTTTTATTTTTTTTAAGTAAACTTGCTTTTGTTTTTTCATTCCAGCAGAATCCGTTCAAGAATAAAGTTATAGCATCTTTTCAAATAGTTACAAATTAACACTCTTTGGAGTAATTTATTTATGAAAGTGTAGTGTTAAGTAGGTTTAACACTGGAAAATTTATTTCTTAACATGTAACTCTTCAGTGTTGTCAATAACACTATGGATGTTACTGCTCACATAGTGTAAAACTTGATTGACACTAATTAGTGTAGTGTAAAATATTAACTCTTACTAGTGTAACGTTGACTCTGGAAATATAACTCTAGGTTCAGGGTAGATAGGGACCATTGGTTCACTGAGGTTGTATTAAAATGAACTCTAAGTGTTATATTAAAACTGGTGATTTTACTGCGTACATCAAATAATATAACTACTGGTTGGACTATGGAGTCTATATATATATATATATATATATATATAAACATCCTTCTTACAATGTTTTTCCATCGTTAGTTTGCTATTCTGGGAGCTGCTCTGACTCCTGTTTCCATTCCTAGTGGAATGTTCTATTGTATTTTGTCTGTCCTTTCATTTCATGTCTTCTCTGTTCACAGCACTAACAGCTTTGTTCACTAACATGTCACCACATCTTTAATCTCAGCCTGTGAAACCTGCACTTTTGTGTATTTTTTGCTGGAGCCTTTTGCTTCTCTTGCAGGTAAAGCTGATGGTGGTGGCAACTGGGAAAGTCACAGCTTAATCAAAGCAGACAGCAAGAATAACACAGTTTGTGAAGGTGGCATCCCTCCATGTTCCCATGGTGATCTGGCCTCTAAGTAAACCCAGGAGGATGTTTTGCTTCTTGGAAACATGAGGTTTAATTCTGTTTACCTGGAAAATACTCTTAATACCTGTCTAGCATTTAGCACACAGCAGTGGTAGTTGTGTATTTATTGTGACTAAAATAATCAACCTAAGGAGAAATCAAACTTAAAAAAATTTTTTTTATAGATTTTCTTAACATTCCTGTATTTAAACATACAGAAATGAGAATTAATTTCACACAAAACATCGCTGCTGAAATTAAATCTCAATGCACAGTAGAGGTGAAACGATTCTTCGAGGAATTTGAATAATTCGAGTGCAAAAATGTTCAAAGCAAATTAATTGCTTCAAATATTCATTTAGTTCATGTCAAAGTTCATTAGGTTGCTATCATGCCACCCTGGTACGTCTGCTATCATTGTTTCACACGGACTGTTTGAACTGACGTACTGTTCATGTGAACACGTTAAAGATGTTTGGCAGCACAGTTCACTCAACCATGACTGTGTGCTCAACTGTTATGGCAGAAAGTAGCAGCATGCGTAAAAAAAACAAACATGTCAGAAGTTTGGGACCCTTTTACACTGTGTAAAGCATACAACAGTGTGTGCATGGTGAAATAGCATTAGCATTAGCCTAGCACTGCTGTATTTCATCAGTGCTACAACACCTGAATCCACACTTCAACAGCACTTTGTCAAAGTGGACTCAGAGCTTCTACATTTTGCTAACTGGTGAATACTAGCATCTGTTAGCATCTAGCCTCACGTGTTATTATTTTTAGCAAATATACCAAGGTGGTGTCATTGTTAGGCTCCATCTGCTTTCACATACTCAGAAACACACATGCCTCAAAACACCTCATCCTTCTCTCATCCCCATTTATTGATTAATGTAGTTTAACCCTTTAACACCTGAGACGTTATTTCAGGAAAATGAGCTGCTGTGAATTTGTCCTAAATTGTTGCTGTATGCGTTTGTTCCTTTTCTTCAGGAGTTTTATTTTACTGTGTTATAGGGTCAAAACAGGTGGAATAACAGAGAAAAGACAGAGTTGAAATTGAAGAATATGCATCAGTTTAGGATGTTGACTGTGAACTGGAACACATTGTACAAGAAGCATTTGAACTTTGGCCCAGAAGGTTTTGTTTTTGGACTCTTTAAAAAAAATCAGTAAGGCAGGGGAGGCGGGGCTAAAAGGTTGTCTTTCAAATCCTCTGTTTGCAATAGGATGGTACTACAACCAATCAGCAGAATCTTTAGGATGACGTAATTAGACACCGGAAAGTTCACAGAGAGTCCGGAGAAAGTTAGGAATGACTAAAGAAAATGGTGGATTATGGAGCTTAACGACTGTTGTCGCTTCTGTAAAAATAATTTAAAGATTGCTGATGTTTTCTTACATTCTTCACTCATCTTTGATAAAAGGAAATCGCTACCCGTTCTTCTTCTTCTATGGTTGTTTCTGGTTGTTTCTCTCCTAATCGTTGCAGCGTCACCTTGTTACTCCCGCCCTCTGACTCTATACTTCACCGTGATTGGTCAGCCAGTTTTAGGGAAATCTAGCCAAAAGTTCCATTGAGCGTAACTAGACTATTACCGTAGCACGTTAGAGTTGCTGCTGCTAGGAGGGTCTAGCGCGGCTAGGCTAGAAATTTTACAGATCTTCTTTAAAATGTGTGCCACCATCATGTCATTGTCCCACACTTTTCCTTTTGTACTTATACAAACTAAGTACAAAAAACTAGTAAAATTAAATCAAAGTGTGGATGTATTTCAAATGACAACTGCTGGTAAGACTGTTTGTTACCTCCTTTGTTGCACTAAAGTGAATAGAACAAGACTATGACAACAATACACACTCCTACATCCACTACCTGACTGGCCTTTCTGAGACATGATGTATCTCTGACTTTCTGTAACAGTTTGACTTTGATTGTAACTTTGCAGGACTAACTTTAGTGTGACTCTTTGACTGAAGATGGTGCAGTGGCTTTTCTATTTCCAACCTTGTCCTTGTTTCTTTCCTTTTTTTTCCTATACCCTTGGTCTGTGTGTTTTTGACGTGTGTTTTTTCCAATGGTTTTTTAAAAATGACCTTGTCTAAGAAAAGGAATATCGGTTAATCCTGATGTTCATTGATTGGTCATGTGATGAGGATTAAACTTTGCTAAATCGACAGGATCTCAGTAAAATCACCAGTGTCAATAGAACACTTAAAGAGTTAATTTGAACACTACCTCAGTGACATATGGTCCCATTCTACAGTGTAAAATTTACACTATTTCACAACATTTCCAGTGTCAACTTTACACTAGTAAGAGTTACTATTTTACGCTACACTAATTAGTGTCAATCAAGTTTTCATTATGTGAGAAGTAACACCCATAGTGTTGTTCACATTCAACACTGAAGACTTATGTGTTTAGAAATAATGGTTCCAGTGTTAAACCTGCTTAACACTACATGTTCATAAATAAACTATTTCAAAGTGTGTTGATTTTTAACTATTTGAAAACATGTATTTTCTCCAAAATGACACATTTGAAATTAGATATTTTATTATATGACAATGAATGTTGTAAAAAAGACTATCTCATTTTCTTTTTGCCTTTTTGCTTTGTACAGCAGAATAGATCCCATAAAATTTTGCTGAATGTAGGTCAAAAATCATAGTCACCAAAAATGTATTTTCGCAATTATATGAGATGGGACAAATCAAGTAAAATGTGTGCAAAGGGGGGCGTGGTTTGTTGTGCCGGGCATCACTTGTATAATTTAAAAAAAATTTTTTTATCTCGTTGCCTGTTGTACTTTGCTTTGTCTTGTCTCGTTTCCATTTTTATATGGCTTGGGTAAGAGCATCATTATAGAGCAGCATTTGGAAATGGAATCCACGTACGTAGCTCATTATTATGAAATGTACTTTGATAATTAACGATGAAAACAGTTCTATGATCCATTTGGATTTAGGAAAAGGCAGCATTATGCATTCAGTTTGGACTGGATGGCAAAGTACATTTTCAAGTTGAAATCCAGAGGGACTGATTGTACAGCACATAAAAATTCCTCCCACCTAACACCACCTTAAAACATGACAAAAGGCCCACTGCTTCATGCTTACTTTTGTGTTACAACATAATCTCAACTGACTGGCCCACTAGCTTTTAGCTTTTAGTTGGAGTCGTGTCACAAATGAATTTCCATCCTCATGTGGGCTCAGTTATGAATGCATGAAAGGTATTTTATTTTGAAACATTAATATGGGCTTGGAAGTCAGTGTGAAATAGTTTAAATATGCCGCCAATCCATCTGGGTCCTTTAAGGAAGACTCAATAGGGTCATTCCATGTCAAAGCATCCAGAGAAAACTTTTCCTCAAAAAATCCTCCAAAAAACTCACATAGGTTCCTCTTATGGACTTAGGAAATTCTACCAAGTTTTAGCCCAATTTCCCAAATAGTTTTGAAGTAAAGACCTTCCAAAATTTGGGGTATTTTTTTTTTTTTTATATATATATTTTGACAAAATTGCGTTTTGTCCAACTTTGACGTCCCACTCCTCTATCACTTGAACTACATATTAGATTTTTTTTTTGTCTTTTTCTGTAGAATCAGAATCTATCCTCAGATTAGCTCTACCTTGATTGCACCACCATAACATGTGATTTTAACACAGAAATAAATGTATGTATGTGAGTAAAGTCATGTGATGTTCATAAAGACCATTGACTACGTTTTAAAAATGTGGGTCGAGAAGCAGGTCAGGTCCGCCCTTTTCAAATATATATATATATATATATATATATATATATATATATATATATATATATATATATATATATATATATATACACACACACACACAACTCTCTTATCACTGACTGTAATGTTCTAAATGATATCTATTTCAAGCTGATACTGATGCAAATTCAGCTTCACACAGCATTAGTTGTCAGAGTCAACACATTTACCAAATTTATTCTCTTGGAAAGAAACAGAAATAGAAATAGAAACGGCAAAATAAAGCACAAAATAACTGCAGGGCAATTTATTAATTACATCATATTTTTATTTGAGAATTTAAGATAATATAAGAGATCCTCTGGATGCTTTGTCATGGAATGACCCAATAATGTGGGAGCTTTTTCTGCAGGGAAACAGAACTGAAGTACAGCTCATCTCTACCAATCTTCATGAGTTTACTTTGAAACCATCCCATGCCTAACTTATTCAATAAAAAAAAAAGAAACTGAAATCTCAGTAGATACCTTCAGTATCATTGCTAAGTCTGCAGTTCAGAGCTGATTCCAGCAGCTGCTACAGCAGCAGCCGATAATCTGCTTTACAGGCTCATCTGTCAGTCCTGTTGCATCACGCGCTATTCATTTGTATTCCCCGCTGCCATCCTGCCACCAACCTTGACTCAGCTGATGAAATCATTTTGTCTGTGCTTGTATGTAGGTCTGGTCTTACATGCCTAAACAGTCACAAGGTTAATTAGAGGCCTTTTTCTTAAGTAATGACATTCGCTATAAAGACAAAGGAATAGTCTTATCTAGTTTTATCTGTTGTTTTGTTATGAACTGGGAAAATAGTAAAGAAAAAGAATGGAACAAGTAGTGCCTCAATCAACAATATGTCAACCTGAATCTGTAGAACTTTTTTTTTTTTTTTTTAAAGCAGATCATTAATAAGAGTGGGAGTGGCTGTTTGCAGATCCACCTCCCACTCATTGTCTTACTTTTGCACATCCAATGTAAAGGTAAACTATATTTTATCAGGATAAATTGAATGTTGAATTTGACATAAAACATTACTATATTAAATAGTTCTATCCTATCACTTTAGCTGGTACTCATAATTAGATGTTTGAGAAAATGATTATGGCTCACGGTGGCTAAACTGTTAGCGCTCTTGTCTCACAGCAAGAAGACCTGGGTTTGATTCCTGGACCGTGCAGGCCTTTCTGTGTGGAGTTTGCATGTTTCTCTCCCTGTGTCTGGATGGGTTTCCTCTGGGTGCTCTGGTTTCCCCCATCATAGGGTCAAATCCTCCAGCCAGGTGATTCTGACCATTAACCCAGATCTACAGCGGTAGATGGGTCCCCGGGTGCCGCCCATGGCTGCCCACTGCTCCTTACAGGTGCCCCAATGGCATCAATGAAAGGATGGGTTAAATGCAGAGAATACATTTCATTGTACAGCATATGATGACAAATAAAGTACTTGACTTTACCCTTTTTTATGTCTATAATACATTTGCCACTATAGTGTTGTGCAGAACTGGCATTTTAACATTATCCAATACTTATATAATGTTTTTGGAATGAGAAGTAACCATATTTACCCCAGAACATTTTGTATTTGTTTCAACATGTTAGACCAGATACTACATGTGATTTTTGCATTTATTTTTGTGATAATTATGAATCAACCATATGAATTGACATACTAATGCCAGCAGTGAGTCATTGCAATGAGACCAGGAGCATGTGCAGAACGACAGAAATAATGTTAGAGTAATTAACTATTTACATGTCAGAGGATTTATTGAATTTGGAATGAAGATCGGAATAAAAGAAATGAAGTTTATTTTGCAATGAACATTTTCAGCTGGAATTAGGTGTTCACATGGTGATCTTAAAGAGGAATTAACCTTTATTCTGAATTAAACAGGAATAAAAACTCTCATGTAAACAGGGCTATTGAGCGTATTTCTGCTTCGTACCCTGTCATTAGGTTGACAGTATTAAAATATTGACCAGGAGTCGATCAACAGCTGTTGGAGGATAATTCATTTTTAATGGGACATTCAGCAGGAAGTGGGTTCTCAACAGGTTTAAATATAGCATCAAAGAGGAGTGAGGTGTTGCATTTTTAATGGACATCTGGGGTAAAAGGTCTTTTGATTACTCTGATTACTCTGCAAGTTGTATATTTTAGTATTTAAATGTCACTAACTATTCATGAAGTTATTTCACACCTAAAATTAAAGTGTGACGGTAGTGTTTTTTTGTTTATTTCAGACTTGTACGCGTGTAAATGAGTAATTATCTGACATAATACACTGGGCAGCATTAAAAAGGCATTTGCTTGGATGCTGCTGTCGTCTTGCCCATTAACAAATACACTTAAAGGCAACACTGCATCCAATAAATAACTCCCATCTGTGGTGTTTTTTACGGTATTTTCAGGGTTTGGATACTTGTCAAAATCCCCAAACTTCTCAGCACAGCTCTGACATGAAGTGCTACTCAGCAGAAACAGACACTTACTTTAATGTATTATTAAAGATTGTTCCTCTTCAGGGAATTAATTAATGCTCTGATGGAACACTCCGGAGCCGCCGGAGTCAAGGGAAAACACGGAAATATGATCTTGTATAGACAGGCCCTTATCTAATCAAAATGGAAACCTGGAAAAAAGGCTTGTTGGAAATTAAGCACAAAATTGTCAGTGGAAGTTTTGTCAGTGTCAAAGCACAACCCTAGAAATGTAATTGGGATAATTTTGTTGTTCTGTGGATAAAGACAATTGTAACATCAATCATTGAATAAAACATTAAAATTATTAATTACTTTATTTATTAATTAATGTATTTGTTATTAAAGTTGATTATTTCAGATAGTGCTTTTTTGTTGATTGTAATTATTGTTAAATATTGTACAATAACACATAATGGATATAATTTCATTAACTTTTTTTATTTATTTTTTTTACAAAACATGGTGGGCCACTGATGGGCTTTACTAGCGGCTCTAGCACCAGGTTTAACTAAATTTCTGGGGGAACCTATGTTTTTACTGCAAAAATGCAGAAACTGACTTATGGCTTGAAGACCGCATGTAAGATTAATATGTGATATTTAAAAAAAAAAAAAAAAAAAAGATATACAGAGCACAAAAAGAATGTTTTTTCGCTGACACAGAAATTGTATGTCATCTGATTTGCGTCATTCCTGTGGAAGAAGCAACATCACAACATTTAATTATAAAATGCATGAATATATATATATATATATATATATATATATATATATATATATATATATATATATATATATATATATATATATATATATATATATATATATATATTATTTAGCATGATACACTATTACTCGTTGTATTAGAGTACAATAGTATTATTATATTGATATATGTTTTTTTTAATATAATATGTTTTTTTTTAAGAATCAAAAACACATTCATGGAACATATTGCTGCTTTTAGAAAACATATCATTCCAGGGTTAAAGTTAAACTTTTATCTATGATGAATGTATGGTGAAAGAAAAATGACAAAATCCATAAAGATTAAACTGAATAAAGTTTTCCCTACATTGGTGATTAGACAATTTATTTTGTAGTCACATGTTTTGGATTCATTAACCCTTGTATCATGTTAAAAAAAATTACATTGATTATGTTCCGAGTCATTTTGACCTGTTCCCTTTAAATCCACTCAAAACAGTAAAAAAAAAAAAAACAGTTTAAACCCAATGACAACTTTATTTTAGATTATATAAACATTTAGAAAAGATACATACAATACATGTTTTAAATTAAAAAAAAAACTAAATTTAAGAACTATTTCATCAAACTTTTAACTTCACCAACACTTCTGTGATTCATCCTCATCATAGGAAAATTGACAATGTGGATCATCAATAACATCGTCCTCTTCCTCTTCATCACTTTCCCAGTTCAACAGCTGTGATAAAACCACTTCAACAATAAACTTCCTGGAGCTCATTTATGATGTTTGTCAAAGAGACGACATGAGGAAAGTGACAAAAACAAGAGAAAGTTCCTCCTCTACACACACCTGGGTCTGAACGGCTCTTCAAAGGAAATCAAAATACAAATAATTGATCAATCAAAACAAACCACATCAAAGAGACATGTTTATTTTAGATCTGAGCAGATATTTACCAACATTAATTAACACCATCTTTGTTTACAAACAATGCACAGACACTACACTACACATCAAAGTGTCCAGATTTCACACATAAGTTCATGACCTTAGATGAAGAAAAGTCACAACATTTCATGAAGGAAAAATAAAGGATAACCTGTATTTTGGTCAAAATGGGTTAAATTAGCCCTTAACAGAAAACAATAGTTAAACTATACTTATATCAGGATAATAAAACTTGATTTATCGTACAGTGTGAGAAATTAAAGTGTCACAATAGTATTTCTATTAAAGTGAACATAACAGACAACACAAAAACACCACACGAGTACAATAAGAGTTAAAGTTATTACTGCAAATAGCAAAGCTTTAACTGATGACTGAAGAAGGTTTCACTGTCGTACTGTCAGGAATGAAAGAGTTAATAAAGTACATGACCCAGACAGACCTGGAGAATTCAGGTTTTAGAGCACCTGCTGAGTTATATTGTTAAAAGGGTCAGTAGTTTAATTCCCCACACTGCTAAAGAAATTGCTGACTGCTGTGGCCTTGACCGTGGCACTTAACCCTTCTGCTCCTGAGGCGCCCGACATGGAAGCCTGTCCACATGTACAATATAGTGACACAGTAAGATTGTTCTTCACCTTAACCTGTCAGTTAGTACTAGGCCTGGGTGATAAAACCAAAAATGTACTGTTACTACGGCAACTGCCATCATTTTGCCCATATCAGTAAATTCAGTATTTTACTAAAATAGAAAATAAAACAGGTTTTTTTGTCTATTTTGACTATGTGTGCTGGTACGATATGTTTATTACCGCGCCCCTTCGAAGAGTCGGTTTGTGTGTCTGTTTGTTTGTTAGCAGATTTAAGCAAAAATTACTACACTGTTTCCTAATAAATTTGTAGGAACGGTACAAGGTGGTCAAGAATAGATCCCATTGAATTTTGGTGAATGTAGGTCAAAGGTCACAGTCACCAGAAATGTGTTTTTGGAATGAAAAAATTGAGGTGCGGAACAGGGAGGAGGGAATCGAAGGAATGATTCCCTGCAGCTTGCACTATGCCATGGTTAAAGATATGGTGACATGTATCTTTCTATCCTGGAAAACTAAAAATAAAAAGGTCACAGTCACCAGAAATGTGTTTTCGCAATGACGAGAGATAGGTTAAATCTAATAAAGTGTGTGTGTGTGTGTGTGTGTGTGGGGGGGGGGGGGGGGTTGCAGAGAATCGTGATATAAATTTTTATCAAGAAAATTGTGATACACTTTTTTTTTCCAGAATCGTGAAGCGCTAACAGATAGAGCCATCACTTCCATTTCAGTTCAAATAAAGGAATAATGAAGGTGAACAAACACATCAAATACAATCCCTCACATCAACCCCCCCCCCCCCATTAGACTTTTATAAGAGAACAGAAGAGGCTGACACAGGCGATAGTTTTCTAGGGTCATTTCAACCACAGAGTCTTGGAAGCTTTGTGATGATTGCAGTGTGATAATATCCCTGAGATCATTTGAGTATACTGTCTCACCCTACATACTGGATAATGACACCCTAAAAGTCTTTCAATATGTCTACGGTCATTGCGTGTGTATATATTAAACTCGCATTTTTGAGGCCAGGACTGTGGAAATACACATTAGAAGTCAAATTGAAGAAATTCCATTTGTAGTTGCAGTGGTGAAAAAAGCCTGGGGTCTATAAGGAGTGTTATCAGCCAGATATTGATTTGAATGTGAAGATTGCTTTTAGGCTCCCAGTGATCACCTGCACTTTCACTCCCCTCATCTGTTTTTATTGAGCTTGGATCACTCTTCTGCGGTGGGACCTTCCTTGCAATATTAGCTCCTCTGTCATGTTCAACTATGTGACAAAGTGACACGGTTAACGGCCACCCCCATTGGTCGAACCTGTAGTGGGCGGGAATGGCCGACACATTTGCCATGAGATAGATGTGTTTTGGGACTCTGGATGCCACAGAAGTTTTAAAGGAGTAATTAAGTTTAATGACTCGGTGGCTTTTTGATGTGGGCCAGCAGAGCGAGGGAGCTGACGCTTCCATTAAATGAGCATTGTGGTCAGTCTGGGTGACGCAACAGTAAAGCACAGGTACAAATGTGTTCGCTAATGACAGGCCGTCGCATACTCTAGAAAGCAATAACTAAGTTTGATTGTTTAATGTTGAAAATAAGATAACTTTAACCTAACTTTGTTTGCTATTATTTCATTCCAACCATTCATAGCTCCTTACATTTATGCTATTGACATTGACAACATGAATACGAATACTGTGTTTTCCAGACAATAAGGTGCATTTAAAAACCTTTAATTTTCTCAAAAAACTATAGTGTGTTTTATAATCCAGAGCACCTTATATACAGATTAATTCTGGTTGTGTTTAGTAACTTGGAAGCCATTTTGTGTCGAACATGGCGCTTACAGCGTGGAATAAAACATACTGTCCTTCATAATATTAAAGTGGATGTGTAAGGACTGAATTAAAATAGTCAGTGTATTGTGTTGTATTTGATGTGTTATGGTTGAACAGTTTTGACAGTTATTGTGAATAGGTTTGATTTTGTGGCATACGAGTGTGTTGTGTTATAACTGTTTTATAAAGTTTGACTGACTGACTTACCTGAACATTTTTTTTTTTTGCTTAATGCGCCTTTTTTTAAACAAAATTGTTTTAAATAAACCATTCATTGACAGTGCGCTTTATAATCCAGTGCAGAAAATACAGTATGTGTCAGTGTCTTCATTAGCATATCAATAGTGTTTCACACAATATCAACAATTGTATTAGCATATTAATGAGGCAACTAATTTATGTATTTACCTGTAATGATGATTTTTTTTTTTAGCTTAATCTGGCACTGAGCTACCGATCGAATGAAGCCCCTCTCTGCTATTTCAGCCAAAACCAGCTGGAACAGTTTTTCATTGCAAACCACACCATTTAACTCTCGCTGCACTACCTCCTCACCAATAATGCACAATAAAACTTGTACCTCATCATTACTCCAAACTCCATTGCCAGATGTCGTCTTTGTTGACGTAGATGGACTTTAAAAATGGCGCAGTTTGTTGTTCTTATAATTCCGCGTGATGATGCTTTTCCTAAACCAATCACCATCTAGCAGTGCTTGGGCCCTCCCAAACGGGAGCGGTACGGTACGCTTGGGACCCCAAGCAGAAGGGTGACCAAAATAGTAACTGGTACCATGGGACCAGTACGGATTTGTCGTAATGGAAGCACTAAAATAACCTCTAGGCCTACAGGACAAATGTTTTTTTTTGGGTTTTTTTACCGGTTTCTGCTAAAAAGGGAAAATATAATTACTTTCCACCCTTTACATTCTTCACTGACTTCATCTACTGTCAAGCTGAAGCCAGATATCATTTTTTAAAAAAAGAATCTCGTCAACCAATAACTGGGCTCAGAGCAAGGGTGAGAAGATGCTATTCAAACAGACTGCACACAAAACTGTTGTGTCTGTGCATACATCCGATATCATTGGAAGCACTGATGCTAAAAATAACAATCCAGTTCATCACCACCCAGTTCGTAAGAAAAATCGTCCAGTGGTTAAATGCAGAGTCTTCAAGATGAAACATTTATCTGAAAGATCAAACATTCTGAAACAACACAAATGATGCTTCAAGCGCTACTCTACCAACCACCTGGCTAAGGATTGTCAGACAATTTAAAAATGTGGTGACTGTGAAGGTCAAACACAGTGTTCTGAAATGTACCCTGAGACAACATTAGTACCATCAGTACCCATCTTCTACATTGGACCCAGATGCAGAACCGCAGGACTGCAGTCAGCTTGAGGCGACATCACCGTGGACTGAAGTCTGCAGTGAATTCAGTCTCTCTCAGTCCTGTTCAAAAATGTTTGGTGCGAGTCTTCCCCCAGGTCCAACCAGAATGCTCTGTCAAAATATATTTTATACTCAATGATCAGAACAACTGCTCACTGGTTCACACAGGCTTCTTCCAGTTGTCACCATATCTCAGGGAAAATTTGTTCCAGTCCAAAAGAGGTGAAAGAAATGGGCTTTGAAATCCAAAGAGTAAAAAAAAGAGGTGAACATTTACAGTATATTACCCACCTCTCAACAACTGTAATGATATAATGACCAACAAATCTGAAATACCAACACCAGAGGTCATTCTTGAGCACTCTAATGTGAAACATATTGCTCCTTGTTGTCAGGAGGGGCGTGGTAGCGCAGGACTAAAAATGCACGGTGTTGAAGGGAGAACAGATTTAACAAGTATTCAGAGAATGCCTAATCTCGCCCCTAGTTTGTGCCAATCAAGTTTCTATGGCAACCCGTTCTTGAATTGGAGACCTTGACCTTTGCAATTGATAAATTCATTATATGTATATATGCATCAGTGTGTGTAATACTATGATAATATATCCAGTATTGATTAAGTTATAGCGTGATATGTCTATGCTTGACACACACTAACAGTGTTATAGAAGATAATTTTGCGACAAGTCAACTTTAACCTACAGAGATCGTAAAAACTGTTGGTCGTAGGTGATAACACCAATTATGAAAACTATATAAATCTTCATTCCTCATTGTTTGGTACCAATCTGAAAGTTCTGTGGCCCTCCATTATTGAGTTATACCCGATAATGTGATTGATCTTTTAGTTAATTGTGACCTTTGACCTTTACTCAAATGGATCATTGCATCTGATGCACATTAGCTATATGTATTTGTCCATATAATTTTATAGTGATATTGCAATATTCATTGAGTTATAGCATGATATGGCTCTGCAGACACACAGAAGATTAATAATGAAAAACAGAACAAGACAAACAAAAGAACAAATGAATACAACATAACCTAAACAAACAAAACTTTGGGTAGATCAGTCTGTGGTGATGAAGGTTATTGAGAAAAGCAGCAAGTGGCAAAAATGGCTGGGTTATGGAAAAGACAAACTGAATGGTCCCACACTGGCAACTACAAGATTCACACCTTAACTCTCATGTTATCGTCTGGGTAAAAGTTACCCAGTTCCTCACAAATGTGCCTTTTCATATCTGTATGTACGTATGGTGTCATTGCTTACAACATTTGCAATTCTGAAAACAGTAAGATATCCTTGGGGGTGGGGTGGTGAGTCAATCTGGACTTTGTACTTTTGTACAACAACATGAGGGTTAAATAGCTCTGTGATTAGTGCGGCCCAGGTAGGAAGAGTCTGAATTCGAGGAAAGGTCTTGACACTTGTATCCCCAATCTTTATTTCAAGACTGAGATGATGTTCTTATATAATACGCCTGCACAAGGTGAGACAGCAAGTTAGTAGGCCCCATAGTGCTCCCTTTGCTTGGCACCCAGACTTAAGCCAGGCAATTGTGGGTGAGTTGTATATCAACAATGCAAACAAGCTGACTATAAGTGTTTTTGGAACCCTTATCCTACAGAATAAATGTCCATCTCTCCTCAGTCCTTGCAAGAACAGCATTAGCATTAAGGAAACATAACACGCTGCACACTAATGCACCTTGGCCAGAATGTATGGATGAACGGACAGAGGAAAAACAATTACAGTACCTCTTCGGGCAGTCGGCTGAAGGGTAAAAACCAAGCTACAGCGTGGAGAACAGGAATAGTCTCTCTATGCACTCATTACAGCCTACATTTGCTGAAAAGAAGCTTGACCTCAACATGCTTGAATATAGATGGAATGGTAATAAGTTTGCCATGTCCTGTGAGGAAGATATCAATCTTAAGATAACAGAGGAAGAAGTCTATCAGGATAAGGTGAACAATTGGTTTGCCCATTTACCATTCAGGTCACTTTATCCTCCACTTCCAAACAACAAAGATCAAGTGAAGTACTGTCCTGCTTCACTTCTCTGAGACGCATGCTAAGCAAAAATCCTGAGATGAAGGAGGCGTTCCTCTTCATTCCTGGACAAGTTTGAGAAAAAAAACATGCAGATTGCACCACCAACAAAGATTATGAATACTAGTACTTGCCTATTTTTGAGTACATCACCTGTAGAAGCCAGGACAGATGCAAGTCATGTTTGACTCAAGCACCCAACATCATGGTGTTTCTCTTTAACTCATCTCTGATCATAGGTCCAGACCTAAATACTACCCTCTTAGGAGTAATTGTTGAGGTTTAGGAAAGGCCTTATCACAATTACTACAGTTACCAAACAAAAGTTTAAGGGATTCACAGTGAGACATGACCATAGAGAGCATTTCACATTCCGATGGCATAAAGGAGGTTCAATTTAGGTTCATGTCTTTGGAAATAGTCTGTCCCCAGCAGTCATAGAGTGTGTTTATATGCACTTAGAAATCAAACAAGAGAAAACAGACTGTGGTTCACATTCAAGAATATGCAATCACAGTAGTACACTTAGTAAAGTATGTTGTTATACTGTACATGCCAGAGGAATTAAGTTTTTCCTTGGAGATATTTGGTGACAAAATTAGATTTTTTTTATTTTTTTAATCTAAATAATGTATTGATATATTGTTCAATAGCCTACAAACACGGAATTAACATTATTCACATAATTATTAATAGCATATTTGATTTTTGTTATGAAATCCTCCTAAATCCCATTAAATCTGTAAAACACTGAACCTGTAAGCCTGGGAAACATTGAAGGTTGATAATGTGGGTCATGCTACTTATGGTGGAGTTTAGTATCAGCCTCTATTTAGAAGAACTACAGTATGCACCATCTATAATGTGATGGTTATGTTTATCATCAATAATCCAACGTACCTCACTTAATAATTTGAATTTCTCCAGTGCATGTAAATTCTGACTTCTGGGAAACTCTAGTTAAGTCCTTAATCAGAGTAAGGTAATAATTCAAATTTCTATGTGCATGTAAACATACGGATTGTCTAAATATAGGAACCAACCAAACTGAAGATGAGAAAAAGAGAATAGAGAAACCAGCAAAGGTTTTCATTTGTTGTGTGTGTGTTAGTTCCAGAGTGTGTTAGTGTGTGGGTGTCTGCATGTGGGTGAGGAAGGCGAGTGCAAGAGAAAATGAGAGTCTGGTCTTCCCTGCAGACTCATAGTCATGCCTATAAAGTTCTAAGATTGTAGTCATACAGTGTGTGTGTGTATTAGGGAGCTTCACTGTGACATAGGTTTAGTTTTATTGCTGCAATAATCACTGCTAAAAGGAATGTAGTGTCTCTGTTGGTATGTTACCTCACTCTCTCTTTTCCTTTGTGATTCGTTTGCATTTTTAATAGTGAGACAGACAGAAGAAAATTAGAAATTGAATGTTCCGTTTTGTGTCTTTCATTAATTTCTGTGAAGTTTTGGTTTGTTTCAATAATGAGCATTGCCCCCCCACCCCCCTCCACTCAAGTAAGCCATTTTCAAGAAAATTCATTTTAAAAAGTAATTTAAGAGTCTTATATCCTAGGGCAGGATGTTCCAAAGTGGAGTGGCCTCTTATGGTGAAGCCACGGTCATCCTTGGATTTGCACCTCGACTTTGGAACAGCCTGGATCTAAAGCTGTGTTCTGGCTCCTAATTGGCTAGCATATGGGTTATATAGCCTATGTAGGATAACATACTTAATTATCCCTGTAGGGAAATATGCCCTTAGCACATTAGAAGTGGTGTGCTGCCACTGAAGGCGCTCAAAGACCAACTCCAGATTTTCCTCAACACCATGATCAAGGACAGAGGAGTTAACCTACTTACACCCTTTTTTTAATGGTGGGGAGAAACTGGATGGACACTGCACTAGCCAATATTTGACAGTAGCTGTTCATAAGATCTTTACTTCATACCGACCACATGGTAGTTTTAACCGCTGGAGGTTTTTCAAGAAAATATAAAATTTTTATATTAAGATTTGTCAGTGAGAAAATTGTTCAGTAGTATGACTCAAAGTATGTGTTAGGAGTGAAATTATTCATCTAATTTGCATATTATGATATCACAAGATGGCGGCCATATTGGAAAAATGTTCAATTTTGATATCAAGGTTTCAAAAGGCTAGAACTTTAAAGTGGTTTGAGATAAAGTCATACTGTTAATGACAAATAGCTTCAGTATTTTCAGTATTTTGGGATTGAAGTAGATTTGTCATCTAATTTGATTATTGTGGCACCCATGGAAAACATCCCTTTTTGTTTTCAAGATTTGAAAAGGCTGTAGTTTGAAAGTGGTTTGAGATAAGAGAACACTGTTTTTAGTATGAAACAAAATTTGGGATAGAAAACTTCACTGATCCAATTTGTATAACCTTTTAGCACTGGTCTGTGGTAATCTCCGTAATTTATTGTGTCTGAACGTCAAAAACAAAATCTGAAGACATATCATTTATTTGGCTGCTGTTCTCCAGTTGCCAGAGATCAATTATTATTAATAATAATAATAGTAATAATTTGTTGACTATCTGACAACCCATAAATGTGTAGTTGATCTTAGTGCAGGTTAAAAGCAGCTCATAACCGGTTCCTAATCAGGAGGCTGCTCTCATCATTCACATTAATGAGCTAGCTCAAACCAACACATCACTAGCGCTACCTTGTGTCTAGAAGTGGAACAATAATTTTAATTTCACTTGCTGACATGTAAACTCAGATTTTTTGGGAAACTCCAGTTAAGTCCTTAATCGGAGTAAGGCAATAATTCAAATTTCTAACTGCATGTAAACATACTCACTGCTTTAACCTATCATCAGGAACAGTGGCCTATCATGTCAGGTACAGAGTGAAACAATGAGGGATTAAATGCCTTACTTCACAACACATCAAACGGCTTTGAGGTGTGTGTTTTAGATCATCCAATGTTCTCCCAGCTGAGTTATTTTAGCTTCAATAGTGTAAAAAAATATATATCTAAAGCAGTGTGAGATATTCTACCCCCACAAACGTTTCCCACAAGTGGCTTTCTGTATTCCTGTGTTAGAATGAAGTCCTCATACTGTGTGTGAGAAGGCATTAATTTAATATTCACTAAGCATGAAGGCATGCACTTCCTCTCCCTGCTGATAGATGTTGAGTTTGAGCTGAAGCGCCTGTCTAAGTTTGACTTGGGTGTGAATATATCACTCTAGCAAGTGTGTTGCCATTTTTGATCTTTGCTTGCACTCCTTGGCTTCATTTTTATACTGTCTAATTGGGGTTCTTTTCACTTTCACGCAACACGGCTTTCAAACACAAAGAGATACAGAAAAAGAGGGCAGGTGTGAAATCTCAGAAAATGGCTTTCCTTACTAGGATGCAGTCAAAATGCAGAATTTACAGTGTCTGAGTCCTTTTTATCTATGATGTATGACTCATCAATATATGTTAAAAAAAAAAAAAAAAAAAAAAGGTCATATCTTGTTGTACTTAGTTGTCTGTCAGTGCCTCCAGACTCCAGATTTATTAGCAGGAACTGAATGATATTAAGTAATAACAGTAGTGTGTGTAGCGTGTTCATACCAATACAGTGGTACCTGTACTTACGAAATTAATTCATTCCAGAAGTGTTTTCGTACTGTGAATTTTTTGTAAATAGTTGCATTTTACACCTAAAAGGCCTAATTTGTTCCAATACTACCCCTCAAGCCCTTTAAAAATTATAAAAATGGACCGATTTTGCATGAAATATGTGTTAAAAGAAAATGTAGATTTAGATTTCAGCCCGTTTCTCAGCCCGTATTTAGTCACTATAAGGCGCACTGTCAATGAATGGTTAATTTTTTAGGTTCTTCACATATAAGTGAAGTCAAAATAATTGGATAAAAAGTCAAAATTATTAGATAAAAAGTGAAAATTATGAGAAAAAAAGTCAAAATCATGAGATAAAAAGTCTAAATTCCCAGTTACTAAGCACAACCACAATTAATCCATATATAGAATGCACTGTGGTTTTTGGAGGAAATTAAAGTCTTTTAAGTGTCACCTTGTAGTCCAGAAAATACAGTAACCTTTTGTTTCCCAAATGTCACATAATTTCCTATTAAAAAATTGGTATGGACATTTTAGAAACATCCAAATATTGGTATGGACACGTCCATAACATCCATATGCTATTTTACGCCCATGGTGTCTACACATACCCAACCATGTTTGTTTTAAAACTGTAACATTCATCAACATCTACTTTGTTTAAATTCACGTACCCCTATTTATTATTATTATTATCCACCTCCACCTGCTCACAATCAATCAACATAATGGATTCCAAAGCTTTTCCAACCATGTCTAGAAAATGACACAGTACTTAACATCCTATTTGGTAACTGGTGAAGGAAAACGCTTGTGGGTTTCCCTGGTGTAACGTTGGAAAAACTAAGGGCGGGAATTTCCTCTCTCTCTCTCTCTCTCCATCCCCTCCAAACCAACTGACACTAGTCAGTTGGTTTGCAGTACAGCTTAATAAAACTAAAAGCAGGAAGAGACATCAAGCCAACTCATTACATAGGCCTAATCCTTTATAGTTAATTTACTTTTTCCCCCCTCTGTGTCAAACAAGGAGAAATTTATAACGTTGTCAAAGGTAGCAATCCCTCTCACATCCCTGTCCACCTGTCACATTTGAAAGGAATAAAAGCTGATGGTGTCATAGAAAAAGCACAGATGGAGCAAATCCACTCTTCACTTGTAGTGAAATATTTACATGTTGAAGGAACATTAAAACAATTCAACTGTTGAGAAATTCATAACACCCTCCCTCGCACCAGTTTTCTGCAGCCATCAGAAATACAGCTCTGGCATTTTACAAATGAACAGTGCGTGGGCGAGTGGGTGTTCCTGTGTGGGAGATTTTTGCACTATGGCGCGCATGCATGTCTTTGAACACCGGATTCACATCTATATTTTTGACTGGTGAAAGTCCCACAGATTTGACTCACATGAATGAGCCTACTGCAGACAGATTTGGATGCTGTTCATAGAAGACTGTGTACACCAGTGTCCCACATGTGAAGAAACACTGAACATGTGTCAGTTAGAGGGAGGTGGCAGTTGAAAGACATGTTTTCGATTTAGATTTTAGATCAATTACAAAATGAGCAGCCTTGCCATGAAAAACTATGAGAACCATGAATATAGTAGAACCCAAACCATTAATTGGGTCGATTATAGGCTCTCAATGATTAACCAGTACCAGCCAATACATAGCCGATTTATTAGCTTGTTTTGCTGCTGAGTTTCTGTCGCTCACTGCTTCTGTGCACATGTCAGAGTACGCCTGCGCAATATATCGATATTATCTATTCATTTGGGTTTTCTCTTGGGGCTGATAATTATTTTATTTTTTTCTTCTCTTCCTATGGAGCTCAGGTATTTCTGAAGCGCCACCCCCCTCAATCACTCTCTCTCTCCCCTCCTCCTCCTCCTCCTCCCTGCATCCTTCCTCACATTTCCAGAAACTGATACTGAAGACTCACACGCATCATACAGCAACAGTTCAGTCGCTCTGGTTCAGGCACGAGATCCGATACTCGGGCTCATAGCTCAGCTCTGGTCCACACGTAGTTCATACATATCAGACTAATATTGCATTTCCTTGTAATTTATGTTAGTGACTAAACTCTTTTCCGGTGAACTTTACATCCTAATATTGCTAATATAACTAGCATAGCTTTAGCTTCATTCCTGTACTAGAGCTAATATAACTAGCCTAGCTTTAGCTTCATCTCTTGTAGCTACTAGTACTAATATAACTAGACTAAGTATAAATTGGACGGGCACTAGGGTTTGTTTTTTTTTTTGCCTCACCTCCTGTTCCACCTCCGACACCGGCCCCTGAAATCCTGAAAGACTCCTCCCATTCCAGTCAGTCTCTCTTCCAGTTTTTACCATCAGGAAGGTGGTTTAGAGCAATAAAAACACAAACAGATGTAAAAACATATTTTACCACTATCACCTCTGAACTCCAGTAGAACTTGAGGGTTGAAACCGTGAAATTGAGTGTGTGTGCTTTTTAAATTAGTAATTGATTTTTATTTTATTTTATTTTTTTATAATTTAAGATTGTTTTTAAATGAGTAATTCATATATATTTTTGTTTTAAGCTTGTTTTTACTCTACATTCGCATTTTATAATTTCATTGCAGTTGTTACAATGACAAATAAAGTCTATTCTATTCATTTCTATTCTATTATAAGAACGTGCATGCCAGGCTACATGTCACTGCTCTTTTATAAACATTTGTTCCCACTGTGTATATTCACTATGATGTTCTTTGATTTGTTCCGTGGGTCAAAATAACACCATCTGCTGGATTTTTTTAATATTTACACACCATATCACAACATTTTCATCAGTGGAATATTTCTATAAAAGAGCCATGTGCTTTCTGTGATCTGCTTGACTCCTGGAAGAGTCTTAATAGTGAAACACATTGAAGTTTGTTGATTGGGTTTAATATGAAAATGTCATAATGGTATTGAAGGTATTTAATTGTTTAAGAGTGTGCCTTAGAGTTTCACTGGATTCTTACAGATAAGAAGTTAATTTGATAACACCATTTAAATGTACAGAGGTGAGATCATGTCTAATAGTATTGAACTGTAATTTATTTTCAATGTAATTATACTGATTCTTTAAAAAAAAAAATTCTGTGTGATTGTTATGGATGTAATTTGTTGTGTTTAAAGCATCATCATTTAGAATGTGCAACTACACTCTGCCCAAAATAATAAATGAGCCGCCCCTAACCTCTGGAATTCACTCCCCCCCAACCATCCGTCACTGTTCTGACCTCAACACTTTTAAATCCTTTTTAAAAAGTCATTTAGTTAAGATTAAAAACAGTCAAAATAAAAATATTTAAACATTAAAATGAATCTGTAAGTACTTTGTTTTCCATTATTTGTTTTTATTTTAGTTGGCTTTTATTGTACTGTATGTAAAGCATCTTCGACTACCATGAAAAGCACCATACAAATAAATAACATGTGGTTTTATTATTATTTTTATTATTATTTTTATTATTATTATCATTATTGTTATTATTATTGTTATTGTTATTATTATTAAATGCAAATACTGAGATCTCTCTCTTTTCTTCTAGGTCATGGGACCAAAGGGGTGTTTGAGCTGCTGGCAGGGTGGAGGAGAACGAGGGAGAACCTCCCCTTTAAGGAACGGGTGGCAGATGCCTTCGCTGACGTGATGGTGTGCTATACCATGACCAGCTCACTCTACATCATCACCTTTGGAATGGGAGCTAGCCCTTTTACGAACATCGAATCAGTGAAAATCTTCTGCCAGAGCATGTGCGTCGCCATCCTCGTCAACTACTTCTATGTTTTCTCTTTCTACGGCTCATGCCTGGTTTTCGCTGGACAACTGGAGCAGAATCGCTACCACAGTGTTTTCTGTTGTAAAATCCCATCAGTGGAATATCTCGACCGCCAGCCCACGTGGTTTAAAACCATGATGAGCGACGGCCATGACTTATCCACACACCACGACAGCGTCCCTTACCAGAACCACTTCATCCAGCACTTCCTGCGTGAGCATTACACAGAATGGATTACCAACACCTATGTTAAGCCTTTTGTTGTCATTCTGTATCTCATTTATGCATCCTTTTCATTCATGGGTTGTTTACAAATTAGTGACGGATCCAATATTGTGAACCTGCTTGCTAGTAACTCTCCGAGCGTTTCGTATGCTCTGACTCAACAGAAATACTTCAGTAACTACAGTCCTGTGATTGGGTTTTATATTTATGAACCCATTGAATACTGGAACTCAACAGTACAAGAGCACCTAAAGACTCTGAGTCATGGTTTCAACAAGATCTCCTGGATGGACAACTTTTTCCACTACCTGCGGGTAGTGAATGTGAGCGCATCAACCAAAAGCGACTTCATCACTATCCTCAAGGGCTCCTTTCTGCGCAGCCAGGAGTACCAGCACTTCACCGAGGACATCATATTCTCCAAGAACCGTGAGACCAACGAGTATGACATTATTGCCTCGCGCATGTACTTAGTGGCACGAACTACAGAGAAGAAGCGTGAAGAGGTTGTGGAGCTTTTGGAAAAGCTTCGCCCATTGATGTTGATCAACAGCATCAAGTTCATTGCCTTCAATCCCACCTTTGTGTTCTTGGACCGCTACAGTTCCTCTGTCATCTCTCCCATTCTGACCTCAGGCTTCAGTGTGCTCACCATCCTCATCCTCACTTTCTTCCTGGTCATCAACCCCCTGGGAAACTTCTGGCTCATCCTGACGGTAACATCCGTCGAGCTGGGCGTCTTGGGTTTGATGACCCTCTGGAATGTTGGCATGGACAGCATCTCAATCCTGTGCCTTATTTATACCCTTAACTTCGCCATGGATCACTGTGCACCGCATCTGTACACTTTTGTGCTAGCTACTGAGCACACTAGGACGCAGTGCATCAAGTTGGCACTGGAGGAGCACGGGGCGGCCATCCTACAGAACACATCCTGCTTTGTGATTGGGATTATGCCCCTGGTGTTTGTGCCTTCCAATCTGACCTACACACTGTTCAAGTGCTCCCTCCTCACTGCGGGCTGCACTGTGCTGCACTGCTTCGTCATTCTGCCTGTCTTCCTAACCTTCTTCCCGCCGTCCAAAAAGAGACACAAGAAAAAGAAACGGGCCAAGCGGAAAGAGCGGGAGAGGGAAAGGGAGCGGGAAAGGGAGAGGGAAAGAGAACGGGAGGAAATAGAATGCATTGAAGTTAGGGAGAATCCTGATCATGTGACAAATGTCTGAGCAGTAATTTGAGCTGTGGGAATTAACCGGTGTGCGTTCATTGGTGAATGAGAGGTGCTCTTCAATGGTGAGGCATCTCTCACAGTGCCGGGAAGTCTGAGATGTCCCCTGTGTGGTGGGCACTCGTCTCTCCCGTCCAATAGCAGCTAAGCTGGCCAGAGTAGAGCATAGCCCCACTGGTCAGTCATTCAGTCCTTCAGTCTGGACAGTGTATCTCATTTGCACAAACTGCAACATGCTCATGGTTCTGAAGCTCTTTCCCAACTATTTGGTACATAACAACAACTTGGCTACAAGAACTTATGTTCACTAAATACAAGTAGATTTTAAACGTGTATTAGTTTATTTAAATTGCAACAGGTTCATTTCCTGTAGACCCCGTCTCGAAGGAAGTGAGAGTAATATAGCAGTCTGTAAAGCCAAGGATGCTCATGCAGTTGGTGAAAGCAGCTATACAAAAGTTAAGAAAGTGAAAATTGTGCAGACGATGCACATAATTTATTCCTTATACCTTATCATTTACATCAAAAACAAAAAAACAAACAAAAAAAAAATTGGGGGGAAGAGAGAAACTCTGGACCGAAAGCACACTGCATGCTCTCCTGTGACATTAAAAACAGTTGATTGGCGGAAATGGGCAGATGGCATACACTGCGTCCATTATGAAGAATGACTTGCACATTGCATTGTGTGAATAAAACTGTCAAAAGTTTGTTAAAGCATGAGGTAAAAATTTCTGAGGTCATATGAGGACTTAGGCAATAGGAATGGGAACTGCAGTGTTAGATAAGCGACTGTCCTACAGTATAGCGGTCTTTGAAAAGACAGTGAGTCTGATTCTTACAGCATGACTTCAGGAAGTCCTCAACTGACTTTGCACCAGACCAGTAAAACCAAAAGTAAAGAGTGTTTCCAAGGCTTGAAATAGTGCACACTAGTACATTATTATGAATAAGTGGAGAGTTTATGTGAGAGTATGAATGTCTATGAACGGCATTGGTAACTGGAAGGTTTGAATGTGATTCAATATTAGCTTCAACGATCCGTCTCAGTAATTTAATGAGTGGTGCCAAATGGCGTACAGGTTTGTTTTTTTTTTGTTTGTTTCTTTGTTTGTATTTTGTTTTCCCTCAAGGTGACTTCAAATGTCTTTTAAATCAACCATGAATTATTTGGGATAATCTGAATGACTGCTACTTAGTGTGATTCAGGGTTTAGACTAAACAATGATGCAGGCTTTAAATTGAGCAGTGAGATACTTCCTGTTAGGGACACTGGCTCTGAATTAAATAATTAAAACCTGATAGAGAGTCGAAGTTAAAGTGAATGCCTGGACTTAGGTACCTGAAAAAGTGACATGCAGTCACCACTGTCAGATGTACTTCTGCAGGAAAACAAGTAGTTAATTAGCTAGAGAATTAGCTCGTCTAGAGCCTTTATAGGTGTGAAAGATAAATGTATATCACTTGGGAGTCACTCAAACACAACTAAACATTAAAGCAGTAGAATAAATACAGAAACTATACTCCCCAGGTGCTCACTAATTTGAGATTGAATGTAGACAATATACATTTTTGGCCAAAAAGGGTTGAGGATGACACAAGTTTAAATTTGCTATTAACGGTTTAATAATTGGAAGAATGCAAACACAATAACACCTTGTTTAAATATAAAACAGCTGTGAAATGTATAAGATTTCTTTAAATTTCAAATACAACACCTGAAATATGCATAAGAATAAGTGGTGGTTATTGTAGGAACTGGTTTTATAATGCTATTAGATTAGATATTCAACATTATTAAAATCATCAAGGCTTCAGACTCTAATAATAGGTTGTTTCTAATGACCAATGACGACTCGTACATTAACTGTGATGGTAGCTGTGTTGCATTTATAAAGAAACATGGAGCTAGTCGGCTTCATATAAAGCGCTTTCCCACAGAGTAGTTCTAAGAACTACATAGTCCTTAGAACTATAGTTCCTAGGAAACCTTTGGGTTTGCATTCCCACATGGCAGTGGGAATCAATGTGTCGCTAACGTCTGTGACAGTGACGTATTCTTTAAGCCACTAAATTCAACAATCACACAAGGAAGTAGAAGACAGCGCTACTATAAACTAGAATAGAGAATGAGGAGGACACAGTGTTTATGTTCTGTATCGAGGGAATGTTAATGGTGGTCAAACACAGCGTCTAATGTCAAGAATGGAGGAGTTTACAGAGAGAGTTAGGAGACGAAGAATCCAGTGGCAGGTGATATTACAATGTATGCTAATTTCATAGCTCGAACCAACACCCGTATTAACCCAAAAACAACCGCATCGTTGGTTCATTTATCACATGCTTCCTTCATGTTGTTTTCCAACACACAGCTGACTCTACACAAATAGTTTTAAAGACAGCGGTACTGCAACATGCAGAAGTAGGCATGGTTTCAGCTCTACCAATCACCTATGTCATATAGTTCCTATGGAACTAAAAAAGGTCCTGCCTGCGAGTGGGAGCGAAAAAAGGTTCCAGGATTAAGAGTTATAAGAACTGCAAAAGGTTCCTACAGTGGGAAAGCACCTACAGACACGAGGACACCATGTCTAAGCATGAGCATCGTGACTCATTTTTCATTACAACTATCAAGACATCCATTAATTTCAAGATAAAATAATAATAAGTTGACCACCGTGTGCTTTTACAAGACTGTCACAGTGGCCATTGTTACAGAGTATTCATCTTAAAACTAAAATAGTCAATTCTAGAGAAACTAGAGTCATTCTAGAGAAGCCTTCTTATTCTGCTTTTTGCTGATTAACAACTGACAAGAACTAAACAGTAGTCCAGAACTGACATTAGAACTTCGGCTCTCTTTCAAGCATTAACATCTGTAGGTAAAAGTGCAGACTATCTCTGCCACCACTTGTCCTGTAGCTCCTTATACACATAAAAACAAAGTATATTTTGCTTCCAAACACATCCATCCCAATAACATTTCTTCTCCATGATTATCAACTTTCGATATTACATTTTTGAAGTCAAAAATGGCCGCTCCATCTCCCCTAAGGGTAAATAGTATTTATCTGAGGCCAGATAGGAATCTCTCTCTTGCAGTCTCAAAACAAACACACTCAAGGTCGGTATCCTGGACAGATACCAATCTAATACTGACCTCTGGAATGCTGCATATGTGGCCGATTGCAGACCAGTCAATACCTTGTTAGGGAAATGGGCTGCTTCTAGAAGGGGCTGTCACTGAGGGGATACTGCTGGTTTGTGTCTTTTTGCTGCCACTGAGAATGAGAATGACTCTCACACACAGGACGCAGCTAATCAGACACCTGGGGTGACAAAACAGTTACAAAAAAAAAAAAACAAACAAAAAAAAAAGCTTTTTGTGTCAATATCAGTGAACAAACAACAGACAAAATTTCTATTGTTGAATTGTCACTGATAACAACCTTTGATCAACAAGACATTGCCCTACTTAGAAATTAAGTATTATGGTGAGCTATTCCCTGCAGCGTCTTTGTGGCTGTCACATTATGTAAAAGCCATGTCATGTATGTATAGTAAGAAGGCATGAAATGTTTGAATAACAGGAAAGAAATGCAAATCTTAAATTATTTACTTCCCAAAACGGACTGTGTTTGCATGGCACTGTATTGTATGTATGCATGTATTTAATTTCTATGTATGAAGTCTGCGTATTTTTTTTGTTCATTTTGGCTACGCTGTAGTAACTTTTGTTTGTTGTTCAAATGCATATTCTGTAACATCATGTGCTGCAAAAGAACAAAAATGAGTCATATCTGTTCCCAAACAAAAGCCAGACGATATTCCATGTGTAATATACGTGTAAATATATCTTTTTCTATATTTTCTAAGAAAAAATATACTATAGAAACATTTTTAAATGGCAGAATTTTCTTAAGAAAAAGAATAAAAAAGGGGTAAAAAAGTCGAACACAGTAGGCCAGTAATAAACAGTGGAATGTTACCAGTATACTAGATCTTATTCCTTGCACACTGCAGTGTCAATGTCTGTTGATGATTCACATTTTAAAAAGGGAAATTGTGGCCCACATTTTTATTGTTTGTGTGTCTTGACTTCTATATAATCACTACCTGGTCCGCACATTTATAGGAAGCATTCATTATTGAACAGCCCTTTTAAACAAGTCTGTCAAGCTTTGTATTGATCATTTTTAACAAACAAAAAAAGAAGAAAGAGGTTAGAAATGTGCAGAATATTAACAAAAATCTTCTATTTTTGTCGTGAAATGTACCTATTACAATTTTCCTATAGGGCAGGCCTGTCATTATAGCAAGTATTTCAATATTTAGCATCAATGTACATTCTACACATTACTGGTGTCTTCTTATTGTAGCTGCCTAGACAACTGTAAACTCTCAAAATTCAACACTTTTTTAGCTTTCTTATTATTAGCATCATCCCCAAATGCTGAATGCTGTCTGATTAGGCTACTGTGTATTACAATAGAGCTATTAGACATTATTAGAAAAGTATTACAATATTCTTCTATGAGGACACATTCAATCTTACCAAGAGATTTCAAAACAGCATGTAATAATGTAAGATTTTTAATGCAAATATACAGTAACTTTAGTCTAGTTTTGATGAAAATCCAGCTTGAAAAACAACAATATGTTCCAGAAATGAATTGGATGAGATGTCCTATACTCTTAAAAAAGATGAATACTGCTCTATAAGGTTAATTATGTATTCTTTCATGTATTTCTTTGGAACAGCATTCATTTAGCAAGTTCATTTAGCATCTTTAAAATGCATTCATCTCTAAAAAAAACCAAAAAATACATTTGTTGCAGCTGATTGAACTGCTTTAGATATAGCACATTTACATTTACAAACCTACATCATTACAAATCAGGGGATCCATTCTATAAGCTCCTGCTATATGGTGTGTTCTAGTATATCCTTATGCTAAAGGAGTATTATAACTCCATATGCTGTATGTGATACTGTGATATTGCAGCTAAACTATTCATATAACAGATAGGCTTTAAATTAGGTTGTATCAGAATATTTTTTTACTCACGCTGAGTACAAAGCATGATATTCAAAAATGCAAAAATCAATCCCCTTATGAAACAAAAATACACTGACTATCGACTATATTACTGCCTGAAATTGAATATAAAAATATATGTATATAATATACAGAAAACTATATTGTGTCAATATATTACAATATAATTAAAAATACACAAGGAATTGCCGCTTTCCACATATTGAGACATACATGTACTCATATATATTGATATATATTTAGTAATACACTTAATATATGGATGCACATACATATATACATATTTTGTGGCATGTATTACTAAATATGTAATTATATATTCAGTAATACACTTTATCATATATGTGGAAAGAAATTGAAATCTATCTGCATAAAATATAGGGCAGCTTTTGTCTTCAATGCAATATATGTTTTATATTTGTCAATATATGATCAAATCATGCATTGCAGTATATTGGATAATATATGCACTACTTTTCAATATATGGGAATATAATTTTGAATTTAATGCATTATATTTCTCAATATATTGCCATATATTTTTGTTTCATAAGGGTGATCATCATGAAAATCATTAAAATACTTTATTTTTTTTAAAGTTAAATTAAAGTTTGGAAAGGTGAACTGTTCAGTCCCTCCAGGATTTGGCCTTTTTTGAGATTGTTGCATCGTAAAATCATGTTGCATGAGCTTTTGAGAAAAATTGCGATGAAAGTTGCAGTTCTTTTTAGGCTTTTGTTGTGGAAAGAAGTGAAAGTTGCGATAAATTGTTGCGATTTTCCCTTTTTATAATTAAAATTAAGTAATATTTCAAATATTTAGTCACTGGAATATTAATTAATTAAAAGTTATTGTGATATGGTCCTCAAAACTACCTTTTACCGAGATGGCAAATAAAAAATGCTTTTTACAAAAATGCTAAAAAATATATATATTTATTGTTCCAAATGCACCTGTTTGTTCAAAGGTTAAAGTTCATATGACCTCCCAACACTATATGAAGTTATAAAACATAATTTACATGTCTCAGCCAGTCAAAAAAACAAAAACAAAACATTACTAGTACCGTGTACTATGTAGTAGGGGTAGTTTCTACTGACAAAAATAGAACAAAGACACTGAGATATTAAGAGAACCTTTCAAATATGACAAATAAAATATTACCTGGATGCAGGGCCGGTTCTGGTCAATTTGGTGCCCTTGGCGAGCACCCCTCTTTCTTTTTTGTGGAATTGGAAATTCGCATATGTCAAAGTTATGTGATAAAAAGGCCAAATTATGTGATTAATAAGTCAAAATTATGCAATAAAAAGGACAAATTATGTGATTAAAAAGGCCAAATTATGTCATAAAAAGTGAAAATGATGCGATAAAAAGTCAAAATTATGCGATAAAAAGTCAAAATTATGTGATAAAAAGTGAAAATGATGCAATAAAAAGTCAAAATTATGTGATAAGTCAAAATTATGTGATAAAAAGTGAAAATGATGCTATAAAAAGTCAAAATTATGCGATAAAAAGTCAAAATTATGTGATAAAAAGTGAAAATGATGCTATAAAAAGTCAAAATTATGCGATAAAAAGTCAAAATTATGTGATAAAAAGTGAAAATGATGCAATAAAAAGTCAAAATTATGTGATAAGTCAAAATTATGTGATAAAAAGTGAAAATGATGCAATAAAAAGTCAAAATTATGTGATAAGTCAAAATTATGTGATAAAAAGTGAAAATGATGCTATAAAAAGTCAAAATTATGCGATAAAAAGTCTAAATTATGTGATAAAAAGTGAAAACGATGCAATAAAAAGTCAAAATTATGTGATAAGTCAAAATTATGTGATAAAAAGTGAAAATGATGCAATAAAAAGTCAAAATTATGTGATAAGTCAAAATTATGTGATAAAAAGTGAAAATGATGCAATAAAAAGTCAAAATTATGTGGTAAGTCAAAATTATGTGATAAAAAGTGAAAATGATGCAATAAAAAGTCAAAATTATGTGATGGAAAAATCAAAATTATCAGATAAAAAGTCAATTATGCGATAAAAAAGTCAAAATTATGCGATAAAAAAATCTAAATTATGACAGAAAAGGCAACATTTTGAGATAAATAGTAAAAATTATGTATTAAAAGGGTCAAATTATCAGATAAAAAGGTCAAATTCCCAGTCATTAAGCACAACCAGAATTAATCCATAAATAAGGCGCACTGTGAGAAAATTTAAGTATTTTAAATGTACCTTATAGTCTGGAAAATACAGTAACTTAATATTCTAATTCTGTGGGACTTGGCGCCCCCAAGACACCTGGTGCCCTAGGCGACCGCCTAGTCTGCCTATGCCTACCGCTGGCCCTGCCTGGTTGAAGTACCTGTTGGTACTAGTGCAGGTTGTTTTGTACTGAAGCAGAAGGAGCCACTCAAGACGTCACAAACGATTGGTCACATTTTGCGGGAAAGTCGTAGTGATTGGTTAAAATTGTAACATCGTGTTGATTGGCTGAATTTGAAGTCGCAAATTGCAACATCGCAAAATCCTGGAGGGTCTGACTGTTCCTCTCACATGCACCAGCACATTTTCAGTTTGTACAACAGGGACACAGCACAATATTCCCACACTACAGGGCAATAAAATTATGCAATCACATTTCTCTTGTTGAATAATCTGCGTCGCAAAACTGTTAAAAGCCCAGCCTCAGAGAACAAACTGTTTTATTGTAAGTCATCTATCTTGTATGCCGACTAACTATGCCACAAAAATATATCACCATTCGTCAAAACATGTCACTTTAAGGCATATGGATCTGGATTTTTTACTTTTTTTTTTCTTTTCTTTTTTTTTCAGTTTTAGTGTCGATCTGAACCAAATGAGCTCAGTTAGAAGTGGTCCAATAATTTTTTCAATTGTTCATGTAGTGAATTATTCCTTTGACCTAATGGTCGTATCAGTAGGTTTGCATTGCTGTCGATAAGCAATGTCTGACATGTTCTAGAAAATATGATTTTTAATAGAGTTGTGTTACTTAAACAAAAGAACCAACAATGATGTTTCCATGTTACTCTATTGAAAATGTTCTTTGTACTCAATCTGTCTATTTGGAAGATTCTGGAAGGTTTGATTTTGCCAAAGTCTGAGCCTTATATACTGTGTGTTAAAAGGGGATACCACTTAGTTTAACAGTGCAGGCGACAGGACGTTAACTAAACCTTACTGTTTGAATTATTTGATAATATTTGTGTATGTTTAAGCAGAAAATTACTGAAAAGTTGACAAATTAAAAATGTATTTTTGTCATTCAGAGCATTTTAAAATGGAAAAGAATGGTTTTATGAACCTTAGAAGCCAAAGGACATGTTTGGGCCAAATCTGTTAAAGGTTATGGGACATTTTTGGAAAGGTTAGACTTTCAGGAACATCACCACCTTACAAACAAGCTACTGGATCTGGATAATATGACTGTGACATAGAGCAGTGATGAACCCCCTTAGAAACATGTTTTTAGTCAAGTACCCCCTGACATGGGTAAACAATTTTTAGAAGAAAAAAGAGGTACAGTCCTGTAAAATAAGTCTGATTTTTTAAATCCCAACTTATATCAGTTTTTATCTCATTATTTTTTTTTACTTTACCTCATAATTTTGAGTTTTTATTTGATAATTATGACATTTCATCTTATAATTTTGATGTTCTATCTCATCATTTTGACTTTTTATCTCATGATTTTGACTTTTTATCTCATCATTTTGACTTTTTATTTCATCATTTTGAGTTTTTGTCTCATCATTTTGACTTTTTATCTCATCATTTTGACTTTTTATCTCATCATTTTGACTTTTTATCTCATCATTTTGACTTTTTATCTCATCATTTTGACTTTTTATCTCGTCATTTTGACTTTTTATCTCATCATTTTGACTTTTTATCTCATCATTTTGACTTTTTATCTCATCATTTTGACTTTTTATCTCATCATTTTGACTTTTTATCTCATCATTTTGACTTTTTATCTCATCATTTTGACTTTTTATCCTATCATTTTGACTTTTTATCTCATCATTTTGACTTTTTATCCTATCATTTTGACTTTTTATCTCATCATTTTGACTTTTTATCTCATCATTTTGACTTTTTATCTCATCATTTTGACTTTTTATCTCATCATTTTGACTTTTTATCTCATCATTTTGACTTTTTATCCTATCATTTTGACTTTTTATCTCATCATTTTGACTTTTTATCTCATCATTTTGACTTTTTATCTCATCATTTTGACTTTTTATTTCATCATTTTGACATTTTGTCTCATAATTTTAACTTTTTATGTCATAATAACTTTGGATTTTACAATTACAACTTTGTCTATTCATCAAAGGGACATCAAATACCAAAATCTCGACCCCAAAATAGCTGAAAATAATATGTTACACAATATCATAGGCCGATCTGTTCAAAAGTTGATATTCCTTCATGTCCAATGGTGTCCATTTTGAATTTCTGGCTGTACCATCACTCCAGTAGTTGCCTCGCAAGGTTGTGCAGTAGCTGTTCTTCTACTTAAGTACACAATGTGAGTACAGTACTTTGACCACCTCTGCGTTAGTTGAATATTTACCTGCCAAGTCTTTCGCTGTAACTAAAACAAAACAAAACATTCAAGACTTTGAGAACAGAAACTAGATGAATAAAATATTGACTTATCTTACGCTTTCACTCCACATTTCAACAGCAGATAAATTGCCGAGTAAGCGAGGACGTATTAGCTAAATTATAGTCAAAGTGTCTTTATTTGTCTCCCTGGTGAGAAATTAGTTTTGGACAGAGGCGTCATTCTACTCATTACATTCATTCATTAATTAAAATACATTAATAAAAACAAATACAATTAATAAAATCCTAAAAACAGAATAGAAAAAAATCATGATAACAATAATAACAATTCAACAGTCACATAAAACATAAGTCAAATGGTCAAGGCTCCACTATGTCTAATGCTCCTGTCCCTTCTGTGTTATTTGTTTATTCATTTGTGTGATTGACAGTGAGATGAACGAGTGCTTATATATGTTCATTTTGCAGAGTGGGACCTTATACCTCCTTCCTGAATTCAATAAAAAAATATATTTTGTATTTAAAACATGTGATACATCTGTTAAAATATTGTTACCTCGTTGGAACAGGTCCTGAAGAGACGTGAGTGATTTGGTGCCAATGATTTTTCCTCCTGTTTTGATCAAATTTAAGATCTGAGCTTTTGATTTAACTGTTAAGTTTTCAAACCAGCTGACGACTCCATATAACTGTACAGACAACAAACAGCCTGAGCCAAAATGAAGGAATGAATGAAAATGAATAAAAATGAATGTAACTTAAGTGCAGAATTCCGAGGAAGTCTTTTACTTTTCGGCACTAACCCTTGTTCACTTGAAAGTTATGACACTACATACACACACACAAAAAAAAAAAAACAGCTGTAAGAACGACTAAACCAGGGGTGTCAAACTGTGGTCCTCGAGGGCCGGTGTCCTGCATGTTTTCGATGTTTCCCTCTTCCATTCCACCTGGAGGCCATTACATTATTATCAGTCTGATGAGGAGCTGATTATGAACTCTTTAAGTGTCAGCGCTGATGCATTCTGAATGGATGATTTTGTTTATTTTATTTTGTGCATGGAAAAGGTGCCAAAAATCAAGAGGTGTTTTGTTTTCCTTTTTTCACCATTTTTTTTTTTTTTTAATTGCTGTGACCAAATGTCAATACTAGTTTTTTTTTCTTTAGTAATTTTTCCCCCCAAATTTTCTACATTATTTGTCATTTTGTAAATATTTATTAGTTTTTGTTCATTTTGTTTATTTTTTCTACATTTTGGTTCTTTTAATTTTTAAAAAATTAACTTTGATTTTTCTACCATTTGTGTCTTACTTTGCTCATGTTACCAATTATTTTTGTTAGTTCTCAGTAGTTAAAGGGTTAAACTGAATCACATGGAAGAAGGAAATATCTAAAACATGCAGGACATCGGCCCTCGAGGACTGGAGTTTAACACCTGTCACTGTTCACTATATTATGTTAATGCTAATATCATGCAGATGTTCATGCAGTGTAAATATCTGACACACAAACACATGTGCGCACAGAAGCAGAGGTGGAAAGTAATTAAGTAAAAGTACTTCGTTACTGTACTTAAGTAGATTTTTTTTTAGTTATCTGTACTTTACTTGAGTATTTATTTTTCTGGCAACTTTTTACTTTTACTCCCTACATTTTTGCATAAATATTTGTACTTTATACTCATTACATTCTCAGTATAGACTCGTTAGTTTTTCAAACTAAATAGATTTGACAGTAATAATAAAGTGGCTTCAGAGAGAAAATCAGTGGAGGAGAGAAACTATTATAGTTATATTATAGACTATTATCTCACAATTTTGACTTTTTAGTTAACACTTTTTACCTTTTACCTTATAAATTTGACATTTTATCTCATCATTTTGACTTTTTATGTCATAATTTTTACATTTTATTTCATAACTTTTACTTTTTAGCTCATGATTTTGACTTTTTATACCGTAAATTTGACTTTTTAATCTCATAATTCTGACTTTTTATTTCACAATTATAACGTTTTATCTCATAATTTTGACTTTTGGTCTTTAATCTCATATTCCTAACTTTTTTTTTTTTTAATCTCATATTTTTTTTATCTCAATTGTGACTTTTTTTATTTTCATTTTTCCTAAATTTCCTGCCCAGACCCACAAAACTGAGTAACTGTGACCTGATCAAACATAATTTCTACACACTAACTCACTTTTAAAGGCTTTATTTTAGATACTTTTTAAACTTTTTCGATTTTTCCTGATTAAATAAGTATTATTGCATTCACGGCAAAAAAAAAAAAAAAAAAAAAAAAAACTTTTGTACTTGATTACAATTGAGAAATTTTCCTTTTTTTAAATTTTTTTTTTTACTTTTACTTAAGTAGACAAGGTGCATCAGTACTTCTACTTTTTACACATACTCTAAGTAGCTGTACTTCTACTTAAGTACAGAATGTGAGTACTTTTTCCACCTCTGAGCAGAAGTCAACAGGAATATTTACCAGCTCAGGCTTTGCGTCGTTGCTCATTTTAGTCATTTCCTTCCAAAGGTGTGTTGAAGTCAGTTTTATTAATCTGTTCGTCTTAAGCAGCAACAGGAAGATTTAACATTTGACTACAGTGACAGAAAGAAAAATGCAGGATTGGACTGGGGTTTGGATTGAGGGGATTTAAGAAGTATTAGAGGGGATGTGATAAAGAAAAAGGGCGCTGGCAAAAGAGGAGGTAAGTCCCTTATTTGAATTTTTGCAGATACCAGCAGTGGGGGAGGTGTCATGTGGGTTGAGTGTGATTGTGAATGATCATGTTAATTTAAGTGTTTTGCTGAAGAGCTTGTTTTGATAGAAAGTTGTCGTCTGCTGTGTCTGTTGCGCTTTCAGAGATAAGGTGCAGTGGATTATAAAGTGCATTAAGTGAAGTCAAAGTTATTAGATAAAAAGTCAAAATTGTGAGATAAAAAATCGAAATGATCAGATAAAAAGTCTAAAATCTGAGATAAAGAGTCAAAATTATGAGATAAAAAGTCAAAATTATTAGAAAAAAGTGAAAATGATGAGGAGAAAAAAAGGAAAATTGTGAGATAAAAAGTCTAAATTCTGAGATAAAGAGTCAAAATTATGAGCTAAAAAGTAAAGATTATTTGATTAAAAAGTCCAAATTATGAGATAAAAAGTCCAAATTATTAGAAAAAGTCAAAATCATGAGAAAAAAACTAAAATTATAAGATAAAAGGCAAAGATTATGAGATAAAAAGTCCAAATTATGAGATAAAAAGAGAAAAATATCAGATAAAAGTAAAAAATGATCAGATAAAAAGTCAAAATTCCCAGTCCCTAAGCACAACCAGAGTTAATCCATATATTAGACACACTGTGTTTTTTGGAGGAAATTAAAGTCTTTTTAGTGTCACCTTATAGTCCAGAAAATACAATAACCATTTGTTTCCCAAATGCCATGTAATTTCCTATTTAAACATTGGTATGGACATTTTAGAAACATCCAAATATTGGTCTGGACACGTCCACAGCGTCCACAGCGTCCACAGCGTCCACAGCGTCCACAGCGTCCACAGTGTCCATAGCGTCCACAGCGTCCATAGCGTCCACAGCGTCCACAGCGTCCATAGCGTCCACAGCAACAAAAGAATGATGTATTCTCTTGTCATAGCCCTGGTAGAAAACACATTTGTCTGTTCTCTCAGACATTACACGGGTACAAACTGAAGTCATAACCAACCTGGACATCCTGAGGTCATTGAAGGTCATCTGTCCAGAATCAGCGAGGGTATTTTCAAACGCCAAATGTTCAAACCAATTTACATTATAATCATGATCATACATTCTTACTTCTATCATCTATGCTACCCTTGTCCTTTGACATTTTAGGACCCGCGAAGACGATACTGCTGAATCACTTTTAGTCAGAGGTGGTAAAAGTACTCACATTGTGTACTTAAGTAGAAGTACAACTACTGGTTTGAAAAAATACTCTGGTAAAAGTAGAAGTATTAATTCAACTCCTTTATTGAAGTAAAAGTAAAAATGTACAACTTCTCAATTGTAATGAAATAAAAAGTAAAACTGCATTTATTTACATTTTTTTGTTATGGATGAAATATTACTAATTTAAGCAGGAAAAAAAAAGGAAAAATGTCAAAAATATATTAAAAAAAAATGAAATAAAGCTTTTATTATGTAGATGATGTGTTCTATTGGATCATGGTACTTGGTTTAGTGGGTATGGACAGGACATTTAGGAAAAATTCAAAAGTCAGATATAAGAGATAAAAAAAAAAAAGTCAAAATGATGATGAAAATGTCAGAATTATGAGACAAAAAAAGGTCAAAATTATGAGAAAAAGTCAAAATTATGATGGAAAAAAGGTCAAAATTACGAAGGAAATAAATCAAAATTATGAGATTAAAAAGTCACATTTCTGAAAAAAAAAGAGTCAAAATTCTGAGAAAAAAAGTCAAAACTATGATGAAAAAAATGACAAAATGATGAGATAAAAAGTCAAAATTCTGAGAAAAAAGTCATAACTATGAGATAGTAAGACACAGTTTCTGATTTTCAACTTATTTTTCATACTGTCACATTTGTCTAATTTGAAAAAGTAATGAATCTATTCTGAGAATGTAAAGAATATAAAGTACAGATATTTATACACTAATGTAGGGAATAAAAGTAAAAAGTTACTAGAAAAATAAACACTCAAGTAAAGTACATATACGTAAAAAAAATTTTCTCAAGTACAGCAAAAGAAGTACTTGTACTTGTACTTATTTACTTCCACCTGTGGTTTTAGTTTACTGTGCACAGATACAAAATGAGAATAAAACTGATTGTTCATAAGTTGGCAGGTGTCATACTCCCTGAAAAAATAGACATATTCTACAGAACGTATATTCAGTCACCGAACTGTCCCATGTACCACAGACAATAAAAATGAGACACTTAAGATCACTGCCTTATTGAGTCGTATCATTTTTGTTTCACACACATTAACTACATACATGCATAAAGCCACCAAACCACCTGCATGTTCTGCCTCATCTGAGGAAAATTTAAGTGTCATATCTCATGTGTTTATGTCCCGTATATACTAAAAAAAATAAACATAGGATTTATTTTTTACTTTTTATCTCATCATTTTGACATTTATCTCATGAATTTGACTTTTTATCTCATGAATTTGACTTTTTATCTCATGAATTTGACTTTTTATATCATGAATTTGACTTTTTATCTCATGAATTTGACTTTTTATCTCATGAATTTGACTTTTTATCTCATGAATTTGACTTTTTATCTCATAATTTTGACTTTTTATCTCATGAATTTGACTTTTTATCTCATGATTCTGACTTTTTATCTCATAATTTTGACTTTTTATCTCAGAATTCTGACTTTTTATCTCATGATTTTGACTTTTTATCTCATGATTTTGACTTTTTATCTCATGAATTTGACTTTTTATCTCATGAATTTGACTTTTTATCTCATGAATTTGACTTTTTATATCATGAATTTGACTTTTTATCTCATGAATTTGACTTTTTATCTCATGAATTTGACTTTTTATCTCATGAATTTGACTTTTTATCTCATAATTTTGACTTTTTATCTCATGAATTTGACTTTTTATCTCATAATTTTGACTTTTTATTTCATGAATTTGACTTTTTATCTCATAATTTAGATTTTTTACCTCATAATTTTTACTTTTTATGTCGTATTTTTGACTTCTTATCTCAGTAGCAGATAGTTAGCAGTAGATCATTCAGTAGCGGACTTTGATCTGACCGGTGGACAGCGAACTGATGACATAGGTGAGTGTGGAAGGGGTGTCCCAATTCATAGGGGTTGATTTTAAAGCCCTACCCCTTATAGCTCTGTTTGAAGGGGTAGGGCTAAGGGGTGGAATGAGATTCAGCCTAATGCATTCTTTCTGTCAAGTGAAGAAGTCAAACTCAAGTGTTCACACTATTACTGGTGAATGACAAGTAAAGTAAGATCTGCTGTTTTATTCAAATTCAATGCTTCTATTAAAGACGGGTCATTTTGACCCAGAGGACACGGGGTGTAAACACAGTATGAGGACAACAGGGGGGGGCTAGACATATGGCAGATAAAAAAGACAGAAGGAAAACTACAGCACGATGGGCTTTTATGTAAGTTTTAGTGTCCATGTTGGAGCGGTAGTGGTTTCTTCTAAGACCCCCTAAAGTCTTCCTTCCTGAGCTGATGGAGACACGACTGCTGCTGCCGTGTTGTGCTTCATTGCAGCTTTATTGTGCCAAGCTGCCTTGGCCGGAGATATTTTTGGCTCCCACCTTGTCTTAATCCTGTCGTGATTCTCCAATGGATTATTCATGCTTCCTCTCTCTCTCTCTCTCTCTCTCTCTCGCCCCTTGCCTCCTCATCTTCCTCGACCCTCCTGTTCATCCCACCTTCTCAGCTCTCACCCCACCTCCTTCCTTTTGTCTCCTTCTCTGTTATTTCCTGCTTTTACACTTTTCTTTTCTCTCCTCTAAGCATCTTCTTTTAACACCACTGCATTTTCCCTTCACCTCCTTACTGTGCCATCTGCATCATTGTAAAAAAAAAAAAAATTAAAAAAAAAATTATGAATTGGAGGTAAAATGTAAATTAGATCTGTAAATGATTGCTTCAGTAGGTTTTATAGATCTGTACTGTTTTGGTAATATTGAACTTTTATTTTATATATTATATTATTAGGCAGTTCTATGCAACGTTAGTGACTAAACCAAATGAGGGTGTTAAAAGTATACAAATCAGACAAAATAAAAATAAATACATCACTTTGACAAATTGGATATGAACAATTATGTACAAAAATAGAAATGTGATGAGGTACATCATAGCAGAAGACGTGGAATCAACTCTGTTCTGACATGTCAACAGCCTTTTGTCATTTCTTATACACATAATTGCATTGTAAGTTTTTACAGAGGGATAAAAAAAAAACAGAAAAGTTTCAACTTTTGAGCGTTTTTGGGGTTTTTTTTTTTTTTTTTTTTTTTTTGCATTTTTAAATGTCCTTTGGCGGGCTGTAATCGTGATTGTCATTTTCTGGTAAGTGTATCATACAGTATTAGAACTGGAACAGCAGTTAAACACTAAAATATGTACAATTAGTAAATATGGAGAGTGTACTGTGTGTAAAAGTATCGATATTTTGAATTTAGAGCAGAAATATCAGAGGTATCGATATTTTAGGATCTGTCCGCACATCACTAATTCACAATAACTAATAAAATTCAGAGATGAATGTTATATAAAAGGGTAGAAATGAAGCTGTTCATGAAAAAAAACAAAAAAACATCAGCGACATAGACAACTGTTCACATGATGACTTTTGCAGAATGAATATTTTTTGCATATCTTGGTCCTAGAAGTAGAATAAAATATCAATGGGTGTAAAATTGTGTTTGGATGCTATGGTAACAGTTTCTCTCCTCCACTGATTTTATTTTTTATTTAATTTTATTTATTTATTTGAATTAGGACAGTGCATATTCATCAACATGTCAGCAGAAAGCATCAATGTAAATATGCCAGAGTTAGAAAAAAAAAAAAAAAAAAAAGCTAATTTACATCTGTTGTCCTAAGGCAGGTAAGAATAATAAACAGAAAAATGATAGACTGGACAAAGGTAACATAAAATGGCAAATATAACATATAACACAAGGATATTATTATTTTTCATAGTTTGAAAAAATAATGAGTCTATTCTGAGAATGTAAAGAGTATATTTATACACAAATATAGAGAATAAAAGTAAAAAGTTGACAAAAAAATTTAGTACAGATACCTGAAAAATCTACTTAAGTACAGTAATGAAGTACTTTTACTTAGTTACTTTAAACCTCTGAATCTCAGATGATGCTTGACAGACTTCTGTTAAACACTAAATATTATCAGTCTTCCATAAGTACAAACATCTGAACATCTGATCTATCTCACTTCAAATGTTGAAAACAGACCTGAATCATTCAGTTTGACAGAATCATCCTGAGTATTTGTTGGAATAGTTTTTAATTGTAATTGTATTTTTTTTTTTTTGTTTCACTGATTGAGCTCATTTGCAGAAAACTCACTCACTGTATCAGCCCAAATCTCCTTGGATGTGCACCTTGAAAGATTTTGGACAGAATTTGACTGCAGGTTTTGGCATACTGTACACCACAGGCGTCAAACATAAGGCTCGGGGGCCAAATACGGGTCCAGTCCGGCCCGAGATATTAGTTCAGGTTGAACATTCAGACCAATTCAATCTGAAGTGGGTCAAACCAGTAAAATCCCATCATAATAATCTATAAATACTCACAATTCCAACAACTTTCTTTGTTTTAGTGTAAATATGTGAAAATATTTACATTTACATAGTTTAATTTCACAAAATGTTTGAATAATCTGAACAAATATGAAGATGTGTGTAATTTTTACAAATAATCTGTCATAAAGCATCATTTATTAAATATTTTGTGTATTTGTATTTGATCCAGTATGAGCTGCGAGTTATAATAAACATGTGGAAATGATAAACGGATGCATAATATTGTTAAAATTAGGCTTTTTCTTCAATTTTTTTCACGTTATTCACATTTTTTGTCATCGTAAACCTTTTCATCATTTAATTTGACTTTTTCCCCCCGCTTTAAATTTGTGAAGTTGATATTATTTATGTTTTATTATATTATTATTTCACTGGTTCGGCCCAATCGGATCAAATTTAGCTAAATGTGGCCCCTGAAATAACATGTTTGACACTCCTGCTGTACACGTTTGTCTTGTAGCTGAGCACCACCAGTCAGACCAGCTGAAACTAGAACCATAGTGTGTCGATGATGTAAGAGAATGTCTCAGTTTCTGTTTATTAGAAGACGTATGCTTTTGAATGCTCTGAATATTTTAAATGTAAACTCTTTTTCTACTGCCTGCCATGTTGAAGCTATAAATAGTATGTATATGTTCAACCTTTTTTTACTTGAAAAGAAAAAAAATACATGATTTTCATTAAAAAAAGAAAAAAGCTTTTGTATAATATGCCTGTTGTTTTTATTATTATTATTATTATTATTATTATTATTATTATTATTATTATTATTATTATTATTATTATTATTATTTTCTATTTGGAACACTTGGTCCAACATTGCTGCAGAGGTGAACCCCAAAACCCACATGTGAATTTTCCAGTTAGTATCTTGAACTTGAACGCACCACCCTGTTGAGCTGCATTTTGTAATAAAAATCCAAAATGTAGTAATTTCTTCTTTTCATTTTGTAATAAACTGCCAAAACGCATTTTCTACTCGTACTCGTCGTCTCCCGCTTCATCCGGGTCCAGGTCAGATAAGTAGCCCAGACTTTTGTAATAAATTTTGCCACATGATGTAATATGTTTTTACATTTTGCAGCAGCAGGTGCTTTGGTGGTGTGACATTAAAAGTCAAGGAAGTGTTTGGGGAACATTCCAAGTACTTTATAATTTTGGTTTTTTATCTCATAATTTAGACTTTTTATCTCATAATTTTTTATTTTTATGTCATAATTTTGACTTTATCTCATAATTTTGGCTTTTTATCTCATGATTTTTTATTTTTATGTCACAATTTTCAGTTTTTATCTGCTAATTTTGACTTTTTAATCTCATAATTTTGACTTTTTATCTCATGATTTTAGATTTTTATCTCATAATTTTAGATTTTTATCTCATGATTTTGGCTTTTTATCTCATAATTTTTTATTTTTATGTCATAATTTTGACTTTATCTCATAATTTTGGCTTTTTGTCTCATAATTTTGACTTTTTATCTCATAATTTTGGCTTTTGATCTCATAATTTTGACTTTATCTCATAATTTTGGCTTTTTATCTCATAATTTTGACTTTTTATATCATAATTTTGACTTTATCTCATAATTTTGGCTTTTTATCTCATAATTTTTTATTTTTATCTCATAATTTGGACTTTTTATCTCATAATTTTTTATTTTTATCTCATAATTTGGACTTTTTATCTCATAATTTTGGCTTTTGATCTCATAATTTTTTATTTATATGTCACAATTTTCAGTTTTTATCTCATAATTTTGACTTTTTATCTCATGATTTTAGATTTTTTATCTGATAATTTTGACTTTTTATATCATAATTTTGACTTTATCTCATAATTTTGGCTTTTTATCTCATAATTTTTTATTTTTATCTCATAATTTTGACTTTTTATCTCATAATTTTTTATTTTTATGTCACAATTTTCAGTTTTTATCTCATAATTTTGACTTTTTAATCTCATGATTTTAACTTTTATCTCATGATTTTAGATTTTTTATCTGATAATTTTGACTTTTTATCTAATAATTAGCTCATCCATATGAAGGATGGAACATGATGATTTGACTGGATAGCTTCCGTGTTCACTGTAAAGTGATTAAATGGGAAGTTGGACAGTGTAGAAAGAGGCAGTACACAGTCAGCACAGTTCAATGAATCCACATTAAAACTCTGGATGTGGAAACAGCAACAGTGTGGAATAATAATAATAACAACAATGGAGTCACCAATTAACCTATGAGTGCATATGTTTGGGTGGTGGAAGGAAACCAGAGTACCTGGAGAAAACCCACACAGAGACGACGAGAACATGCAAACTCCACAAAGAAAGGTCTGGTGTGGGATTTGAACCTGTGTCCTTCTAGCTATGAGGCACAAGTGCGAACCACTGCACCACCGTATTTATTTTTAAATGTATTTGTTTCTATTAATTTCTGTATTTATTTGCTATTTGTCGACCGTTTGCATCGGTGCCAAACTGCCATTATTGAGTATTTTTTTCATATATATGTATATTACAGGGTTAAAAAAATCGCAATGTCAGTTTTTTTTTCTAATGTCTTGCCGCCCTAATATCGTGGAACAGGCTGGGATAGACAGTAGACAGTATTAACCACTAATGTTCACTTTCAAATGCATTTTGGTTTTTGTTCCAACATGTGAGCTAAAGATAGAGTTCGTAAAGGATCCAACAGAAGCACCGTCTTGTTTTATTTTATATTCTGTGTGTTCAGGTCTTTTCAACTCAAACGTCCCCTTCGTCTGTGTCACAGTGTATTATGTGTTACCAAGGCACTGATTATAAAAGCCAATCAGATAGTGAAAATAGTCCATCTGGCACAGCGAGAGAAAGAGAGAGAGAGAGGTGAGAAGACTGCTGGCAGAAGTCGAGCTGGATGAGATCACAGCCCAAGTCTTTTCAATCTGCTACTTTTTCTTCTCCACACTCCTCCTGAGCCTCCACTGCTCCCATCTCTCCAGAAATGAAATATTCATGGAAGCCCTGGATTTTATCTGCTGCCTCTTATCATCCTGCCAGCTTCCTGCTCCTGCTGTAGTAATGCTAGAACCACTACAGCAGCAGCAGTAGCCAGGTTCACTGCCGCCTCTTGTAACACCAACACCTTCTGTAACTTCAAACTGTGGATGTGAGCATCTGCTGCCAATATGAAAGCATGTCTTCTTCCATTCCAGCAACACACATAAGCTATGGAATGAAAGGAGGAAACCCACGAGCTATTCAGGAGCAGATATCAAAGACTTACAAAAGAAGGACCCCCCAGAAAAGGAATATTTTATATAGTGTCTGTGATATGTTCTACTTTATGTTTGCAGGAGAGAGGATGTGAATGTGAAAAGTAATTCTCAGATGAGGTTAAACTAGATTGATGTTTGCTATCATTAATGTTTACAGCAGCCAGTGCTTCGTCCACAACAGCTTCTGAATATCAAAGTGTAATTGCTCCCCCTAGTGGCCAAAGCCAAACCCTGCTGATGTGCTTTAGTGTGATCAGTGCTTCCTTCTCAAATCCTGTCCTCGTGGGACAGTGTCCTGAATGATTTAGATGTCTCCCTTTTTTTTTTTTTTTTTTTTTTTTTTTACCTCCGCCAAGGAGGTTATGTTTTTGCCTGTGTTTATCTGTCTGTCTGTGTTCAAGATAACTCGAAAACTTATGGACGGATTTTGATGAAATTTTCAGAGTAGGTTGGTAATAGGGAGACCTGGAAATTATTAGATTTTGATGGTGATCCGGGGAGGGGGAGGGGGGGTCTATATCTTGGTGGAGGTCTGCGCTCTCAGAGTGCTTTTCTAGTTCTCCATCTGTTTTTAATGAATAAAAATGTAAAAAAATAAATATTTATGTAAAATATATAAATAATACAGTAAGAAATGAATTAAAAGTCAGTTAAAACCCATTTAAAAATGTAATAATAATAATTATTATTATAATAAATAAAAAAAATTTAAATAACACAAAAATAAAATAAATATGTAAAAATAATTGGGAAAAAATTTATAAAAATAAAACAATACAAATAAAATACAATTAAAATGTAAAAACACATATTTTTTTTAAATACAAACATTTAAATATATAATTAAATTTAATTAAATAAATAAAAAACTGTCTCTCTTCCCTCACACCTGGAAGCCATTACATTATCAGACTTCTGGGGAGTTGATCAATAATTGAAGTAAGTGTGATAGAAGAGGGAAGTAATTAAAACATGCACGATGCTGCACAAAATAGTAACAACAATATTTGTTGTTGTGTTGACATCTGTTGTAAATTCTTCCATTAAACCTGTGGCTCTATCTCAGTTTCATTGTTCATTGACAGTAAAGAGATTCTGATACGAGCAAACACATGTGGGGTCACCATGGAAACCCCAGACAAACCTACATGGGACCCTTATATGCAGCCCAAATGTAACCCTTCTGGGGCCCACATAGACATGCTGCTGGGCACTGATTCTGTGTAGGCAGAAAGGTCAAAGGTCAGGATCACACCAGCTGTTCCACTGTTGGTTTTAACGTGTCCAGTGAAATGGACAAGAGCAGCTGGTAGAACAGGGATAAATACTGTCATTATGTCACTACTGTACAGTTATGAATGTGTTTTTTGGATTAAATTTTTATTGTGTTTTGTCAAAGAAAAGCATATATCACATGTCCATACAACAAATCAGAATAGGGGTTGCACATTTACTCCCTTTTTTGGTATAAAACAAAACAAAAGGGGAAAAAAATCCATTCCATCTTCATACCTTTGGTTTTTAATTGTCCGTCAACTCTCTTTGTTTCCAAGAGTATGTGCTTTCAAGTGAGGAAGAGAGAGAGAGAGAGAGAAAGAGAAAACAAAACAAAACATACAAACAACAATATAAAGTTCAGTAGAATAATAGCGAAGTAACATTGGCCGTCACAATTTGTAAGTTCATCCATGGTTTCAGCTTTTCTGATATTTGTCCTGCTGTATTTTTAATATAAATGTGAGTTTCTATGGTTTTCATGAATGTTTTTACACATTCATCCACTAGAGGACAGTGTTTGATGTTGCAATGGCTTGAAGACAAGTGATCAAGTGTGGGAGGGAAACTTAGTCCAAGAGAGCGACTGTACTTATTCTGCATGTTTGAGATCACATGTGATAAACTCCAGTCCTCCAGGGCCAGTGTTCTGCATATTTTAAATATTTCCCTCTTCCACATGATTCAGTTTAACCCTTTAACTCCTGAGACTTTAGCATTTCCACAGTAAAAAGCATTAAAATAAGCAGTGAAATGAACAAAAATGGCCAAAATCATCAATAAAATTAACAAAAATGAATCATAAACTGACCAAATAATTAGTAACATGAAGAAAGTGAGACATAAATGGAAGACAATTAAAGAAAAAAGAATAAAATAAAAAAACAAAATGAACAAAAACTAATAAATATTTATAAACTTCTAAATAACGTTGAAAAATTTGCAAACAAAATTTTAAAAAAAGAGAGAAATACTATTGAAATTTGGTCCCAATAGTTTTCATTTTGCCTTTTATTTAAAAGTACTGTATTTGTCATTATACATTGTATAATGAAATATATTCTCGGCATGTAACCCATCCTTCATGCCATTGGGGTACCTGTACTAAATTAGTTTTACTTTTGACACCTGTTCCATGAACAAAACTCAGTAAAAACAGTAAGGAAAAACGAAAACAGTTGAATTTTCTGGAACAAAAATTAGCAAGAAAATGAACAAAAACAGCCAAAGTCATTAATAAAAATTAACAAAAATGAATAATGAACCAACAACATAATTAGTAACATGAAGAAAGTAAGACACAAATGGAACAAAATGAAAGGAATGAGAAATAACACACATCTTCTTTTGCTCAGATTATTATTATTAATTTTTTTTTATTATTATATTAAATAGCCATTTTGAAGGCCACATTTCACCCTGTGTGTAACTGATCACATCCTTCACATTTTTATCATAGATTTCTATAGTTGTCAAGTTTGTCAGAAAAAACTATTTTTTTTTACTGCATTTTTTAAAATGATGAACCTGCTGAAACAGTTTATTTCACTACAAAGTCAAACAGATTTAACAACAATAGTCACATGAATGATTAAAAAAAATTAACATGTCCACAGTGTTGTGGGTGGAGGCGTACGCTCCACGCTCTGCTTCGTTTTTGTTATTGCAACATTTCTCTCCTTCATTTCTTTTATGTGTTTGTGTTTCTAGTTGTTCATCTTTCTTGCGTTTTGTCGTTGCGGTGTGTTTGTCCCTGTCAGCCACCGTACAATGACAGTCAATACGACCTTTTGTCTAAATGCAGCATTTGAAATTAGTATTATATATTCGAGCGTGTCACGAATATTCGAAAAATCATGTCCCATCCCAAATATCTACAAACTGTACAGGGACAAATATTACCAACTTGTAAATTCTTATGAAAAATAAGTGATATTCTGCTTTAGTTTATCATTTATACATGTGTGTCACAACTTACAGATCACAGTAGATCTAAAAAATATACACCACATTTAGTAACAGGTGGAATATTCTGTAAAATTCTACAAATATTTCAGGTTATTGACATATTTTGGAAAAGGCTAGTCTTTTTTCTACTTGTACTTTACACCAAAACAAAAAGGAAAATTACTTTACGGTTGGATTCCATTATTTCTAGGTTATTATGACAGTATTTTATTAGTCTCATCTACTTTAGACTAAATTGACCTGAAATGATTTGAACTTCTTTGATTAATAATATCTTCAGTGTCATATTTGTATTTCACACATTCATCCCAGGGGCCAGATTGAACCCTTTGGCGGCTCGCATTTGGCCCCCGGGCCTTATGTTTGACACCTGTGGGCTAAAGAGTAGGGAGTGATTTGAAATTCGGCTCAGTCTGATCATTTCAATGCTGATGTTGAAATCACATCTATTCACAACTGATAAAAAGATACGTCTACATCTTCAGACCATGTCTTAAAGGTCAAATCTGATTATTTTTTTTATCATATTCATAACCTGGTACATGTGATTAAGGGAGACATCATTTGGAAACAGAGACTGTTGTCATTTCAACAGTGCTTTTTTGTTAATGCAGCCTTCAGCATGACTGAATAATACAATTTATTATTGTGCTGCTACACGTCAACTGGTCCCTTACATAATTCTGGCGGTTCCTCTTTACGGAAAATGATCAAATCCCTTGCGGTTGCGTGAAATGACCTCAGTCTCTCTAAGATTTTATGCCTTTGAACACTAGGGAAATTCTCATCAGCATATTAATACATATTTGTCCTGACTGTTCTGTGACCTTTCCAAACTTAACAATAACAAGTTACATAAACAACTTGGTTTTCCACTCTTAGTTGCTTTTTACAATGTAAATATGGGATGTGTTCCCTGGACAGGACAGTGTATGAACTCCCTGGATGAATACTGTAGTGCATGGGAGTAATCATGACATTGACATGGGGGGGGGCATAATTTGACGACTTCCTCGAGAGAGAGAGAGAGACAGCAACAATAAATAAATAAATAAATGAATAAAATTAAAACACGGCTAAAAGAATTAAAATAACGTCTCATTGGCAAGAGACATTTTTGGAATGTTTTTTTTATTTCTTAAGCCACATTTTGTTTGTTTTTTGTTGGTCATCTATACTTCATTGTGTATTTAATAATAGTTATCGTCACAAGACATTTACGTCTAGTTTCGTCTCATTTTTGTCAAGTTTTCATTGATGATATTTAGTTATTATAAGGCACACTGTCAATGAGTGGTTTCTTTTTTAGGTTCTTCATATATATATATATATATATATATATATATATATATATATATATATATATATATATATATATATATATATATATATATATATATATATATAAGGTGCACTGGATTATAACGTGCATTAATAGAAGTCAAAATCATTAGATAAAAATGTAAAATTATGAGATAAAGTCAAAATTATGGGAAGTAAAATGAGACAAAGTGAACATGAACCAACATGAAAAAAAATAAAAGCCCAGACACTAGCAATGACAGAAAAAACAGGAAAACAAATACAAAAACTACAAGACAAGACAGTAAGAGTCCAGATTATAACACACTATTTCCAGTTTTACATGAACACCAACAACACACATCAATGAAGTGAACAGTTTATTGTTTTTATGAGCTTTCATTTCAACAGCAGAGCAGTCAAAATGAGTAATAACACTTTATAATAATAACTATATTTGCTTACATGAATATAGCCTAGCCGCGCTATTGCTATTCATTATATGTATAGGTCTAGGAACGCTTCATAGTCAGGGGGGCGGGGCTAAAATGTTGTCTTTCAAATTCTCTGTATGCAATAGGACGGTACTACAACCAATTAGCGTAATCTTTATGATGACGTAGTTAAGACGCCGGAAATTTTTTAAAGAATTTATATATTGCAGACATTTTCTCACATTCTTCACTCATTTTTGATAAAAGGAAATCTCTACTCGTTGTTGTTCTTCTTCTATGGTTGTTTCAGGTTGTTTCTCTCCGAATCATTGCACTACTTTGTTAGGCCCGCCCTCTGACTCTATACTGGTCCGCCAGTTTCAGGCAAAAGTTAAATTGAGCGTAACTAGACTACGATTGTATTTGTCTAGCGCGGCTAAGCTAACATGAGTATACAATACAGACAAACTGGAACAGAAGTGATGTACGAACTTAAAACTGTATACAACTAAAATTACAGAACATTTCTAAACAAATATATATATATATATATATATATATATATATATATATATATATATATATATTATTAAACAATTATAAATTTGTGCAACACATTTTTGGCAAACAACATTCATAGACCAACAAACCATAGAGACGAAACATTAACAATCAATACCTGAGAGTCCGCATCTCTAGCAACAACATGATCTATCTAACGACAGAGCGGCTTGAGTAGTGCTCAGCTTAGTTTAAAATATTATCTAGGTCTGACATGAAGTGAGACATGACTTACACCTAAGCTATGTTTTAATAGTTCTCTATGTGCATAAACAAGTTGTGCTCGTCCTCATCGAATGGCCACGATGTTTTCTGGAAAACTCTTTTTCTGCTCCACACTGACATCAGCTTTGTACAAACATATATTGTGAAGAACAATGTATTACAACAGTGAAATGGAAAAAAAGTGATTTAAGAAAGTCCAGATATAAAATGGGTATTACTGTTACTAGTACAGCACAAAAGAAAAATGTACTTAAGTGTTAAATTAGAAATAAAGCTGACGTGTTAGGTCTATTTCATGTAATTTCCTTATTCAAAAGTGCTCAAATATATTAATTGTCTCATAAAAGTCACGCGCACACACACACACACACACACACACGTTTACATGCCTCATGAGGACCAAGTTTGAAATCAAGTAACCATTGGGTAGTGAGTGAGAAAGTTTTTTAAAAATAAAATAAAGTAAGAATAATGAATGTAAAATGTGAAAATTACATTTAAAAATAAATGAAAAAAATTAATGAATAAATAAAAAATAATCATTTTAAAAATATAATAAAAAATAATTTAAAGAAAGGAAAAAAATGTTTTTATTTTTTTTTTAAGTAAAAACATCTTCGAAGCTTTGAAAAATACAGGCTTCACTTTGCACCCGTTTCTTCAATGCTTTATGGGGACTTCTGAAAAAAATAATGAGTGTATTTATGGGGTCTCATTATTTCTAGGAACCTTTGTTTATAGTTAACCCTTGTGGGGGCCTGAACTTTGGTCCCCATAGTGCCAGAGGTCCCCATAATACATGAAATACAAACACTCACACACACATAACTCCACCAATCACCATTTAATCATTTGTTCCTTCAATCAACATTCCCTGAAACGTTCAGTCAAATCTCTCCATAACTTGACTTATCTTCTATCCAACAAAAACATACCTCCGCTGTTCCTTGGCGGAGTAATAAACTCCAGTGGTTCTTATACAGATTAACCAAAAATCGTTGTGTTTATCGATACTTAAACAATTTGAACTTGAAACTTAAATAAACTGGCTAGCCTAGCAGCATTGACGCTAACAACCAGTAATATATTACTCTCTGTATTATAATGTAACTGCAGTGGTACTCAGGCTATTTAATGCAAAAACTAGTGAAGTATAATAATTTGGGCAACACTTAATTATTTAATGACATAATCTGTATGTTTTCTCTGAAAATTAGATCAAATGACTCTTCCACAGGAAACAAAGGTGGTTTTTAAACTTCATGAGAGCATCTGAGACAATGCTGTTGTGGTTGCTTTCTATTTTTTAATGTTGTGGCTTATTTTTCTCAATTGTGAACCTGTTCACAAATATTAACAACACACCGATTTAACAACATTAACTTAACAAAAGCAGTAGGCACAGTGTTAGTTTAAATAAATGTGATGTTAATACAACACTCTATGTAACACTGAAAACTGAGATATAACGATCCTATATTTGCTGTGTATGGATCATTGTATGTCCTTCTTATCAGCAGATACGTGAATTGTGTACAAAGCTTGATGATTTAAAGCTGTTGGAGTAGTGAAAATATGTTCTACCAGTGTACTGTGTTACTAACCAGACTTACGTCAGTATCATGGGGATCAGGTTTACTTCAAAACGAAGGAACCAATCAGTATGGCAGGGTGGGACTACCTAGCGGCGTTGTGGCTGGTGTGACGTAAAGCAGAAGCGATGGCAGTGTGTAGTCTTTTCAGATACACAACAATGGCAGCGTGTGTTAGGTATCCCAGGGTCCATATAGACTCGGCTATTTCCAGTGTTTTGTCGACATGTTCATTCCTTAAAAGATGAACAGAGGATGGCTTTGGACGTGTTTGTTAATGGAAATTACGTTTTCGCTCTTCTTCTGACCGGGTTTGGCAGGAGTTTGATCTATCAGATGGACAAAGAAATAGTACCAGTGCAGAAGCCCATGGTTATTGTGGTACCCCCCTGGTTGTACCCCCAGAAGAACTTAGTGGGCATCGTAGTAGACGAGGTTCACGTCACGTATAAATGGTAAGTTTAAACCCCTTCTGTTGATGTGTGTATACCTGATGCAAACTATTTTCACTGATTTAGCAGCTTGAGTTCAACGTGAGTGTCTGAAGCGACGCGTCTAGATGTCGGATAGATTCTTCATCAAATCACATGCCCCTCCTTTGAAAACAGATTGATTTCAGAAGGGTCCCAGATTGTATTGTGAGATACCATCTGGTGACAAACACTGTTACTGCACCTACAACACAAAGAGTAAACTAATGAGTTTAAGACAGATGTTAAATATAAGGTGTTTCTGTAACCCTAGTCTGAGGTATGTCATCACAGAAACATGCAAGTCTTTCCACTTCTCTGCCTCTTCTACACTATGTTTTAACACTAAATCTGTTGAGTGCATACTGAATGCATTTGCATGTATAGTGTGCTCTTCTTGTATGTTTGCTTTCCAAGCCTTGGAAAGATTAATTCAGAAAAAAAAAAAACATTTTGCACAAACACATTGAAGACAACAATAGCTTTTGATCATTGCAGCAAATTAACAACACCCTGTTAAATACATTATAAAAAATGGCAAAGTCTCAGGATGAAGAATTGAAGTGACTGTGTAGTTTCACAGGTAACAACAGCATATATCTGATATGATTCAGTGCCTTGAAAATTACGGTACATCAGACAGAACAAACAGTAAGAATAGAAGTGTGACATTCTCACACCCACAGCTTATTTGATATGGATTAGTGTGAAGGTCTGGTTTTTAATTTGCAGTTTTGGTTTACAGATTAATTTAACATAAATATAAACATTTTAAAGTAATTTGTGGTTATTGTGGTATCCCCCCCCTGGTTGTCCTCCTGGTTTACAAACCTGAGCCACTTTGCTGCAGAGTGATTTACCTGTAAAACTAAGAAATAAGAGTCTAGAAGCTCACCAAACACATTATTGTTCTTCAGCAAAAACACCATAACTCCACCGATTTGAGAGGACGTGTTCCTGAGGAGGAGAAGGAGAGGAGCAGCAGGAAGAACGGGAAGTTTTGTGGTGGGTGTAGACAAGATGAGCCACCGATGAGGAAAGGATAGCAGTTACTGATGTCGTAGCAGATGACAGGCAGCGTGTGATCAGGTAGGGCACAGAGGGCAGGAAACAAGGCAAGCTGTCCAAAGAGAGGAGGTAAGAGGGTCACACAAATGTAAAGTGCCTGTCTCACATCTCAATGTGAGCTTCTTTGGCTGGTGATGTGTCTTTTAAGGAGCCAGAGATAGTGTAGAATCTGCCGGAAGATGGAAATGAGAAAAAAAAAAAAAGAAAGTCATTAGCAAAGTACACTGATTTGTTATGTAAATCATCACTACTTCACAAACAACACATGTGATTTAATTTCAATGTGGTCAGGAAATACCATCAATCAAATTGTATCTATATTGCACAACATCATAACAAAAGCGCTCGCTACACTTTACATATAAGAACTGATCAGACCAGACTCTTAATGTAATTTATAGGAAACCAACAGAATCCTCCAGGTGTATCACAGGGGGTGGAGTAGAAGGATGTAATGTAAAGACAGAACTGTGACAAGGTGCAAACACTTGGTGACAGTGGTGAGGAAAAAAATGACAACCTGGAGCAGACCCCGGGTCAGGAGGACAGTTGTCTGCTAAAGAGAGAGAGGGGCCGAGAAAGAGACCTCCCCATTACTAACCTACCCTGTAAATTTCATCAAGATCTGTCCATAACTTTTTGAATTATCTTGCTAACTAACAAACAGACAGACAGAAAAACTCTAGCAAAAACATAACCTCCTGTTCTTGCAGGATTTTTGTAGACAAGAGTGGGACAGAATGTTGCAGGAGTGGGACTGAAAATTCAGTACCGCACAGACCTCTAACCTACGGTCATTACTTCACACTAGTGAAGCTACTCTACATATTTCCTGTCACTCATTGCATTTAATTTGACTGAAATGGTTGAGACCAATGTGTTAACCAACAGTCGTGACCCACATTAAACCCACATATTTTTGCTGTTGGGTTTAATGAACCTTAGCCTTCAAAGTATAATCATGAAGCTGGATGATCTTGACCTTTCAGAGGGAACGTGTCAAAGTCCAAAGCGCATTATTTCTCTACCTTTTCATTTAAACTGTGAAGACCAACAGATGGCCTTGAAGTCCAGCTTTCATTTTGAAGCTCTGAACAGTATTCCCTATAGCAGATGAATAGCCAGATGTGACAGTACTGTGTCCATGTCTTTGTCACAGTAATCTAAGTATAAGTAATCTTACATGTTATGAGAAACACACTCTGAATTACCTTGACTTTCTAAAATGCCTGTGTTTCGTCATGGTCTTACAGCACGATGATTTTGCGCAGGATGTTTTCAAATCTATGACCTGGTAGATGATGGGGTTGTACATTGCAGATGATTTGGCCAGCAATGTGGGAATGACAGAGACAGGGATTGGCACAGAGTCTGGTTCACCAAATGCTGACACCACTGACACCACTGCATATGGGATCCAGGCTATTAAGAAGCCTGCACAGATCAGCATCGCAACCTGAAAGTGACACAAAGAAATACATTCATCCAATATGTTTCTACAGAGTGCTTAAGAAGTCTTAAGGCTGTGCAGTTAATACAGGTGGTTACAAGAGGATTATTTTGATATTAATTTGCTAACAAGTGGCTAAATGACAGTTCAAACATCATCCATCACTCTGTATGTCATCAGGGTAAACACAAAAACCCTTCTACACACGATTCTATTTACTGGTGGGATCAAATTAGAATAGAATAGTTTTTAGTTTAGTTTAATCTTTATTTGACAGGGACAGTGAACAGCAAACAATTGAGCCAGATTATATCCACAAATCTAATTTTCATCTGTAGTCCCTGGACAGGAAATTATGGTAAGTAAAAACAAAACTATACACTATATATATATATATATATATATATATATATATATATATATATATATATATATATATATATATATATATATATATATAAAGAGAGAGAGAGAGAGAGAGAGAGAGAGAGAGAGAGAGAGAGAGAGAGAGAGAGAGAGAGAGAAATAAAAAGTCACAATAGTGAAATAATAGTCATGTAACTGTTTCTCTCCTCCACTGATTTTTCCTCTGTTGACTTAATTTTCATACTGTCACATCTGTTTAGTTTGAAAAAGTAACAAATCTATTCTAAGAATGTAGGGAGTATAAGTACAGATATTTCTGCAAAAATTTAGAGTAAAAGTAAAACGTTACCAGAAAAATAAATACTCAAGTAAAGTACAGATACCTAAAAAACGTTCCACCTCTGGTTTTTATGCATCAGTCATTTCTACCTTTGTGAGCTTCATCTCCAGGTTCTGGTTGTTGTTGATGCGGGCGTCAAAGTGTGAGATCTCTTTTGCAGAAGATTTGACCTTAAAGATGATCTTCGTATAGGAGAAGACAATAATGCCAGCGGGAAGGATGAGACAAAAAAACAAGATGGACATGACAAAACTCTGCCCGGACACAGAGGCCTGTGCCAGCCACCAGTCCAGTGTGCAGGAAGTTCCGAAGGGCTCAGGGGCATAGCTGCCCCAGCCGAGCAGGGGCATGGTGGCCCAGAAGGCTGCATATGCCCACACGAAGGCCAAGCACAGGAAGGTGTGATGCCGTTTCAGCCATGTGCCTTAAAAAAGAAAAAGGAAGACATGAAGATGGATGACCCAGCAGCAGAAGATGGCATGCATGCAGAAAACTGACCACACACTTTGATGAAAATGACCCCGAAATTCAATAAGATTGTCTTAATGAAATGCCATGCCTCATATTTCATCAAACAGTAGCAAATTGTGCCATTTTCTTTAAGCTCTGTGTCATAAATTACATCTGTCACATGCTGTGTCTTCAGGAAATTTGACACCTGAATTTCTTCTCATACTCCTTTACACTTTAATGGGCAAACAACTATTTTTAGTCATTTTCAAATATATGACAAGATGGTGAGAGCAACGGTTACAATAAAGACAGTTAGGCAAAAATATCTATGTTTATATAATGTTGTTTAATTCCCAATTATTCATTCAGAATAAAATTATTTGGAATTAAAACTATTTCCTTTGTGTTTACCTGAACATTTGAATTCGGAATAATAATTTTCATGGGAAACGGGCGTATTCTGCTCTAGTTAATTCAGCTTTAAGAGTTGGAGGCACAGAGGGTTCTGATTGGCCAGAACGGCCGCTTAACATCTGGATTTCTACTGGAAGGAAACGATCATGTCCACTTCCTATTTTGCATTTGTTTAAACTACTGCATCAACATGTTAGACCAGATACTACATGCGATGTTTGCATTTATTTTTGTGATAATTACAAAGCAGTAGCTCGACTGAATCAACCACAGGGATTAAACTAATGCCGGCAGCGGAATATGTGCATCATCGGACGAGACCAAGAGCATGTGCAGAACAATAGGAATAATGTTCAGATTCATGATTTATTGTTGTTTTTAGAAACTGTTTATAGTCATTGCAGTTGCAACATTGTGAGACTTTAGAATTAAGTTGTATAGTCTTTGAATCCTGATCAGAAACTAGATCTGTGAACTAGAGGCTTTTTCATCCAGTGATAAATCCCGTTAGAAACTGGAAATTAACAGACTCTTTGCTCAGATATAGATTTTTGTTTTACACACAACTTTAACGTGGATTAGATCTAGTGCCAACATTACTTTTAGAGGAGCTGCTGAGAATGTCTTCGTATGGTAATGTGTTGGCATTTTACAATGGATGCTAATGTAGTGCTAACGCCCACAATAATTAGCTGTTCCTTGCAATAATTCCAATGTATTTTAATATATCAATATAGTTTATTGTCATGTTATAAAAAAAATACCATAGTGATCCAAGCATCCCTCAGGCTGGCAGAACAAGATAATAACACTAAGCTACTGGAGAGAGCTCCTAGCTGCTGCTGTATGCCACTACAGATATGTATGGAAATGAGTTGAGTTAGTAGTTCATGTATTGTTTTTTTTGTTCCCATTTTCATAATTACATTTGCACTTGATTCTAATTAAACTCTGCCTTTTGAGATTAACATGGTCGAGGGTTTAGTTTACACTTTGCCTAATGATCATTTCCTTTCGAACACCTGTTAATGTAGAGACTCCCTAAGACACATACAAGCCAAACAAGATAAATTATAGTGAGGGCAACATAAATACAATTGAGGTGTATTAACATATTTTAATAATCCATGCATAAGTCTATGTATGTAATCAATGTCCACATCCCCTGAAAGGGTGAAGAGTCCACAGATCCATAATGGAGATCCTGCAATGGCTGTTCTTTCACCGAGGGAATCAATAACATAAAATACAAATGTAAATATGCCACAAATGGTCAATATTTGGTAAATGGACAATATATTGAACTTCAAAGGTTTTCTTTATATGTACCTTGTGGTAAATTTGTTTTGCAGGCACCAACTCAACAGTCCAAAATTCACACACAAAACAAAAAACAACAATCAATACAATAAAAACAAATTAATGAATAAAAAGCCAGTCGTTAGGAGCCATAATATCACATAAAATCTCCATAAATCTTCCTCATCTCTTGGCCATGCTATTGAGTTTAGTAATAGCTGCTGGTATAAAGGTGGTTCAGTAGCGCTTGGTCCTGACCTTGGGGACCACGAATCGACAACCAGAGTCCGTGGCAATAGCCTTGGCTTTACGCTGCAGCTGGGCCTCATAGAGGGCTGTGATGGGGAGTTAAGGCTCCCCAAACAACCTTCCAGCCAATTTAATAACTTGGCCCAGAGCGTTTTTGTCCTGGACAGTCAAGTTGGTAAACCACGCCACTAGTGCAAAAAATAAATCTTGGTAAAAGAGAACACGCATGCTCCTATCAACATCAAAGAGAGACAGATGTGCACATACCGTAGCTAAGATGGCAGATCTTAAGGTACCGGTCCAGGCTGACCATGGTCATTGTGATGAGGCTCCCACAACCAAAGAAGAAGCCTGCCCAGCCATAGAATGAGCAGCCCTCCCAGCCAAATAGCCAACGGTGGGAGAAACTGGACACAATGAAAAAGGGCTTTCCTGTCACTGCATGAACAGGGAGACAAAAGGAAAACGATGTAGGATGGATGAGATACAGTCGATGAGGTGAAGGAAGATGAAGGAAGCCCAAGGAAATAATGGGTTGAAGGAAAGAGAGGAAGGTGAGCAACGGGAAGGAAGAAAATGAAGAGACTGGAGTAAGTTATTTGTTATAGCTCCTACCAGAACAAAACCAGTCCAACGTATCACAGCAGTATTTTCGAAAATAGAACTTTCTTTTGTATTCAGAGATGAAAAATTGAGGTAAAGGTTTTTCGTTACTTGGGTTAATTGTTAGCCGACTCTTTCGTAAGTAGGGGTACCACTGTATTGTGGCCATAACACTTTAGGTTAGAGTCAATATTATACGTAACAGCCCTTAGCAGAGGTGTCAAACTCATGTTAGTTCAGGGGCCACATTCAGCCTAATTTGATATAAAGTTGGCTGCACCAGTAAAATTATATAAATAAAAAAATGATATCAACGCCAACGTTTTCTGTTTTTCAGTGGAAAAAAAGGCTAAATTCCTTAATAAAAATGTTTACATCTACAAACTACTTGAACAAAACACGAACAAATATGAACAACCGGTAAATTCAGAAGAAGTGTCATGTTGACAATATTATGCTTTAGTTCATCATTTATACATATACTTCACAACTTACAGATCACAGTAGATCAACAAATATACACAACATTTAGTGACAGGCTTTTTTATTTGGGTTGGTTCCATTGTTTCTAGGTTATTATGATTGAACTGATTTAATCTCCTCAGTGTAATATTTGCATTTCACAAATTCATCCCAGGGGCCAGATTGGACCCTTTGGTTAGGTGCTTTTGGCCCCCGGACCTTATGTTTGACACCTGTGGACTTGGAGTGGCAGGCAAGGGGAAAAAGTAGATGACTAGGGGTTTTTCGTAGCTCGTAGTCCAAACAGTTCAAATGTTATTTCTTGAACAGTTACAGAGACATTCTGCAGCACATTAAAGAAGACACACAGAATGCATGAAAGTCATTTCACTCTTCTCAGATGTAATGAGAGTTAATGAGCTTATGTCAACTGTGGAACCCTGTGGAGACTTATGGGCAACTGATAACAGCGACTCTGAGCGTTCCTTCAATGTCTGCTGCTAGAAAACCTGACCATGTGGTTTTTCAAATCTTCCCAGCATGGAGTGATAAGGATCAGATCTCTCAAGGGTAGATTCCATGACATAAAAGGAGCCATATCATTTCTTATATAAAAAAAAGAAACACTTCAAAACCTGTAGATATATCATGTACAGGAAAATGGCAAAGGAATGTTCAGCTTTCTATTTAGACCAGGGATCAACAACCCTCGTCCTCAAGAGACACTATGCTCCTTGTTTTAGATCAGGGGTTTTTAAATACATTGAAAAAGGTAAAATACTGAATCAATTTAAAAATCTTTCTTCAATTTTGACTCTTCGTCTCATCTTTTTGACTTGTTATTTCATGATTTTTACTTTTTATCTCATAATTTTGACATTTTACTTGTTATGGTCACATATAAAAAAATCTAGTTGAGTGAACCAAATTGAATTGCATAGGGTTAGTGTTATTTTAATTTAATTTAATTTGATTCACTCAACTGGATGTTTTTTTCATGTGTGACCTATTGAAGAAGAATTTTGAAGTTGATTTAATGTTTTACTTTTTTCAGTGTAGTGAGGCAGGCCTCCGCTGGGGTGACCTAGGACTTCAGGGGAGGCCCAGAAAGAGAAAAAAAAAAAACGAAATAAAAAAGAATAAATGCATAAGCATGTGGTTAGCTAACTACAGTACATGTGAAAGGCGTATTCACACCTGAAGTGAAAATAAGATGTGACATAAGAGATGTTAAGAAATTTTATTTTATTTATTTTCCACACAACACTTTATCTTGAAAAGTAATAAAATACCAATTAAAAAAACATACAAAATGTATTTAAAAAGATGATGAAAACACAAAAAGGTGAAGATGTGTTAAGACACATTAAAGACGTACACAGAAGATTAAAAAAAAATTAAATGGTAAAAAGTCAAATGTGTTAAAATGTGTGTTAAAAAGATATTTAAGGACATATAGAGATGAAGGCTACGATATTTAAAATGTTTTAAAAATACATGTTTAAGAAATAATACATTAAAAAAGAGAGACCTCTCCGGCATCCTTTACAAAGCAATATAACAAAAAATTTCTATAAAATAAATAAATTAAATTCTCAACTCAAAACTAAATTAATGCAGGTCAACATTCATAAAACTATACATTTGTTAGTTTCAATAATACTAACTTAAGAGTGGCCTATCTAATGCATTATTAAGTCAAAGGGAAATGACTTTTCTTTTCTATTCTTACGGTTACTAATAAACAGAAAATAGCATTGTGTTTTTATCTATTGTACCAGGCAGGTGCTGAAGGGGTTTTATTCCATACACATCAAAAGCAGGACGCCTTTGAAAAGCTTACAACAAACACTTGAGAAAATAGTGCAAGTAATGAAAGGTATCTTTGTTAACACGGCTACAGGAAACATCTACTATTGACAAAGAGTATTAATATCAATTTTAACCTGTCCAGCATTTGTCGAGATGACTTTCCCATAAAGTTGGATGAACAGATGGATTAAATGTTCTAGCTCCGTGTCCTAATCATCTTACAATACTACAGAGCACAAACTCATTTCACAAATGCATGGACAGTGCTGTTCATAATCTTAATGCATTTGGCTTAATTGTTTGATCTGGCTGTTGAATATTGTGTGCCATCAATGGTAAGTAAAAAAATCTACTGTACACTGTGTCCTTTGGCTTTGTCCTTTATCAGTCTGAGAAGAATTATTGAATGAAAGCTATGTCATATAACCTTTGTCATAAACAGCTGTGAAGACTATGGTTTAAAATAGTTACTCTATTCTTTTAGTCTATGAAAGCAATTCACTGTCAACACTATTGTATATATAAATATATATACACACACACACACTCAAGATCCAATATTCATTCACTCTCACATGCTCCCTCTGGTGGTGGTAAGCTACATATGTATCCACAGTTACCTTGGGCCATTTTGACCGAACATTCATACACCAGTGTGAGTGACACTGGAGGCAAAGTGGGTGAAGTGCCTTGCCCAAGGACATAACTGGGACACAGCAAGATTTGAACTGGCAACTCTTTGGTTATTGGATGACCCACTCTACCAACTGGGCTACTACTACTGGTGTCAATGTGTTAACGCTCCTGTTATGTTATGGGTCACATTGACCCGTTTTAGAGTTGGAACATCTACAAAAATAGTTACAAGTATTTTGTTAGTGTGAAACGTCTTCTACTAGCCTTATTTAGTCACAAGGAACTAATTATTACATTTTGGTGGTGATCTGGGAGAGATCCTGGATTCTGGATCACTTTGCGATTTTACATTGCGGTAAATGGAGAATAATCCCCCTGGATCACCACCAATATCTAATCATTTCCAGATCTCCCTGTTACCATCAAGATCCGTCCATAACTTTTTGAGTTATCTTACTAAGGTAATAAAACTGATCAAACTAAAATGGTGAGGTTTACGCAGCCATGCCTTCCACATACTAATGTTCAGACAGTATTCACATCACATGGTGTGAGATCAGACTCAGTGTCTCCAAGACATGTCCTGACAGAAGACTCTTTTGATCCCAGCTCTACTGTGCAAAAACCTATAGAGGAGACATGGAGGCTAAGGAGACTTTGTCCACACATGGTCTTTGTTTCTAGATATATCTTCACAAAGCAAAATATACATAGGATCTGTTGAAAGCTAAAGTTCAGTTTTAGTTCAGGTATTTGGAGCGCACAAAATTATCAATAACATTTTTTGCACTTGAAAAGGAGTGGGAAGACATCAAACTTATAAAGTCCCATCCCCTTTTTACAAACTAATAATCAAATAAATTCTTCTTCCTATGCTTAAACACACTTTTTTTCTGTCTATTTATCATTAACACAAAACATCCATTCGAACCATTTATATACAAAAAAAAATTTCACCTCACATAATTAAACTATAAGTATATTTATATTCACTTTAAATTTACTACAAATACAGTATTTAATAGATATGATAATATCTCCTAATCCGGATAGTCATTAGGTTAGATAGATAGATTAATTTATTACAATAACATCTTTTTTTATGCATTTTTCTACAGTATAATTAAATGTTCACTTATTCAGATAATGTTCTGTATTTTGTTCTTATATTAGATTTTTGTCCTTTTAAAAGCACAAACTGAAGGAGACAGAAACTGATTTAAAACCAGAAACATTGAGGTTAAAGAAGATTAAATGCTACTGATATTCTGTTATAGAACTACAGTAAATTGGGGGTGTCACGGGGGGCAGTGATTAGAATTTGTGCCTCTGATTGGATGAATTAGTGTAGTGTCACGCAAGCATTTTTATTAAGCTTTCAGATAAATATAAAATCTTAAGGGACTGGTTTTGTGCTGGAGGGTCACATATGTACAGAGTGTACCCCCGCCTTCGCACAGTGTCGCTGGGATAAGCCCAAAGCAACCCCCTGTGACCCTAGCGAGGAGAAAGCAGGTTCAGAAAATGAGATGAACTACAGTAAATTGCAACATTAAAATAATTAATGTGACCCACATCTTATGGTGTTAGGATAAAGACATCAAAACCACAATCTGCAGACGAGATGAAATGAAAGGAGTGGGCTACACAACGTTCATAAAATACAGCGTTATTAGAAGCCACATTACAGCCTTATTGAAGTAGAAAGCTGAAGAGAAACAGGCATATATTGCTGATTTGAAAAGGCAGTGAGGTGTTTTTCATGGAGGAAACTGAGGTAGAATTAGATTTTCTCATCAGTCCATGCTTGGGAAAAGGGGGGCTCATGAGCCCAAGGGGGGGGCAAGGGCTATGTTTTTGAGGGACAATATCACCCCTACATGAGTTAATCTGTTTTTTCTTTTTTCACTTCCTGCCTCCACTTCCTTTAACAGGAACAGTTAACAAGTGTGAACAAGTATTCAGAGAATGCATAATTTTGTCCTTATTTTGTGCCAATCTCCAGTTTCTATGACAACCTGTTCTTGAATTATAGCCAAAAATGTGATTTTGACCTTTCTACTAAATCCTTTTGAAATATTGATAATTTCGTTATATGTATATATGTGTGTAATATTATGATAATATATCTAGTGCTGATTAAGTTATAGTGTGATATGTCTATGCTTGACACACACAAACAGTGTTACAGAAGTTAATTTTGTGAAATGTCACCTTTGATCTTCCGAGATCTCAAAAACTATTGGTCGTAGGTGATAACACCAATTATAAGAATTGTAGAAATGTTCATTCCACGTCGTTTGGTACCGATCTCAAAGGTCTGTGTCCCTCCGTTCTTGAGTTATAACTGATAATGTGATTTTGATGTTTTAGTTCATTGTGACGTTGACCTTTGACCTTTACTCAAAGGGATCATTGCATCTGATGCGCAATTGCTATATGTATATGCCCATGTATTGATTGAGTTATAGCATGATATGTCTCTGTGGACACGGACACACACACACACACACACACACACACCCACACACACACACACACACAGTAATTACAATAATCTCTCCCAACCAATGTTGAGGGAGATTAAAAAGGCGAGGATACAGAGAATATAACGGAGCACAACCACAGCTACTCTACACTATGGGGTGACTGGAGACAAAATAGTGGATGAAACTCAGGTGTCGTAAAGTTAAGTCGAGTACGGCGTAACCCGAGGACGTCCTGTACAAAAAGACTCACATCACGTGTCCCCTCGAGGGATCAATGGAAAAAAGGTCAGAAAATCCTTTCTCTTGAAAACTTGAGTGAGTGTGGAGTGCTGTCACTGGAGTGTCGTGACAATAAAGGTGAGTCGAGAGCGTGTTTGGAGCAGAGCTGTCGCTGGCAGGTGCAGGTTTGAACACACAAACATAAGCAGGGAGCGGGAATTGCTCAGTGTTCAGCTCTGTTCACTAGCCCTGATTCTATTCTGTTCTGTTTTATCAATGACAAATAAAACAGTCTAAATCACAAGTGTCAAACATAAGGCCCGGGGGCCAAATCCGGCCCACCAAAAGGGTCCAGTCGGGCCCTTGGGATGAATTTGTGAAATGCAAAAATAGATATTAAGGCATGAATTAATAATCACTTTGGTTCAGGTTCTACAGTCAGACCAGTCAAATACTATCATGATAATCTATAAATACTCACAACTCCAATTTTTTTCTTTGTTTTCGTGTAAATATGTGAAAATATGTACATGTACAAAGTATAATTTTACAAAATGTTTGAATAATGTGAAAAAATGTGAAGAACCTGAAGTGTTTCAAGAGAAATCAGTGCAATTTTAAGAATAATCTGTCCGATATTAAATATTAAATCATTCACTATAAGCTGCAGGTTATAATGAACGTGTGGAAATTATAAACAAGAGAATAATATTGTTAATATTAGGCTTATTATTTCATTTGTTTGGTGTTATTTAATTTTTATTGAATTATTAATCATTATTTCATTTTACTTTTTTCACTCTAAAATATAGTGACATTTCTGGAGTTGACATTATTTATGTTTTATTATGTTATTATTTCGCTGGTTTGGCCCGATTCAGTCAAATTTAGGTGAATGTGACTCCTGAACTAAAACGAGTTTGACACCCCTGGTCTAAATAATTTATAGAGAAATCAGTCTACAGGGTGTTATTAGTGTTTTAGGCTGCAAAGAAAGTTATAATAATGTTACATATTAATTTATAATTTAAATTAGTTTTTGTGGGGTGTCTGTTTTAGTGGTTGTGACTCTATCTCTATGGTAATAGAGCGTAAAAGAGAGGTCACTATGACTTCATATGCTTTGATTTTATCTGCCAGAGGTTTATCAAGTAATAATGTTGGTACAGTGGTAGTAGCAGTTCCAGATAATATGGAACATAAAAAAAAAAATAATGAAGTGGTGTTCAATTGATTGACTGCCTCGTCTTCAACAATAGAAAAACAATTTCCACTTGACATTTTATACATTGAGGGAAAATAAATGAACTGATAAAAATTCAACTCAAATGAACTGTGGAGTGTCAGTCTTAACATTTGAAAACTTGTTCAGCAAAGAAAATTGAAGTAGTGTAATATGACGAATGTTAATTTAAATGGATTCTGTGTAGAAATAAGAAATTGATAAACAACCTGAAGATTGTGAAAAATACCGTTATGATTTCCATGACCTTACACTGCTCTAATTTTCTAAAACTCACCAACCGACCAAACATATTTGTGTATTTTCTGTTGGGTGAGAACTTAATGAGGTGAAGAGTTCTGATGTTTTCAGCCAGCAGTGAATTCAAGTTAGGAATGAACACCAGAGTGTATAAATGTAACCTGATGGGGATGCAAAAGGTACAACAAAAAAAACTGTACCTGATATACCAAAGTCGAAGATTGCTAAATTAACAGTCATGAGTTCAGGAGGCTTTAGTTTGGTCTTGCGTTTGATGCTCATATAAATGACGTAACCATTCCCTGTTGCAGACATGATTCCTGCAAAAGAAAAGGAAAGTAAATTAAACAAGGAACACTTTAGACACCCGTCACCATTTTTATTAGAACCCAACTAATATTGGATTTTTGGGGTCAATACTGATATTGGAGGGTAAAAAAAACATCTGATATATTACTGATAATTGTGTCCATGGAACTGATGTACAGGTGTCAAAAAGCAACTGGAACCAAATTACAACACTAGTCATTTAATAATTTTATTTATTTATTTTTTTGGGGGGGGGGGGTTCCATTTTATCATGTTATTTGTTATTTTGTGTTTTGTTGATGTTGTTGCTTTTTTTTCTCTACGTTTTATTCATTTTATTATTAATTGTGTTTTGTTAGTGTCTTACTTTGTTCATGTTACATATTATTTTGTTAATTAAATATTCATTTGTGTTAATTTTACTGACCACTTTGGCAGTTTTTGTTCATTTTGTTGCTTATTTTATCTTTATTTTATTTTTTTACTGTGAAATTGCTTAAGTCTCAGGAGTTAAAGGCTTAACCTCACGTGGGTGACGACAATGTCCCTGTGACGTGTAGTGGACAGACTGTTTCTGAGGCACTCTGTTGTTTTGTATAAAATGGGAAACACAGCCAGTGGAGGTGACAAACCACTTTCAAAACGTAGCATGTGTTGGTAAATCGGGGTGACCCATCAGATTCCACAAAGAGCGTGGAAAAGTAGTTTTCAGTCGAATGACACCGTTAAAATAAATTAAAACATGACCAGTGCATGGTGACAAATGTAATGTTCTATTTCAGCATGGTTGTAGCAGATGGAATGAAAGAGTTTTTGTAAGATTTTTAACAAAAAAAATAGTGGGCCACTGGTGGACTTCCCCAGCAGAACTACCACCAGGTTTAGAACAATTTCTGGGAGAAACCCTGCAGTTCAATGAGTGCAAGAAAAAAGCACTGAGCAGACGTAGTGGTCCATCTGAACAAAAGATTCTACCCCATGACAAGAACTAGAATTAGAGAGAGTAGCCATTCCCCAGACACGCTACAGAAAATCTACCAAACAATGCAAGCCAAACATTTCATCATCCACCCTCTGCAAACATCCAACAACAGTTGGGGCGTTAGCGCTGAAGCTGTCAGTGTTCCTGTTGAGCTCCACAAATATTTTTTTCTGCATTGAATCTATTTTGTCATTCTACTCTGCTCCAGATCAATTAATTTGTTGGAAACGTATTGTTCCCCTCAACTTTACTTTACTTTATTTTAATTTCACACTTTAAAAAGATAACAAATACATAAGCGAGTATAAATACAAATAAAATATAACAGTATAAGGGAGGCCAAAAGCTTTAATATGCTTATATAAAGTAGGCCTCTCTTCATCAACACTTCAAATGAACAAAAAATAACTTCAAGATTCAAGAGGTTTAGTCACATACACAGTAAAAAAAAAAAACAAAAAAAACACAGGCTTGATGCCATGCAGTGAAAATCTTAGATAGTAAGTAAATAAAACAATATAATAACACAATAAAATTAAGAATTTACAATTACTGACAAGTGGACATGAAGAGACTTAAAAGAGAAAGCAAAGAAAAAGATGAACCACAGAAAAGAAGAGAGAACAATATTTATTAACAAACATTTTACTAAAAAATTTTGTAAACCTGTCTTGCATTTGGGTCCGCACTGTTTATGAAGTTATATCGATTCCATTGACAGTGTCAGGTCAATGTCTGGCTCTGGTAGGCTTGTTCAGTGTCGCAGCTTAAAGGGATAGTTCGTAGTTTTTACATTAATCTGTACAGGATCAGTGTCTTTACTCTGGTGCACCCACAGTGACTTACCCCCGACAGTGTCCTGTGAGTCCAGTTCTGGTCCGGTTTTGGTCAAAGCGAAAGTAGTCCCGGCAGGTTTCCTGGGGTCAACAAAATAAAACGTGTTTCTTCTCAAAACAGTATGTGTTCACAGCAGCATTGATCGCTACTGAAAGAAAGTAGCTCCAAGCAATTACCAGGTGCGACTTTTTGTTCCGTGATGGTTTTGTTATACGAACCTGCCGGGACTACTTTCACTTTGACCAAAACCGGACCAGAACTGGACTCACAGGACACTGTCAGGGGTAAGTCACTGTGGATGCACCAGAGTAAAGACACTGATCCTGTACAGATTAATGTGAAAAATACACAACTATCCATTTAACCAGTTTGATTTATTCAGAAACCTGATGGTAATAAATGTAATTTATTTTGGATCAACACTTTAACAACATGACAACAAGGTAAACATAATGAGTATGTTGTAGGGGTGAAACAACTCCTTGAGTAATACAACTACCTTGAATGCAACAAATGATCATGGAATTTGCTCTGCCTTGACGAATTACCTACTTAATTGTAAAGTTTAAAGCACAGCGTTTCACAGGGGCTACGTAACATGGCACAACATGCGTACGTCACTCATGTAAAAGGAAGACGACAGAGAAAGCAGAAGTGAAGAAACGGGAAGATGGAAGAACAATGATGGCAAAAAAGACACAAAAAATACCAATTAAAAAAAGACAAAATGGTCTAAAATGTGGGAACACGGCATTCAATAACAACGACAAACACAGCAATATTAATGAAATGGCATTGTAATGAGACCTTTAAAAAAAGATAATTAAAAAAAATAATAAAGTATAAAGTCAGGGTTTATTGGGTTCATCTGGCATATGACAGAGACCATGAAATATTGTTATATTCCCAACCGTAGTAGATAAAGAAATAAAAATTGTAATTTTAAAAAATTGGCTGCAACAAAAAACATATATCACCCAGGCCTACAATGGACCATAATATGCTGTAAATCAGAGTGAAAATGTGAGGAACTGCAGTAGGCAGAGGATTGAGCATTATGTACACAATGGTATTAATAACGTTTGACTTGCCAAGATACTCAGTCCTGCACCCAACTCACCCACACTGATCCCACACAGATTCAGTGGAACCTTTGTCCCAAATGCCAATAAACCTCCACAGAGACACAACACAATTAATTCTATAATGCATCCACTGAAAGGCTGATTAATGTTCAGCATCTGTGTAGGGGTTTTAACACTGCTGTTCCCAGTGGCTGATATTGCTAAAAAGATGCGATAACAGCCAGTTGTGACAACCAGGACAAAAGAGAAATGAATAAAAAATGCAAGAAGGAAGGGTGTTAGCTTACGATTGTAAATGTACAGTGCCTTTTCAACTCACAGCTGGGATGAGGACGTCATTCATCCACTCAACCCCACTGGAAGATGAAAGAGTTCCTGTGAAAATATGTTGGAGTAGGAAGTGTGTGGATACATAGCAGTGTATAGAAGTGTTAATGATGACTCCTCAGGGTTAATTATTCTTTATAGGCACCTCAATGTGAGATTCAATGTATGTCTGTTCAGTATAGATGATGACTATACTATACTACTATAATGACTCTAAAGGAAAATATGTGAAGAAAAACACAAAAGAAAATGTTTGGGAACCACTGCTGTACGTCTGCTAGCCAGGTTATGAGTTAATGCTAGAATGATGATTGAATATTTTGTATTCACAAGGCCAGATGTAAGAAAAAATAAGTGTGCGAAATGAAAGCTCACGTATCTGAAGGTGAGTTATTATTTTCACCATTCTCGTACAGATAATACCTTCACTTTTGCATAGAATAATAATGGCATATGTTGATGAAACAGGACTCTTTCAGTCTGCCAGCTACAGCTCATTATGAAACATAATGGATATTACGTACGTTGTCTCTGACTCACCAACTCTAAGGTTTCAGTGGATCAATCTATGGATACATTATCTGCTAAAAAATGCCTGGATCTGCCTCTGAATACACACTGTGAATGCCTCTTATGTACTTAAGTTTAAGAGGCCATCAGAGGACAAAGACATTTTGCTAAATTATTCTGTACCTTCCTTGCTGCTTATAATTTAACATCACTGTTCTTGGCAGCATCCAGCCCCCATAATGTAAATGTGGCTCAAATTTATTTTCCCTCATTCATAAACCCTGAATATTTGTCTCAATTATCTGATTAAGGATTATAAGGTTAACAAGTCTGAACACATGAAATGTCGATATAAACAGTGATGCCTCTTGTTTGTATTTCCTGCCTGAAACCACAGTGAATGGAATGTATTAACAGAAAAGGTCAGTGACTAGAGTTGCTGCTGATTAACAGTAATCACAGTAGGGCTGCACGATGTCAGAAAAAAAAATTGACATTGCGATGTTTTTTAACCTTGCCATGAATGGAGCGATGTGAAAAAATACTCAGGAGAATATAACAGCTGTGTGGTGCCAAATGGTCAGATTAGTGTTCAACACAGAACATATGTTTCAATATCATCCTTCTTGTAGCCAAGAAAATTAAATACAATTAATAATTAAAAATTGACACTTTAATTAATAATAAAAAAATATTAAAATGAATAAATTAATTAATTCATGACATTTAAAAAATAAATAAATAAATAAATAAAATATAAATAAATATATATATCTATATCTATATCTATATCTATATATATATATATATATATATATATATATATATATACATACACATACATACACACACACACACACACACTGGCGTGGTGGCAGCAGTGGGACCCATGCCAGTAATTGGGAGGAAGAACTCACAGCCGAGAGTGTGTGTAGGGACAGGGTGGCAAACCGCTTGACCCTGGTACCCCCCTTTGAAACGAGGCCCATACGGGGATAGACCTCATGTACTCAGTTTGACCTGACACCAGACGGAGCTTTTTTAAGTGAACCCCCCCTCTGTTTTGTTGACAAATCACATATACACACACACACGTATATATATATATATATATATATATATATATATATATATATATATATATATATATATATATATATATATATATATATATATATATATATATATATATATATATATATATATACATATACATATATTGACTGAATTATATATTTCAGTCAAATATATAATTCTATCATTAACTTAACATAAACCCAACTGTGACCATCCGCTATCACTGATCAGACTGGGTTTTACTGATGAATTTATGCTGTATAAGATGTAGAAGGTGATGTTTCCACTCCCAATGTCCACTAGATGGTGTTTCCATAGCAACTACAGAGCCTCTGACCATCCAAATGGGTTATATCTGATGATCAAAAGGATTTCACAAAAATATTTTCACACACTGATAGAAATAGTGGATCGTCAGGTGTTGATTTTGGTCACTGGTGGATGTTTGGGTCTGTATGGGTAAAGTGTTTATTATCTAAGAGAGAGACGAGATGACTGAGCCAAAGAGAAAAGAGAAACAACAATATGAGTTAAAATATTATAAAGAAGGCTAATTTATTCTCTTAATGCTAATTTGTTTACTTATCGCCCCCGCCTTAATGATAGAAACTCCATAATATAAAGATATTTAGAGTAAAGATTCTAATCTAACCTGTTTTTTGACTCTTGATAAAAATAAAACCGTTGTTACTAAACTAGTTTATGCTTCACATGTATCACTAGGAGCGAATTACATCAGTTCCCTGAAACCTCCTAATGTTTACAGTGTTGGCATTGTAGAGATTTGTGCTCTTTTAGTGAGTTGGTTATTCTTAGTTTTGGATGACAGAAAGAAGAAAATAGCTACTGTACCAGGTGTGTTTACTCCATAGAACAGTAGAGCTGCTGTACAAGAACCATAGATATTTATATTTTCTCAAAACAACCATTGAGTTAAATCTTGTGAAATGTGGTGTTGTTTTTCGTCCATGACTAATATGATGAAGGTCATCGCAGATGTTCTCTAGTTGTTTTCACTTCTCCCATAGAACTGCATTTAAACAGATTAGACTCTGGTCTGACCTTTTAACACTTTGACTCCTGAGACGTTAAGAGTTCCAGTCAAAATTAATAAAATAAGCAACAAAATGGACAATAACTGCCAAAAATGTATAATAAAACAATAAAATAATGAGGAACATGAACAAAATATGACACAAATGGCACAAAAGTGATGATACAATACAATATTAAATGTAGAAATATAAAACAAAAACTATTACAAAAATTACTTCACTTAAATAAAATGAACTAAAATTAAGTATAAATAAATAAATAAGTGAATAAATAAATAAATAATATTGTAATTTGGTTCCAGTAGTTTTAGTTTGGGCTTTTTTCATTTTTCTAAATCAGTTACTTTTTGACACCTGTTTATTTCCATACATCAGATCCATGAACAAAACTCAGTAAAATCACAGTAAAAAAATAAATAAATAAATAAAAAATTTCTGAATATTGAAACTAAACCATTCTTTCACAATGCGTCATCGCTGCCGCATCAGGGGTTAAAGGATTAAAAACCTTGAAGGTTATGATGCTCTTATGCCTAAGGAGTGGTATCTTGTGACAAGTAGGAAAATTGTTGGTTATAAAGGAATTCTTGAATTTTTTGGAATATCAAAAAACATCATTAAGCGCTCCATGTTACACTATTTAACATTTGAATTTAACTTTTGAATACCCACAAGCTGAAAAATGTTGATATTCGATAAAAAATTATTAATTCTTGCTTCACAAACACTGAAAAAAAGAGTATATATATATATATATTGCAGTATATTATGCAGTATAAGAGCCAGTATAAGTGCTCCAGAGGATTGACTTTCTCTAAATGATATTTCTAAGTCTTCTGTCCTTAGCTTGTGTTTGTGAGTTATTTTGTTGTGTGGAGTTAAATTCATGTTGAACTAGTAGAAAAGCACAGACCTGCGACAACACAGACCTGCCCTCTGAATTAAGGAAGGTCTGCCAAGGACATTATGTTTTTGTCTGTACGTTTGTCTGTTTACAATGTAAGTCCATGAAACTTTCAGGATAGCTTGAGAATGCAGAGAGAGAGAGAGAGAGAGAGAGAGAATACAGCATACCGAAACATAATATAAACCGAAAAAAATATTTATTTGTATATGGAACCATGCACACACAGACAGACAGACAGACAGACAGACAGACAGACAGACAGACAGATAGATAGAGGGTATGTAATATCTGTTCATTCTTTTCCTTTCTTTTCAAGAAGGTGCTGTCATATGTGAACACAAAGAGAGAAGTGATTCTTAATATATATAAAAAAAAAACTACATTCAAAACTCACCTATTATAAAGACGTAAAAGGCTGCAACAAAATCAGCCTCTTTGGAGAGTTTTGAGGCAAAAGGATCACCGTGGAGGAGATAATGGGGCACATATGCAGACTGCAGCCACGTGTCGTTTTCCATCACTGCCGTCAGCGGGATTATCCTGAGAAGTGGAGGACAAGGACAAGACAATGAGGCTGCTTCCTCTCACCCACACACAAATATGTGTCACTTCTGCAGTTGCAGAAATGTATGTGTTTAGATCTAATGTTTGTATGAAATGTCAACACATGCAAACTAAAGAATAATTCATAAAACCATATCAACAGATTTCACACAGTTCACATATAGACACATAAATTATACTCCTCAGGCTGATAATCAGAAACTCATGTCAAAGGTGTGGATGGAGAGATCTGTTCATATCACTATGCTGGAGAAAGTAAATCAACTGCATATTTTTTTTTTAGCTTTTCCTTACTTGAGATGATGTCAGTGTAAGGATATGATGACACAGAAATGACAAAAGAAAAGCTCATGACACTCCTGACTTTAAAATAATGGCAAAAATGTGAAAAAATTACCACTTGTAAAGACCATCGACAACTGTATGAGTCATTCAGATGCGTCATGGAGGACAGCTAGCTTGTTATCGTATTAGCTTCAGCAACAACAACAATTTATGTGCAGATAAACAAAACACTATGATAATATCTATTCCAACTGTATTATGTTTTTAATTTCATCTTGTGTTATTTACACACAGGAATAAACCAGGAGTATAGGAATTAGAGTTGGGAAAAAGAGGGTGCTTAGCAACAACACAGGGGCCGATTCTAAACACTGAGGTGGTGCGTTCAGGACTGTGGCAACATCTGGTGCGTTCAACAGCGCGGGAAATCTGAAAACTTAGAGAAAAACAGTTGTTCCTGAAAAAAATAGAGTTTAGGATGATTTTGGAGAAATAATAGCATTTTTGATGATGCGTCTAAGGGTGTTTTAGTCTCGTCTCATCTCGTTATCTGACCCACTTTATCCTCAGTAGGGTCAGGGGGTCTGTGGGGGACTAATCCAGCTACAATGAGCTAAGGCGGGGTACACCCTGTATGAGTAGGGCATTTTCGGTTGATAATTGATTCAAGGTTCCCTAAAATTAAAGAGTATTAACCAGTGACAGACTGATGATGCGGGATGAAAAGGATGGTTTAGTTTCAATATTGAGAAAAAAAAATTTTTACGGCGTTTTGTTCATGAATGTGATATATGAAAATAAACAGGTGTCAAAAAACAACTGATTTAGAAAAAAGAAAAAGTCAAACGAAAAGTATTGGAACCACATTAATATATTATTTATACTTAATTTTAAGTTAAGTTATTATTTTGTAAATATTTATTGATTTTTGTTCACATTTTTCCCCTTATTTTGTTTTATATTTCTACATTTAATATTGTATTTTATTATTTTTCTTCACTTTTGTGGCATTGGCGTCTTATTTTATCCGTGTTACTTATTATTTAGTTGGTTTATTATATATTTTTGGCTGTTATTGTCCATTTTTTGGCTTATTTTCTTAATTTTTGACTAGAACTGTTAAAGTATCAGTAATTAAAGGGTTAATGGGACTGAGACAAATGCTCACCCAGTACATTACAACCTTACTACTTCGTACTCAGTATTCATCTTCCCTCCTCTTATACGTACAGATATTGAATAGATGATTTAACGCTGGAAGGCATGACTTTGAACATCTTTGATTTTTAACATTGCAAAGGAAACATCAATAACATCCATTTACTTCAAAGATGTGAAGTTACTACAGGGTTCCTACAGCTCAGGGCAAGTTAAATTCAAGACTTTTTAAGACTTTTTTTATGCCATTTGAAATTCAATTGAAGACCAAGCTGACAACGAACCTGGGGGCAGTTTTATCAACTGTTTATTTTAAATAGAACATGACGTCTTATTCCAGTTGCTGCTACATTCATGAACATAACTTTGACATATTTAATATATAACACACACACCATATAAACACACACTTGCAAAAACTCAGTATAGTTAAAGGAATACGACACCCACAGAATGATGTTTTCTACTCACCCGAAATTATTTTTGTAACATAGACAGCCTGAATGTTACCAAATACTTTTTATTTCAAATGAACATAAATCTTACTAATGTGTCAACATTTTTAAGACTTTTGAAAATTCGATTTAAGACATTTTAATGCCAATTAAGGCCTTATTTTTAGAACAATGAATTCAATGCCTTTTCAGACTTTTCAAGGATCCATTCAAGGAACAATCCCTTCTACTGTCTGTATTTTAACTATATTCTTGGTTTCTCAGTCCAACTCATTTACTTCCCAGATTTCTCTCAATGGAACTACTGATTTTGTTACGTATCTGGTTATTCGCACCACTTTGAAGCACATTACATTCATATATATATTATGATAGCATTTTACTGATCTGTATGTGTTACCTGAAATAAACATGATCAATATATTAACTATCATTTTTGTATTTAAAAAATCCCAGGGGCTGGACTGGACCCTTGACACCCCTGGGTTAGTTGTTCAAGATTAAAACATAAACTATGAAATGTCTATGCAACCAGAACCTACGGAGACCCCACATTTCTGCCATACGCCAATTCACTAGTTTTTAAGACATTAACTATTTATTCACTGACATATTTTTGATGGCGCTCTTTAGCTTTTTATTCTTTAAATTAATTCAGATTTACTTTCCAGCATAATGTAGGCTTCTACCTAAAGTATGATGGAGTACATGCCATTGTAGAGTTTAATGGGTAGACATATGTTGACTTAATAATAATAATATATAATAATAATAATAATAATAATGACTCCATGGCTGGAGATTAAATGTGATTGAATTATTAGAGCATTTCACACATGAAAAGCTGTTGAAGGCATTAGTTATGCTAAAACTGTTGTCCCTGTAAACAATTTACACTGTGCAACAACATAACAAGGTAAATTTGCCTCTCTCCACATGATTTGCGGTTGATTTCTGTGCACTTCAATTTATTTGTAGAGCACTTGAACACAACATGGTTGCCTCACAGGGCTTTACAGAATTTACTGGATATGAAAATAAATTTAAAAAAAACAGTGAAACCAGGCAGAACAAACCCCACCCTTCACAAATGTTTTAGCTCTTAATGAATATATTTCCTTCTCAAAATGTGAGACTATGGGTTTGACTTTTCAAGGTTGCTCAAGGTCAAAGTTCATGATGCAATTTTAGAGGCTACATGTCTTTCCCATTTACGAAAGCACATTTTTATGGAATCTATTCTGGACCTCCTCAAACCTTTCCTCAAAATGTAATGGAAATGGGTCCAGTAGTTTCTGACAAACACACACACACACACACAAAAATAAAATAATTAGTGGTGCCCAGCACAACAAACCCCGCCCCCCTTGCACACATTTTACCTGATTTGCTCTCTCTTTTCATTGCAGAAAACATTTTTGGTGACAGAACTTGACCTATATTCACCAAACTTTAATGGAATCTAGTCTGATGGACCACCTCACACCTTCCCTGAAAATTTAATAGAATTTTAATTATCTACCCTTTGGGGGATGGGGTAACAAATAGTAGATGACAGACATGGATTAATGTCATGATCATCTCCTGTCATTAGTCCTTCCTCCTCAGAAAAGAAAATCTCCTGTATTTTCAATCATTACTTGCTGCACACTTTTAATACCCCTCAGCCAAATTCTGTTGAAACTTACGGCCCTATAATTTATATTAACATTGTCTATTTGTAAAATCTATTACATACAAATCGTGATATGAAAGTAGTCGGATATTAAAATGACACGAGGTATTTGATCTTCAAAAGTAGGTCAAGGTCACATCTTTTTAACAGCCTCCTGTTCCATGTGTCACATCTCTATCTGTGCTTTGATTTTCCATGACCCCTGACCCCTGACCTACTTTCACACTTACTCTCTTCATCCTTGCCACAAATTAGAATCATCTACTGAGCAAAAAGTCATCCATAGCCATTAGCTCAGCAGAGAGCTCGATGTGTGTTCCTAGTGTTCTGCCACCTGAGGCTTTGAGATGAAAATCAAACATGTTTGATCATTTTTGCTTCACAAGGTGAAAAACTCAAAACTTCATCATCAAACATTTGTTGAGCTGTGTGATGAGGGCAGAAATTAAGGTGGCCAATCATGTGAATCCATGATGCCAGCCCCTAGCGAAGTAGTCAGTGGCTTCCATCCGCATATTTTTAATGATATTTGTGTTGCGGTCGGTCTGGTCATTTGAGATAAACATTAAAATAACCTGGTAAATCATTGTAATTCAAATATTAGGTACAATCTTCTATTACTAAAAGTTAGTATTAATAATCGAACAATCAATAAAAACTTTATAGACTGAATTTATGGGGTGAAGTTAATGCCAAAACCTCACAAACACAAAAAAGGTGTTTTATTCACAGCCAATGATGTTTTGGAAAAGTCATTCACAAGTACTGCAAGTTGGAGAAACCATTGGCACCCCGCCGTCACGTAGCTTTTGGCAGTAACTTTGCACTTTACTGATTCACATCTGCAGGACTTAGGATTACTTCACAAATGCCAGTACACGTTTCGAGAATTGTTCTGTAGTTTGCATGTTCTTATTGTTATGTTTATCTAATGTTCTGGCCATGACAGTGTCAGGGACCACATGTACAGACCCTGAAAATGTTCACCAGCTGGTTTGTTTTACATGTTGGTGCCTTTAAAGAGTTCGCCAAGGACTTTTACTGATGAGAGAATTAGCCCCCCACCCCCCACACCCATTCATTATATGAACTAATGAACACATGGCTGTCTAATGACCAATATAAAACTGCAATTACTCAAACCAACATACCCCACCCCCCATCCTTCATACAATGAATGATAGAACTGTGTAATAGTCAGCTTTCGAAATTGTTTTGTTTTATCAGAAAAACCATAGTTTTTTTAATACAGACACACAGCTCTCTTGTTATTATTCTATGTTCTTTTTTTTCAGTATTTTTTGTTGCTGTCACTAGAACTACATATGTTGGTGTCACAGTCACTGTTCTGCTGGACATGCCTCTGTACACAAACAACTGATTTTCTGTTTTTTATTGGTCAAAAACAGGCGTTTATGTTGAAAACATGTTTTTTTTTTACTTCACTAAAGAACCTGAAAGGATAGAAATAAACTTTTCCCCAGTGAAAGAAGAGAATCTAAACATTGTTTGGATACTTTAACCTCCTAAGACCTGAACTCTTGCATGGCATGCATTTTTAAATTTATCTTGGCTATTTGGTGTGCTTGGTGAGTTTAAAAACTAATAATTATCAGGAGTGTTGATCTGAAATTCTGGGTGTGTTGGCAGCCATCTTGAATCTAACCTGTAGTGTGTTATACTCTTCTGGTATCATGTGTTTGTACAGTAACTGCAAAAAGTACAAGTAAAACAAAGCAAAAAGGAAGTAAAGACCATTACTGTGTTCTTACCAATGTCCATTTAGAACCCTGCACTAATAGTTTCTGAATCCCTGTATTAGACTGAAACAGATGATGGACTTACTGAATTATCCATACTATAAGGCGCACTGGACTATAAGGCGCACTGTCAATGAATGGTGTTTATGAAGGTTTTTCATATATAAGGTGCATTAAGTGAAGTCAAAATCATGAGATAAAAAGTCTAGATAATGAGATAAAAAGTCAAAAACATGAGACAAAAAGGCCGAATTGTGAGCTAAAAAACTCTAAATGATGAGATAAAAAGTCAAAATCATGAGACAAAAAGTCAAAATTCCCAGCCACTAAGCACTCCCAGCATTAATCCATATATAAGGCACACTGTGTTTTTGCAGAACTAGGTAATATGCAGTAACAATACTGCCTCATGTCCAATAATCTACCTACAACTACTGTGGCTGAACAGTTTAGTGTCTGTGCAGTTACTTATATTGTGGTGTAGACAACAGAAAATGTGAAGTCCACATACTGTATGTGGACGTCAGGTCCTAGGAGGTTACATTTTTATGCAGTCATTGAACCCAAAGTTATGTGGGTCTTGAAAAATCTGTGAAAATGCTACAAACGCTAGCCTTTAGATATTTCCCTCTTCCACATGATTCAGTTTAACCCTTTAACTCCTGAGACTTTAGCATTTCCACAGTAAAAAGAATTAAAATAAGCAGCAAAATGAACAAAAATGGCTAAAATCATCAATAAAATGAACAAAAATGAATCATAAACTGACAAAATAATTAGTAACACGAAGAAAGTGAGACACAAATGGAGCACAATTAAAGAAACAATAATAAAGTAAAAAGCAAAATGAACAAAAACTAATAAATATTTACAAAATTCTAAATTCCGTTGAAAAATCAGCAAACAAAATCCCAAAAAAATTAGAAATACTATTGAAATTTGGTCCCAATAGTTTTCATTTTGCCTTTTATTTAAAAGTATTTTATTTGTCATTATACATTGTACAATGAAATTCGTCGTCGGCATTTAACCCATCCTTCATGCCATTGGAGTACCTGTGCTAAATTAGTTTTAATTCTGACACCTGTACCATGAACAAAACTCAGTAAAAACAGTAAGGAAAAAGGAAAACAGTTGAATTTTTCGGAACATTTAAACTAAATTTTTGGATGTTATTTATAATTTTGTAAATATTTATTTGTTTTTGTTCATTTGGTTGATCATCTTTGTTTATTTTACTACATTTTCTTTTTTTCTTTTATTATTTTTTCTTTCATTTTGTTCCATTTGTGTTCAGTCTTAACTGAATCATGTGAAAAAGGGAAATATCCAAAACATGCAGGATACTGGCCCTCGAGGACTGGAGTTTGACACCCCTGCTGCATGTCAGAATAGATATAACATGAACTTAAAGGTGCTTTGACTATAGATCAGTAATTGGTCACATTGAACAGCATGTCACTTTTGACGTTTTTAAAAGTACATAATTCACTGGGGGATTAGCTTGTAGAAAAACAACCATTGTTCACCATGACAGAAGAAATTATTTTCAATACATATAATGTGGGACAAAATACTCTCAGAACAGATTGATCTACTACAGTAAGAACATGTCAATAGAAATTCCAGACAACAATAAGAGGCTTTATATACTGACATGTTTATTGTCTACACTGTACTATAGAGGTGTAGTGGTTCAGGCTGTATCAAAGAGGGTCTTGAATTATCTACACTAAATGTTGATTCTTCTAAGTATCTGGTGCATTATATTCAGCCATTAAAAAAAAAAATCAATCTGCTATATCTTTACTTGAAAACAATATGTACAAGCACAAGAACACCATCAGACAAAGTGCAACTATAACTCATTTATCATCACACTGTTATTCAGTGTATTTCCACAAAAGCCTCCAACGTACAGAAAAAGTCAATGGACATAAAAGAGTACTGTGGTATTCAATTAACGCAACGACCAAATAGTTTCACATGTTACAGGCTGAAACGGCAAAAGGATAAGTTTAAGGAAAGGTCACAATGCATTTTTTTCAAATGCATCATGATGTGAAAACCTTCAGTTTTTAATGTCAGCCTAATGCACAGTAGAGTGTGCACAAACACATACAGTGTTTCATATACAGATGTGACCTGGAATTCTAACATCCCCTTACATCCAAGAGTGCAGTATACGTATGGGTTACATACATTTGACACATTAAACTGCCTGAGGTTTGTGCTTAGAGCTTCACTTATCATCACAGCAGGCAACTCTAAAGATGAATTTATTACATACATTTATACAGAACATAGAGGAGCAGAAAAATAACTACAGTAAAAAATTAATCTGAGGAAATTTATGACACACGCATTGATTGAGTATTGAATATTACATATTAGCTTTGAAACTGAAAGGGTTTCATTTGATCAATATTAGGGAGGGTTAGAGTTGGGGACCCGTTTGATTCTGGGTCCATAACGGTTCTGGTTCCTAGCGGTTCCTATAACGGTTCCAAATATATACTTTCTTTTTTTTTTTTACTTTTTTAAATGTATTTATTTATTTTACAGCATTTTATATTACAATACAAGCACATTAACACAGATAGATTCATACATATAAATGCAGTTTTATTGTAATTATTCCACATTTTACAAAAAACTGAGGTAACAGCTCGGCAGTTTTTATTTAAACACACGGCACTGCAACTGCACATTAAAATAAAAACCTGATTTCCTTCAGTATTATTATTATTAAGAAGGATTATTTTATTTTAAAGCTTATTAAACATATACATTTGTTAATATTTACTCATAAATAGACAAACGTGGCATCATTATTCATTAGTGTTCTAACTCTAACAGATGTTCAGTACAACAACATGTCTATAGCTGACAGTGACATTGACATTTGAATCTCTGTGAATTATAGTATATTCTTTATATAATATAGTATATTCTTTATATAATATATTACTAGTCCGAAGGGAGGGAAGTGGCTGCAGACTCATCAACCTCCTGCAGGTGCTCTCTCTCTCTCTCTCTCTCTCTCTCTCTCTCTCTCTCTCTCTCTCTCTCTCTCTCTCTCTCTCTCTCTCTCTCTCTCTCAGCAGACATCCTCCAGCTCTCAAACACAGTTATGTTTTAACAGATGTTTCTTCGTGGTGTACATGCTACCACCTTTGTATTGCATTTATTGCACTTTGCATGTTTCATTTCCACATCTCTCAAAGTGTAGCCAGACTTTGGAGCATTTACTTTTTACCAGTTTCAGCATTGTTGCATTCGCAGCTCTGTTAGCGGCTCCTAAACTAGCTGACAGGTGACTTTTCGTGCTTCTGTGGCTGCAGGTGGTGCTCTGATGCCTAGGATGCAGGTGGAGATGTTCTCAGTTAAATGCTGTGGACGCCTCCCCACTGAGGCTTTTACTTACTGTAAAACTCTTCTTCTAAAGGATTTTACATATGCTACGGTTTCTTCTAAAAGTCGCTGTCTGGCATTCAGTACAGTCTGGGCGTAAGGCCTATTTATACTCTGAAGCTAAGTTGTTCGTGACATGTCGCCGGTACATCTCATACTCTTTTGCCCCCTTCGCAGAGAATTTTGCGCACCTCTCCAAAAACCTAACAACATCGCAGAAATGTAACAGACAGCGTCACTGTGAATACGAGAAAAGAGACCTCTGATTGGTCCATTCTACACCCTCTGTGCGGTCAGCAACCCAGTGAGTGACAGTGAGACAGAGCAAGTGGAGGAGCACGGATGAAACAGATTTGCAGTCACACCTGGAGCAACTGGTGGAAAGACGACAGATGCTTCAGCGCAGTTCTGGTGCAGGATGACCGCTCTTCTTTTGGCTTGTTCATGGCGGACATGCTGAGGAAGATTCTGGTTGACTTCAGAGACGGTGTCTCCAGGGCCATCATCTTTGAAATGAATGAACTCATAGATGGTGTGCGGGCAGCAGCACAGGCACAGACCTAACTGTTTATACACACACTACACTACACACCACCTGATATTGTATTCACTGTTTTCACTACTCATGTTCAGTTTGTTTACATTTTGCATAGTTCAGTTTTGCATCAGTTTAGACATTTCGTGAGATTACACTGCGCACTTCTCCTGATGCAACTTGAGCATAAATGGGAAATGACGGCGAAAATGTGACTGCGCCACTTTGTCGCAAGACCATGCAGAGGCCTGTACCCCCCACACTCAGACAAGTCGCACGTGGTGTAATATCACTCCTTCAACGCACAGATGAGAATGTCCAGGAACTGATTTAAAAAAAATGACAAAACCAGGTCCGGTTCCATAATTTCAGAACTGGTTCTTTTTCAGAACTGGTTCCGTACTGTTATGGTTCATTATCTCATGCCCTTTCACATTAGCATACTTCCAGTTGGCACCATAGAAGAAGAACAGTAATTGAACAAGTGGTGCCAGGAACAACAAACCCCGCACCCCTTGTGCAAATTTTTTGTCATTGCAAAAACAAATTTTTGTTGATTGTGACCTTTGACCTACATTCATCAAAATTTAATGGGGTCTATTCTGGGCCATGTTGCACCTTTCCTGAAAATTTCAAGGAAATTAGTCCAGTAGTTTTAGCATAACGCTCCTTACAAACAAACAGACCAACAAACAAACAAACCGACTCAAAAACAATATCCGTCTCCTCTTCAGGGGCGGGGTAACAAAAGGGTCAGATTTGAAGAAGACATCGTAGTAGGACAACAAGACCCAGAGAAAATATGGACCAAAACCATGCAGCAGCTAAGTATATTTCGTCCGTACTGTTCATTCTGATTTACTACATGTAGCATGCATGTTGTCATGGTGACAATGTTCTTTTTCTTTTCTTAATTTCTTTTAATAATTATTAGGTAATAATTTGGCATTACAGTTGTATAAACTTTGAATATTACATTTAAAATATGATGGTTGCACATTGAATTCCTTTAAATTCATATTGTGATTAATATAGCTAATATTATTTTCCTTAACCTCTTCCACTCTGACCATATTTTCAGGGTAATCAGAAAGAGAAACGCCTAAAAAAAACCTTCCCAAAGTAAATGAAGAATTACTCCAGAATCCTAAGGTTTATATGGATGTTTTTTGTATCTATAGACATCTATACACATCACAGAATCTATTTCATTTGTCTAAATACTGCAGCTATTACTATGACTGAGTAAACTGGAATAAACCAAAAGAGAACATTTTAATTTGTTATCGTATCACCTTATTATTTAAAGTGTAAGTCAAGATAACACCAAGTTGACAGTCCATTTAGATTAGACAGTTCAATAGATTATTTTACATTTCTAATAAAATCTGTCTGGAAAATACAACTAACATCCATGTCTACTGGAGCTTTTAGCTATGAAAATGACCTTGTGCTTCATCCACTTCCACCTTTGTGCACAACTAAAATCAATAAAAGCAAATAAAAATGGTTTATTTTACAGGTTACGGGAATTATTTAGAGGACATTATTTTGTTTTTAAATATTTTTATTTAACTGTGGAAAATGGCACTTCTATACAGATCTGTTTTTAATGTACCCTATTCTGTAGCTATATGATGTAACACTGCAGGTAAGTAAAATCCATAACAATAATATGCATAACAATAATATATATGACATGGGGAAGCATTTTTCTTAAAGTTAGTAACTAAAGATGGCAAAATCAACAGAAAGAATTAAATATAAACAATAAAGACACAAATTATGTAAAATACCTCACGTAAAAATAATGTAAATGATGAAATAAGACCACAATTACGTGAAATATTGAATTAATAGGCATTTCATTCACCGTTGTTTGGACGATGGAACAGTTAGCAAACGTGCAAAAATTATGATAATTTCCTATTTTGTAATTTTTTTTTTTTTGTGTTAAGACAATATTAAACCTTCTTTTCTAACGTTTGCCAATCACTGTAATAAAGACTATTGCAATAGTTTTCCAATTGTTATATTTTTACGGAATACTTTCGAAATATTTTGATTAATATTTTTAATTGACCTAGCAATACACGATAAGGAATACGGTAAAAGCGCACTTTAAAATTGACGAAATTGAATATTAATATGTCCTTGTCTTGCTTTAAGAATAAGAAATAAAAGAATAAAATGTTTAAATTGTTCGTTGGTCTTACTCACCTTTTAATCATCAGTCTGCTTCCATTCTTCAAACTGTTAAATTCCCACAAATTAACTGGTCCGTTGGCAGATAAAGAGTCCTTAAATCAGTCGCTGAAAGCCTTTTAAAAGAAAAAAACAACTGTCAAGTATAATTTTCCCGTGTGTCTCTGAAGTTTTCCGGAGGCAGTGTTCGTTCTCTTCCACTAGTGAGGAGCAGCAGCCTCCGCGTGCCTCCGAGTGTAACCGTCCGCCTCTTATATACTTAGAACAGTGACATCCGGCACTACCTTTCAAAATAAAATACCCTCAGGCCACACAGCATCGGTTTACTGAAGACAAGTTTGACAATAACAAAAGCTGACACTCATAATTTCATCCACTCATAAAAAAATACTATGAGGGACCAAAAAAAATGCAAATAAATACCGAAAGTAGTGTATAAATAGATCAATACATAAATAAATACTTTAAAGGAGTCATTCCAAGGTTATTTCCTTAATATTACTGTGTTCTCCATTGTTATTGAATGCATTGTGTGTTGGTTCTATTAAAAAAAAAAAACGCCCGCATTGCTTTATTTCAAGCTGCTTTTGAAGGGTACAAAAATTACCTTAGGTCAAACAACAGTTTATCGGCACTTCTGCACACATGTCCATGACGCGGAAATGAGGCATCTCTGATTGGTTTATAATGCGTGAAAGACCCCTCCCCCTCCCCCAGCTAGGTTTTGTGCCGTAGCTTGTTTGGGGAAAAAAACAACTGTTTATTTCCACAGAGATCACACCAACCAGTTCTTTTTTTCAAGTCTATGCAGCAGCTACTGTGGCACCGTTGTCTCTTCTCGATGCTAATGCTAATGCTAATGCTATTTCAGATTTGCTTCAATGGGGGGGGGGGGCCTTGAGTGGCTTGTTTCTCTGTGTTGTTTTCTATGAATGTAAAATACAGCCAGTGGAGGTGACACACCACTGTCAAATGCTACATGGGGGCGGCGTTTGGTGTGCCTGGTACCACTTGTTTGACAATGAAAACATGTTAATTAGAACTACAGATTAGATTAGGTTAGTTTTTTTTTCTTGTAATATAAGATTTATTACAAGAAAATAGTGACAGTAATAGTAACCGTAATGGTAACGTTTATATATTAATAAATAATTAGTATAAATCAGTGTTTAATGTGAAGTTCTCAGAAGAATCAAAGTCAGATTAGTGCTTATCATATCAATCTGATCAAAGTCTATGGAGAAAAAAATCCACTTATCAAACAAAGAACGTTTTAACCTAAAGGACAGCAGTGTACTTTCCTGCTGTGTCTGTCAGTGTGTGACTTGACCATGATGCGGCTAAAGCCCAGTTGAAAGGCTGTGTCCCAGGAAACAGGCAATGGAACCGACGTTTCCATTAGTGCCATCACTCCAGCTTTGTTTTCTGTCCCACCCCACGCAAGGGGAACGAGGGTGCAACACAAAAGTGCCTCCCTTCTTCTTCTTGCTTCCACACAATAACAACTTATACAACCAAAATGTAATTTAATTAATTATTTGACCAAAAGGTGTCTGGAAAGGCAGAACCAAAGCAATAAAAACTTGCCTCTCACATGTACTATAGTTAACCCCCCCCCCACTGCTATAAGAGTATGTTTTGTAAGAACTGACCCACTGACCTTTTCCATCTCTGCAGGACTGGAAACAAGAACTCTTAATTTCTCATTTAATGAGCAGGTTAGCAGTCAGGCTGAAGTGCATGTGATCGATCACTAGTCTGAAGAGTATTGATCATCTGTTCTTGTCTTAGGTGGAGTAGTTCAGATACACATACACAGACAGAGAACAAATAACATCCATTTTATCTACACATTGAATTTTCAAGTGTATAAAAAATGCAGTGTCAAATTATTATTATTATTATTGTATTATTATTATTATTATTCTAACAATGGACAAAAAAATACCTCTTACATTTGTTTTTTCATTCCAGCAGAATCTGTGCAAGAATAAAGTTCAGCCACTTTTACAAATAGTAACTTATATATATTTATATTTAACACTCGTTCGGACCTGAATTTTGGTCCCCATAGTGTCAGAGGGTGTGACTGTGTAAACATATCAATGTCCCCATAAAGATAGGATTACACACACACACACACTACCATTTAATTATGCGTTCATTAAACCTTTTTCTTATTCTCTTTATGGGTCAATGTGTACAGCCAGCAATTAAATATCAAATTATAGAAAATAATTATCACCTGCATTATGGTAGCTTATAGGAATACTGAAGCAACTCCTCAAATTAATGACATTGATAAAAGCAACTCACATTTGAACAAGAGAACCACCTTGTTGTTGTTGTTCATTATTTATTCTATTAAAATAGAATAGAATAATTAATGTGCGTTCATGTGCGGTCTCTTAATTCTGTTAGGAGTTGTCAGTTATAACTCCAGGGACATTCAGGTAATGGAGGATGACGCTAGTGTGTGGGACCAAAAGATAAAAAATGTGCAACGACGAAGCGTGTTGTGCTGCCTGGGGAGGCTAATGCTAATGAGCCTAAGCCTAACAAAAGTATGAACAAAAAAATGATAATATATATTTTTTTTCCATTAATGAAAGCACTTTTAATCCTACATCTTTATCCTACTGTTATGACAAATCTGATAGTTAAAAAGAGATACTATACTATCGGGGTCAGGGCCGGTTCTGGTCAATTTGGTGCCCTAAGCAAGCACTTTTTTTTTGTGGGATTAGAAAATAGCATCTGTCAAAATTATGAGATAAAAAGGCCAAATTTTGTGAGAAAAAGTTAAAATTATGTGATAAAAAGGCCAAATTATGTGATAAAAAGTCAAAATTATGCGATAAAAAGACCAAATTATGTGATAAAAAGTCAAAATTATGTGATAAAAAGAGCAAATTTTGTGATAAAAAGTAAAAATTATTAGATGAAAAGGCCAAATTATGCGATTAAAAGACCAAATTTTGTGATAAAAAGTCCAAATTATGTGATAAAAAGACCAAATTATGTGATAAAAAGTCCAAATTATTAGATGAAAAGGCCAAATTATGCCATAAAAAGGTCAAATTATGAGATTAAAAGGTCAAAATTATGCAATAAAAAGACCAAATTATGCGATAAAAAGTCAAAATCATGAGATAAAAAGACAGACAGCCACCAACAGAATGGCCGCTTAATGTCTGGACGTCTACTGTCCTATTTTGTGTTTGTTTCAGCTATCAACGTGTTAGACCAGATACTACATGTCATGTATGCATTTATTGTTGTGATAATTATGAAGCAGCAACTGAATCAACCACAGGAATCAACAAACTAATGCCATCAGTTAAATATGTGCGTCATCATGACAAGACCAGGAGCAGAACAGGAATAACATTAACCCTTGTATTATGTTAAAAGACAATTTGACCCATTTCAGTTTTTGATTTGACCAAAGTACTGGTTATCCTTTATTTTTCTTCAAGAAATTTTGTGATTTTTTTTTTTCTCATCTAAGGTCATGAACTTGTGTGTGAAATCTGGACACTTTGATGTGTAGTGTCTGTGCAGTGTTTGTAAACATTTTGACCTGGACACTTTAATGTTGGTAAATATCTGCTCAGATCTAAAATAAACATGTCTCTTTGATGTGCTTTGTTTTGATTGACCGATTATTTTTGATTTCCTTTGAAGTGTCGTTCAGACCCAGGTGTGTGTAGAGGAAGAACTTTCTCTCTCTCTCTCTTGTTTTTGTCACTTTTCTCATGTCGTCTCTTTGACAAACACCATAAATGAGCTCCAGAAAGTTTATTATTGACGAGGTTTTTATCACAGATGTTAAACTGGGAAAGTGATGAAGAGGAAGAGATTTCAGAGACAAAGGACGATGTTATTGGTGACCCAGATATTCCTATGATGACGAAGTGTTTGTGAAGATAAAAGTTTAATGAAACAGTTCTTTAATTTAGTTTTGGAATTTAAAAATGTATTGTATGTGTCTATTCTAACTGTTTATATAATCTAAAATAAAGTTGTTATTGGGTTTAACCTGTTTTTTTAACCTGCAACATAATCAATATAATTTTTTTTTTTCAACATAATACAAGGGTTAAAGAAGAATGAACTCTTTTCCTGTTAGAGGAAACCAGTGACTTTATTCAGAATTAAGTTTGTTTCAAAATCATCATTTTCAACTGGAATTAGGTGTTTACATGGTCAACTTAAAGTGGAATTAACCTTTATTCTGAATTAAACAGGCATAAAAATGTTAATGTAAACAGGGTTAATGACAGTTTTAGTTAAACTGACTGAAACACTGAATGGATAAAAGCATCCATCGCATAAATCACAGCATGGTACCAAATATATACAGTATATATACAGTATAGAACCGTTTCTGTTTGAGGTTAAAACTATTATCTCCTTATGTTAACGACCAACGGTGTACAGTACAAATATAGACGGCCTGACGGTAGAGTAAGGATGGTGTTAATAATTTAGTCAACACAATTACACTGACAGTGTTATGTGAGGTGGAAAATAAACCTCTTTAATGCCAGGTCACAAAAAGTTAATTTGACTCACCCTGACAAGATGTTTTTCTGAGCCCATTTTCACGGAGGGTTTGTTTCTTAATTTATTGCAAATACAGAAACAAAATGGACTTTGTGCTTGGTATCCTGTGATCTCTGTTTTAGTCATGGTTCTTTTACGGGTCCACGAACAACACAAACCATGTCTTGTTTAGTCAATGTAGGTCAAAAAAATAGAACTGAAACTGTACTGAGAACCTGCAACACTGACAGCCACGTATAATGTAAATGTACTAGTTACTCAGTAAAAGCAATATATTCATGCTATATATGAATAAGTGTATGTATAGTATTTATTAATGAATATGTCTTTTCTTTTTTCTCACTGGGTATTTTAAAACTATCTATTATAGGACTGGAACATTTTAACTATTAACTGTATTAGGGCATTAACAGACACGTCGACTTCCGTAGTACAAGTCGACTTAAATTTGGAGGAGTCGACAAGTCGTATGTGTTGCTGCTAGGAGTCTAGTTATGTTTGATTAAATTTTTGGCTAGATTTCCCTGAAACTGGCCGACGAATCACAATGAAGTATAGTCAGAGGACGGGTGTAACAAAGTGACGCTGCAACAATTCAGAGACAAACAACCGGAAACAACCATAGAAGAAGAACAACAATGGGTGGCGATTTCCTTTTGTCAAAGATGAGTGAAGAATGTGAGAAAACATCAGCAATTTTTAAATTCATTTTACAGAAGTGACAACAGTCGTTAAGCTCTATTATTCTACGGCCCTCTAGAATGTTGCAACAGCTCCCATTCACTTTGAATGGACGTTCCCAGCGTTCTTTGAACTGATTTTTTTCCAATAACCGCCCACTGCGCCATCAACACCCGCTGCCAATGGCAACGAGTTTTGTCACTTCAGATTCACGTTACCATATAACAGGTAGTTTGACCACTTTGAAAGTAAATATTCACTTGTAACGGCTATTTTATCCAGTCTGTTAGAGTAATAGCAGTAATAAGCTGTAATAACCTGTAGAATAAGCGGGATAATGTATTGCCCACCTGTGACTATATTTCCCAATGGGGCCGAACATTCCACCCCAAATATTTTTCCCTTACTAATCCACCATTTTGTTTAGTCATTCATAACTTTCTCCAGCCTCCTCTGTGAACTTTCTGGCTTCTAACTATGTCATCCTAAAGATTACGCATCCTATTGCATACAGAGGATTTGAAAAACAACCTTTTAGCCCCGCCTCCCTTGACTATGAAGCGTTCCCAGATCTATACATGTAATGAATAGGAATAGCGCTGCTCGGCTAAAAAATCTAGACTCTCTGTCCAACACTCCCAATGGTGTGGATTTGACTAGATTCACATTAGCCCCGCCCACTGACTTTGATGAGTGAAGTTGACAGTTAAAATAAATTCACGATCCACTGCAACACAAGGACTGTGAAATAATTAATTAGTCAAAAAATTATTTATTGTTTGTTTGGGGTTTTTTTTAAACCTCAAATTAATTCTTATTTTAATGTATTAATAACACATTTATGTATTTAATTCGAATTTTAACAAATGAATGACATATTTAATTAATTATTTAATGATTTATTTATTTGATGTTGATACTTTTAGTCCTCCATAAGAATAAAGTTGAGAGTTATTATGTCAAAAATAGAGAAAACTATGAGTGACTTTTTCTGCAAAGATACCAATAAGTGAAGATAAACTGTCTCCATCCACTGTCATTGATCCAACTTGATGGGTTTGACTGGAAAATCAATGTAGTAGAAGATGACAGTGTCACAAAATTCACTACAGAGCCTCTAATCGTCCAAATGGATCACACCTGATGAGCATGAAAACATGATGAATAGTATTTTACACCAATTATATACATGTATTGAAAGGACTAGTGGATCAACAGGTATTGAATGTTTTTGGCCGTGGGTATTTAGGAGTTAACAAAGCTATAATACACATTTTCAGCTGGAACTGCTCATAACAATGCAGATGAAAAGGACATTATGCAATCATTCTGTTTCAATGAATAAAGCAGTAATTCTTATTAGTAATATTTGCTTCCTCCATCTCATCTGATTATGCAGAGAACATGTCTACTCCAGCTATACGTGAGGAGTTTGATGATAGTGCTATGCTCACATTACGAAACCGAAGATTGTTAAACATTGTTATAATGCTGAAACTCATTCCTTTAAACAAACTGCGCGTACATTAGTGAGGCTACGGTACCACTCCAGCTCACAGCATTCTTTCAGTGTCTGGAAAAACAGTTTTACAGACTTATAAGCAGGCCCTGCGTGAGGCTAAAACTCATCCTTTACAAAAGAAAGCAAGAACAACCCCATGTTTTAGCTCAGCGCTGTAACCATGCTGAGAAACTGTCACAGCTGAGTAGATCCCTCTATTCCTGATACTCTCAGCTGTGACGACTCAGAGAGCACAGACCTCCGTGAAGCAGCACAAGTTTGCCCAGGTTTGGATCTGGATGTTCGGAACTTATTTGTAAACTAGTGTTTTTATGTATTTTATCAGCCATTAGCAATCCCTTAGAGCAGGGGTCTCAAACTCATTTTCTTCAGGGGCCACATTCAACCTGATTTGACTTCCAGTGGGCCGGACCAGTAAAATGACAGAATAATAACCTATAAATACTGACAACTCCAAGTTTTACTGCAAAAGAAACACAGCAAAACAAAAAACAATTAAATTATGAAAATACTTGCTTTTATAACCTTGCAAGCTAATTTTTTTTTTGAGTAATCTAAAAAAAAAAAAAATTTAAATTTTAACTATATTCTATCTATCTATATTCAACTCATCTTTTTAAAATATGCATTATGGAGCAAATGTACAAAAACTGTAAAAACTACAAAATTCCTTAAATTGTGCTTAATTTTCTTTAGACATTTCAGGTTATTTATATTGGTTTTGGTTTGTCATATTTTATAGTTACAGGATAGTAAAGAAATCTGAATATTTTCACAATTATGTTATTTTTTGCGCTAAACCAAAGACGAAAATTTGAAGTTCTTATTTATTGGCAAAATGTAATAGTATTATTGTCACATCAAACAAGAATAAAATATGGAGTAATTATTTAGTTTGTATTATTTATATGTAGGTTATTCTGTAATTATTTGTCTGTAGATAGTATTGGTCTGTATGTGGAACTAAAATCAGTTTCACAGTCTCTGAAATTATTGCACTTTACAAATTCATTCCAGGGGCCGTATTGGAACCTTTGGAGGGCCGCACGTTTGAGACCCCTGCCTTAGAGGGTTTTAAAAAATTCTAAAAAAATCCTCAGCCCCGTTTTTGAGATATGGCCATTTTAATATTTAACCATGTATGACGTCACTTTGATAATATGAGACGTCACATGACGACCAAATTTCACGTTAGATCTAATGTTAAATATGAAGCACAAGATATTGTCGTATTTAACAAAATATGTCAATTTATGACCTTTATCTTAAAAAAATTTTGCAAATATAATATTCACTTGACATCAAAACATGACGTCATCGAGCCTATCAGTGTTATCTCATCTGATGTCTGAAGGTAAGATGAAGCGAATGCAAAAAAAAAACATGCAATACCATCTCGTCTGGATTCTGAGATATCACCACTGATGTGTTTTAGCTGTTGACCTTCACTGTGACCTTGACCTTTATAGCTCAAAATGTAATTATTTCTTCCTTCACGCATTCTCAATCATCTCTGAAAGTTTCATCAAATCTGTAACTTTTTGAGTTATCTTGCTGATAAACAAACAAACAGACAAACAAACAAACGCACAGTATAACATAACCTCCTGCGCGGAGGTAAAAATACAGAACAATATAAAATGATACCGAACAATATAAAACAATGCAGTCAGAGACAGCAGACCTCCACCAAGGCTTGATATGTTGTCATATGACGTCAAAAGGTGACGTGATCGAGCCATAGGTGTTGGCCCACCTGATGTCTGAAGGTGAGACGATGTGAATGAAAAAAAAAACACCTGCCAGATTCTATTTTGTCTGAATCATGAGATATTACCACTGATGTTTTTTAGCTTTAGTGTGACCTTCACCTTTGACCTTCATTGCTCAACATCTAATGGGTTCTGCATTGACCCATTATCTATCATTCCTGAAAGTTTTATCAAAATATGTTCAGAACTTGGAGATATTTTCTCTCAATAGCGATCAACATGCGTTGTCACTGCTAACATCTGTGCGCCTGCACATAGCAGCCGCAAAAACACTGCTGAACGACTGATGAAAGTAGTTTGCTAAGGCGTACAGCTGTTAGCAGTGACAACGTGCATTTATCGCTATTGAGAGAAAGTAGCTCCAAGAAATTATGAGGTGTGAGTTTTTGTTCCGTGAAGGTTTTGTTGTGCAGATAAATCACTCATTCAAATACATATTGTTTTGAGAAGAAACATTGTATTTTGTTGACCCCCGAAAACCTGCTGGGACTACTTTTGCTTTGACCAAAACTGGACCAGAATTCGACTCACTGGACACTGTCAGGGGTCACTGTGGGTGTACCAGAGTAAAGACGCTGATCCCACACAGATTCATGTGGAAAATAGTGAACTAACCCTTTAAGCTTAGGAGGAAGATGATGGGAAACATTGAGAGACACAGCGTATGGGGAACATCACCTAAAAACCGGTGTCAAACCATGACTGTTTCCTTGGTTACCACCTGGCCTACTTTTCATTTCCAATAATATATAATGTCACTTTGTAAGCCATCTTGGAACGCATGATTGCAACCTCACTGACTGGGTGCTATTAGAGCACCCTATAGGAGCAGCTGACACCAAACATATTTTCTTCCTGTGAATTCACAAGGCATCTGCTTTAACATGTCTGAAAGCCTCTGGACATGCTGCCCCATTTCATCCTCCTTTTGTGAAATCTCACCACCCTGGCCAGCTTCACAAACACCTTTAATGGGGCCTGTCAGAGGTTCAGTCTCAGGTCAGCTGAAATCCTTTTCCGGTTTTTAACAGTTCTGTGATCTGTGAGGGGCTACTTCTTGGTTTCCAGGCCCACAAAGGAATCTACATGAAATGCGATTTTAACTTCTAATACCGACTCCATGTAGCCTCCTTACGAGGTCCCTTTAGGCTTACGATGATGAGTGAAGGTGGGAGTTTCTATTTGATTTTAATCATATTTTATTCACGTACAAACACATTCCTTTGAACTGATTATGAAGCAACTGCAGCTACACACTTCATGATCACAGTTCAATATATTTATGTGCATTTTATTATATAGAAGTTACTAGATCAGATGGAATATTAATTGGAATGCAGTAGTTGATTTATCCTGTTTTTCAGTGTCATGCTGTGTACATAAGAATGATTCTCACAAAATGAGAAACTAATGCGGTAATCAGAAAGTACATTGCGGTGATGCGATGGCTTGGCACAATAATGCTAATTGTAGCATTAGCTCGTATGACCTAGTTAAATATCATATTCTCAAAAACAATACCCTATTATCAAACAAATTTAAAATAAAAAATATATATACATTTTCATGATGAAATACTGACTAATTTCAGTAATGAAAAATCTGTCTTGTCGTGTTAATGTAATTTTAGACACGCATGAAATAACGGTAGATGCTACAATGGAATGACCGGACGGACAGGGGTGGGACTAAGGTCTGGACATTCTGTGCAGCTGCAGATTTCGTTGCTATAGCCTGACATATGACACTCAGATGCAGTGCAGTCAAAAAGATGAATCGGGTGCATTTCATTGGACATATTTCTTCGTGGTGTGCTTTTATTTATTATATATTTTTTCTTTCATGTAGAGTGTTTTGGCAAATCTAAGCACCACAATGATGAAATATAGTTTTTTAAGTTTATTATATTCATCTGAACCCAGTTTACTGTAGGGGGGGTGATGACCTGTAGTGGGCCCTTTATGTAGTCCTAGTATAGGTAATGTTAGTGTTCATTCAAACACCATGGTTTTAATTAGTCCTCCTCATGTTGATCTTCCTCAAGGCATAGACTTTTTTTTTTATGTCTTTTACGTCTTGTGTGTTTATGTTTTCAGATTGTTTCTCTATAAAAGTAGACTATAGATAGACTATAAGTGATAAACTAACAGAGTAGCTTGCTAGCTTACTTGAGCGAAGACAACAATGACTCCAGCCTCTTCTGTTATTAACACCACCTGTAGGTTATGAGTATGTGTAAAACATGTTCTACACATGCGCACACATAACAGTCGTATGTGTCGAAACACTTATAGGCGGGAAGTTTTTCACCAGTGTACATAAAGGTTTGTCAATTAAGTACGTATATGTCAGACTATTGTATACTTGGAAACTTACCGATATCGTCTGTACACTCTTTTATCAAGTAAGGATCCGGTAGGTGATGCTAACTTAAGTGCTAATTTAAGTGCTAATGTATTTATATAGCATTCTACACCCTGAAAAGACACAGATTTAGCATAGTCTGACATGTCCTGGCTGCGCGTGCATCCTAACAGCATTCTGTTAGTTTACCAACATGTCAGTTACGGTGTGCGTGAGGCAAGGTGCGTTCAGGAACAGTAGGAATTTTAATTAGCCAGGGTACAGGTGGTGACTGTTACTTTGTAGCAAAAGTGAAGCATGCGAGATTAACTTTACTCAACACACTCAACAATCCAGGGCACATTTACAGTTATTTTATTTTATTTTTCCCATGCAATCAGGAAATAGGCATATATATATATATATATATATATATATATATATATATATATATATATATATATATATATATATATATATATATATTTACACACAGACTTAAGTCCATGTGGGCCCCTGATCCATGACATATAGAAATATACTTGTAGTTGTATTTATTTATTTATTTATTTATTTATTTATTCCCCCTAATTCAAAAACCAGAAATTTTGGTCTGGCTACATTTTAGTAGTGCAAATTTGCCCAGAAAATGTATAAAAAAAAACCCACAAAAAACAAATTTTTCTCTCGAGTAAAATAATGCTATATATAGGATTCATTTCATATTTAACCACTAAAACCTCGGGGCCATTGATGTTTTTAGTTTCATGAGAATCCCCCATAAGCCTGTGTAGCGGTCTATGTTTTTAACCATAAGGGAGGGGCATTCTCCTTGTATTACAAATCCTCAGCAATCTGACCTTTTGTTGAACGCATTTGTAATAAGAAACTTCAAAAATAAAGTCACATGACCTTCTTTTGATTTGCATACCAAGTTCTACATGCACAATGGCTGCCTATGTTGTTGTTTTTTTATAAACTCCCTTTTCTACAGACCGCAGTGATAACAAGTGCGTTGAGTACAGCTTTGTGAGGTCACATCACTGATCTGCATCTGTTTAATCAACACTACAGCTCCAACAACTTCCCTAAAAAGAAGGTGCAAGTGGACCTTTAGATTACACTTCACCACTTCTATTAAAAGTGTGGCCTGTCACTGACATTAGTACAGATGCCATATGGTATATTTCCATTTTTAACAGTCAGATCAAAGTGGTTCACACACGACTTGCGTAACATGTTTGACTAGCTAGTGCAAATAATAAAGGTGATGGAGAAAGGATTCATTCAGCGTGACCAAAAAACGAGTAGACTGTAACGCACTAACATGTCCCTGTATTATTATCTCTATATATATTTATGTGATTTAAAAAAATATATCATACACTCATGTGGCAACATGTGGAACCAAAGTTGGTTTTTAACACGATTGGCATTAGTTATGACATTACAAGTAATTTGAAATAACAGGATACAATAGATCAGGGGTGTCAAACTCCAGTCCTGGAGGGCCAGTGTCCTGCATGTTTTAGATATTTTCCTCTTCCATCACACCTGGAAGACATTGCATCATCATTAGTCTTCTGCAGAGATGATGAGGATCTGATTATTAAAGGGATAGTTCATTATTTTTCACATGACTTTGTATGGCATCACTGTCTTTACTCTGGTCGAAGCAAAAGTAGTCCCGGCAGGTTTCCTGGGGTCAACAAAGTAAAACACGTTTCTTCTCAGAACAGTATGTGTTTGAATGAGTGATTAATTTGCAAAACAAAACCATCACAGAAACAAACAAATAAAATCACACCTCGTAAGTGCTTGGAGCTACTTCAAGGTTCCTACAGCTCAGGGCAAGTTCAATTCAAAACTTAATTTTTTAAAAAATGGCAACAGTTTTTCTTCAGTTGATGATAGTCTGCCGGTCATATACACTTCTTGCACTGTTTGGCTGAACTTTTGATACTAAAAGCGGTGGTCTAAGTGGAGAAGTTACTGTTAAAGTGTCTGTGTTACCAGGGGCCACAGGGCGTCGCCATCACCGCTGCTTGTTCTGTGAAATATATCATTGACTCAACATAAAATAAGTGTCTCCATCTAATGTTATTTGTTAAATTATCAGTTTTACTGGTGAATTAATGTCGTAGAAAATTATGTTTCCAAAATTACTCTGGAGCAACATCCAAATGGGTCATGATAAGATGACAAACTGCATTTACAACAATTATTTACATGTAAAAAAGTTTGCTTAAGGAGAGCTACCTGGACTCAAAATAAGCAATAATAATTAGAGGTGCTCTATTGGATAGGAAAATAGCAAGACAAAAAAGAAAGAAAAATTCCAAGGCACTCTCTTATATGTGAAAATTAAAAAGCCTTTATTAACTTGGCTTGGTTACAAAAACCTCTAAAAATCATATAAAAACCCCAACGCGTTTCAGCATCATGGCCTTCATCATGGGAGTCTTATTTACATGTATTAATAGTATTAGTGAATCAACTGGTGTTAAACATTTCACATCAGAGAATTTTGGTCAACAGTGGATGTTTGGGTCTTTATAGGTTAAATATCATATTTGAAAATACACAAAAAAAACAGACACTGGTTTTATAAGTCCTGAACACATGACTAACTTAACAATTATGTAGGAAGTGCATTCCTTTGGTGTATCCAAATCAGAGAAGAGAATCATCCATAAGACCCGTTGCCCTTATCAGGGCATCACATTTCAGAATGAAAATGTTCTCAGAGTAGCTCATGACCAGAGGATGAAGTGGAAATGTCTCTGCTCACATGACAAACCATTCATACTGTACAGACTGAACACAGCATGAGTGATGCGGCTAGCGTCAAGTTATTTATGATGCAAACATTTATTATTATTATTAATACACATTAGCCTTGTGTTATAGAAACAGCATACAGCATACAAACTGCATAACGGGTGGGGATTTATGACGATTAATGCAACGGTGGCGGACAATTGTATGAAAAGAGGACAAAATGTGAAAAAGCCGGACACTTGACAGACGGCCGGACAGATGGCTCTAAAAACCGGGCTGTCCGGACGAATGGTCACCCTATGCGCAGATAAACAAAGATAATGACCTTCATGTTTGTGATTCATACATTTTCATTTCCAAAACCTTGAATGTCTGTTGGGGAATGCTAAAGTTAATGCTGATGCTAATGCTAAACCTAATGCTAAAGCTAATGTTGAAGCTAATATGCTGAGGCTAATGCTGAAGCTAATGCTAAATCATACTGTGTACAGATCAGAGCTCATATGCATCACTTCTCTCACCAGTGAAAACAGTTTATATGGTGCCGCAGAGCAATGAATTTGTCACAAGATAAGTTTAATAGTCGCCAGATTTTATTCTGAAATACATTTAAATCTAAATAGTTCCAAATAATAATTTTCAACTGGAATCAGGTGTTTATATGGTCACCTTAAAGAAGAATTAACCTTTATTCTGAATTAAACTGGAATAAAAACTCTGTTGTCAACAAGCAAGAACAGAGCTCTTCATCTGGTACTAAATTTCTGAAATGTTGTGAAACATGAAGACATGGAGCTAGAGTCTGGATGTCTTCAGGCAGGACTTGCATCAGAAATCCATAAATATGTATTCCTCTTTTGGTAGGATTACATATTTCCACAATAATCCTTAACCATTTCTTTACTCTTCATGCCAAATATATCTGAGCAGTGTCTGGCCTCTCACTCTCTCTCTTGTGATCAGATGTTATTTTTCCTAATGCGTTGCAGGGGGACATATATATGAAGAACAGACATTTCACTGCAGGCTACATTTGCCATAAGCTGCATTTCTAAAGGAAATCTCTCAGAATGTTTGCTATTTTCTAGTCAATATTTCTAGGAAAGCAAAACTTTACAAGTGAAAGCATAGTAAAGCCCTGAGGTTTGGAGAAATATCACGTTTAACAAAAAATAAACCAAGGCCTGTGTGACAGTAAATAAAGATATTTATTCTTTTTTTTTTTTTGAAAGAATCTCAGCTCATGCAAGGATACAGCTCTTGTAAACAAAATCACTTGAAAATATGTTATAAATGTGCTCAGATTTCTTCTTTTCTTGGTGTCAAACTACAGAATGTACAACATGTGGAAGTAAAGCCATGTTACACAGATTACAATAGACGATGCCACCAGACTCCCTGGCCCATATTTAATATCACAATGTCATTATTTCATTTTAAAGACCTGTGGAGGAAAACACAGATGTGTGTTAAGGTCCAACATTAACTAAAAATTAACTTTAATTAATATGGAGACTGTTGCACTTAAAATGCATCCAAAGCATGTACACATAAGGAATGAAGACTTGGATGTGACCCCTGTAAGACATTTCTGAGATATGTGTTAAGATATTTAACATAAAAAAAGCCAAAAAAAACAAGGAATACAAATCTGTATTTATGTAACACAGTTGCAGGAATGAGTTTTCTGAAGTTTTGAAACTGACAGAAAGGATGAAGGACTAAAAGTGGCAAAATTGAATGAATACATCATTAAACAAGGCAGAGAAAGCAGACTTCCACCAAGGCTTTATACGGTGTCATATGACGTCAAAACGTGACGTGAAATTCCATTCCTGAAAGTTTCATCAAAATTTGCTCAGAACTTTTTGCTTAATCCTGACAGACAGCCTCGAATTTAATACCTCCTTGGCGGACTTAATAATTAAACATAAAATCGGAATTAAATACATAAATGTGTCATTAATTCATTAAAAAAGCAATTCATTTTCGGTAAAAAACAAACATTATTATTTGACTAATTAATTTTTTTCTTGATCTTTGTGTTACAAGGTGTTGTTCTTGTTACTGCCTTGAAATTTATTTATTTATTTTTTTAACATGAATTGTTGTTTATTGTATACATTTTATATTTTTATGAATGTAAAGTTCTGCAGTTTGTCGGTGGATACTTTCGGAAACTAAACTATTGGCAACTGATAAAAATCTAGATTCTCGCTCCGACACTCCCAATGGAGTGGATTTGACTAGATTTGCATTAGCTCCGCCCACTGACTTTGATGAGTGAAGTTGACAGATAAACTAAAGCAACACAAGGACAATGAAATAAATAATTAGTCAAATGTATATATGTCTCACCTAAAATAAATTGGTATTTTAATTAATGACACATTTATGTATTTAATTCCAATTTTAATTCATGAATGACATATTTATTTAATTTTGGCCCTTTCACTCCTCGAGAGTTTGAAATCTGCGGTCAATTATTTGAGACAAAACGCGTCTCAGACATATATTACATCCAGAGGGGGTGTATTTAGCAGCTGTACTGATCAGTAACTTTTCACAGAAAAACAACAAACCACACAGAACTAAAAGCTGCAGGCTAAGAAACAGATGAGCGCAAATCCCACAATGCACCAGTAAGACTAAAGCCACATTGGACATTTTTGGAGCCCTGAACAGAAAATTCATGTTATTAGGTATATTTCCAACTTAACTTAATTAGTAAGACTTAAGTTAACCTGTTTTTATCTATATTAACATTTTGAAGTGCACCATTTGTTCAGATTTTTCGCAAAGAAAATCCCAATAATGTAATTTTTTTTTTGGCAACTGTTTTGAGATAAATATTAAAACCCCTATATATAAGATTTTAACAGTAGAAGTTTAAAAGACAACAGACTGTATATAAAGAAGATCAAAAGTTCTGCAGAAGTCAAAATATCTGCATAAACCTCATCCTCTGAATGGTCTTCAATGACTAATTATTAAGAGTCAAACTAACGTGGAAGTTAAGTAATACATGCGATTATTTACCAAATGTTCTTTTTGTCATTTTACATTTTCATACCACACTCCTGGGAAGAAATTCGGGGAATTACATTTTGTTGCACGTATTAATCCCACAAATATAATAAAAAATGTGCCGCTTTTAATGCAATAATCCAACAAATGTAATAACTTTCCCACAAATGTAACAACAGTCGTTGCCATGTTATTAGATTTGTGAGAACTTCTTATAATTTTCGAAGGTAATGACTTTTGTCATCCCACAAATGAAAGTGACAGTTATTACATTTGTGGGAAAATTATTACATTTGTGGAATTAAAGGAACAGTTTGTTATTTTTCACATTAATTTGTTTAGAATCTGCGTCTTTACTCCTGTGAGTCCAGTTTTGGTCTGGGTTTGGTCAATGCGAAAGTAGTCCCGGCAGATTTCCTGGGGTCAACAAAATAAAACGCGTTTCTTCTCAAAACAGTATATGTTCGAATGAGTCGTCACGGAACAAAAACTCGCACCTTGTAATTTCTTGGAGCTTAATTTTTGTCCATTTTATTGATGACTTTGTCCAGTTTTTGTTCATTTTGCTGCTTATTTTAATTCTTTTTTTACTGTGGAACTGCTAAAGTCTCGGGGGTTAAAGGGTTAAATTGAATAATGTGGAAGAGGGAAATATCTAAAACATGTACGACACCGGCCCTCGAGGACTGGAGTTTGACACTTGTGGTGTAGACACAAGTTCAAAAAGCCTGAGGCAGCGTCTTGAACCCTTCTACAATTGCTTCTACATTTTATTTGTAGAGAAGCGACACATCATCCATCTTTATTTACAGTCTATTACAGCCCGTCTATCAGTTATATGCCAATATTGTTCCAAGAAGAAAGTAAAGGTTAATGGGGTTTTCATCATTTTGGCAAGTCACAAAATGTTTTCAAATTCACAAAAAAAAAAGCCAGAAGTGGTACAACGACTGACAATTCATGTCCGTTCATTTCATTTAGAACCAAATGGTAAAAACAATGCTCCCATTTATGCCATTTCTGATCCCTGCTTTTAATTTGAAGTACAGCTATAACAGACGTTTTTAATAGTTAATGTCTGATAAATGGTGAAATATCAATTAATGTTCAATTCCGTGTGTTTAATACGTTAACCCAAGAAAGTTTTCCATCAAAGACAAAATATCAATGTTTAAGCTTCCAATTAGAAAGTTATATTAATTTCATATAGTTTAGTTTTCACAAGTAGATAAAGGCATTTTTTTAAATTTTGAGAGTGAGTCTAGTGTTGAGTTTAGGAACTTCCCAAACTTTCACTGGAAAACCAAAAACTAATGAGATTTGTCCTAAAATGTGACATTTTAGCTTCCCTGCTACTCTAATTTGAGAGTTTTCACTAAGAATACAGAATATGAGTTTTGTACAGTTGTTTTTCTGATTCCACTGCTTCCAGTTATGTTTAAATTGTGGAATGTAGGAAGAAATATCAACTAGAGACACAAAACATGGAGTGCATGACATGATTGAGCAGAAATACAAGGCAGATCAAGATACATAAAAAAAAAAAGAAAAAGAAAAATTCGGTAACACTTTACGTTACGGATCATTAATAAGGAGGTAATTCTATGGTAATTTGGATGTAATTTCATGGTAATAATGCCTTCGTGACACATTATCAATCACCTCTGAAAATTCCATCAAAATCCGTTCATAACTTTTGGAGTTATCTTCCTGAAACAAACCAAAACAGACAAACCCGAGGTAAAAAATTACCTCCTTCGCAGAGGTAATTACTTAGCCCAATTAAAAAAGTGGCTTCATAGCATCCATATTTTTGCAGAAACTTTTCCTCTTTACCTTTTTGGTGCTTCACTGAAGAATTACCACCTTATTAGCGAACCGATACGTATAATAAGACATAATTGCCATGAAATTACATCAAAATTACCATAGACTTACTACCTTAGTAACGATCCATACTATTAAGTGTTACCAAAAATGTAATTCAATTCAAACTTGACAGAAATAAAAAAAATATACAGAGACGAGAGATCAAATGGGATCATAGGGTTAAATTAAAGAGATGATGACAATGCGGAGATGATCATACCTGGGCTTTTTCCACTGAATGGTGTTTTAACTTGTGTCATGTGTGAGTTGTGGCTTAACTTCTGAGCATGCCCAGTAGCTGAAACAGTCTGACAAAAATAGAAGAGACCAGCACAGAAGAGGCCCTTGATATAGAACTCCACAAGGCGTTGTCAGTAGACTTAAAAAATAGAGATATACAATATCATGCTGAGAGTTTCCAGACACCATCTTGGTAAATAAAAGCTCCCATTACAAACACTTAATAGATTTTGTTTGATTTTTTTTCTCGTTATATATATATTTTTTTTAACAGGCACAGTAGTGTTACCCTGGATAGGAATGCTAGAAAACATAAAAAAACCCCAAAAAAACGAAGAGAAAGTAACGTTAAAGCAGAGCGCTCTCTCGCTGAAGCGCTGTAGCTGTGGAGTCGAGTACTGCTGCCAGGCCCCACGGAGGAAAGAGAAACTGTGAGCGTGTGAACTGAAATCAGTTTGTCATTCTTAAAGTCAACAATGTGTGCATCTCAAAAAAAAAAAAAAAAAAAAAAAAAAAAAAGATAGGTTAAAAAAGAAGAACAGGGAAAGAGGACCAGGTGTGTGAAACAAGCGCTCCCTGTTTTATACAGTCAGTAGTATATGAGTGAAGGGGAGAGTCCGGCGCAGTAGTCTGAAGTAAGGCCTCAAGTTTGTTTGTTGTATGTTTGTGTTGGCAAAAGAAAAAAGGAAAAAAAAAGAAAGAAAAAAAAAGAAACATATACATCTGTAATTTAATTACATCTAGCTTGAAAAAAAAATTATATGTGCAAAATGTAAATCTTACAAATACAGGGAGAGTATTTCTGCAGATCACGGAAAAGGATTGTGCTCCAGGTGGTTCAGTCCGACTCCCAAGCCCCCCTCCCCTTCCCTCCCCACCCCCACCCTCTCTGTCGGCCTCAGCTGTATGTCTGTCCGTCCGTCTCGCTGTTCTCCAGCTCCCCGGGTGTTGGTCACCAGGCTGGCGGCCGACCTTGAGGCTTGCCGTTGATTGTAGGGGCGTGTTCACGTTGAGTGGATGTTCCGCTTCAGCTTCTCGATCTCCATCTGACGGGACAGAAGAGGAGACGCGCTATTCACTCTGGACAATGACGGACACACGGGACACTTCTAACAAAGACCGGTTGAAATTGGTTTTAGTTTATGGTCTTACGAACCATGTACCTGCTTTTTTCCTCATTTCCTCCACTGAGTACATTTATATCTAATTTCATTTTCTGAACCTGCTTTATCCTCACTAGGGTCACTGGGGGTCTATTCCAGCTACAGCAGGTGAAGGCAGAGAACACCTTGTACAGACAAACAATCACTCTCACATTCACAATGATTGTGCATGTGTTTGGATGGTGGGAGGAAACTGGAGTACCTGGAGAAAACCCACGCAGACACGAGGAGAACATGCAAACTCCACACAGAAAGGTCTGGTGTGGGAATCAAACCAGGGACCTTCTTGTTGTGAGTCACGAGTGTTACCCACTGCACCAATTATTATCTTGTCCTTAAAAGGACTAAACAATTCTTGGCTGGCCCTCAGGATGTTAAATGAACGTTCACATGGTTGTATGTTCAGTCTCTTCAGCTCCTTTAAAACGGTCTCAAGTATTTACTGAAGGCCTAATCTCACCCCTATGTTGTGATAATCTAAAGTTTCTATGACAACCTGTTCTTCAATTTAGAGCCAATAATGTGATTCTGCTAAATATGATCATGACCTTTAGCAATATTGATAATTTCGTTATATGTATATATGCATCAGTGCGTGTAATATTATAATATATACAGTATTGATTAAAGGTGTCATTCTGCTGAAAACCACTTTTCCATGCTCCTTTTGGATTCTGATGAGTCACCCCGAGTTACCAACACATGCTGCCTTTAATAGTGTCGCCTCCACTGGCTGCATACTGCATTCACAGAAAACAACAAGAGGAACGAGGGGCCCAGAAAAACCCGGTTCATCTGACGACAGATGGACTTTAGAGTCACCCACGTGGAGTTAAGCCTGTCCCTGGCAGCGAATCTGAAGTAGCATTAGCATCTAGAAGAGAAGATTGAGCCACAGTAGCTGTTGCACAAAATTGAAAAAATGGTGGATCAAACTGGTTCATGTGCTCTCTGCACGTTTTCAGGACAAACAACGGCACAAAACCGAGCTGAACGCTACTCTGGTAAAGGTAAACACAGAGCGAGAGGGGACGGGGGACTGTTCCTTCACACATTCTGAGCCAATCAGAGACGCCTCATCACCTCATCATGGACATGGATGAGGAAGTAACGGTAAACTGTTGTTCGAAATCAAGTCATTTTTCGACCGTGCAAAAACAGTTTGAAACAAAGCAATCCAGACGTTTTTTTAAATAGAACCAACACACAATGTATTCAATAACAATGGAGAACACAGTAATATTAATGAAATAATGATGGAATGACAGCTTTAAGGTATAGTGCGATATGTCTGTCACACGTGATATGCAAGATCTCTGAAGATCAAAGGTGACATGTGGTAAAATTAACTTCTGTAACACTGCATGTCAAGCAAAGACATATCACTGTTTTTGAATTAAAAGCTTTCAACTGTCAGCAGCGACAGATGATTCTGTGACCGCCCACCTGCTGTGAAGAACAGTGGTGGAGCGATCACACTGTGCAGCTGTTCTTCAGAGACATTGATAAATAGGATTGTAATTACAATTAAGTTACATTCTGGTGGAAAACCTGACACCTCAGTCTGTTCCTTGTTATGGAACAAAACTGGGTGAACAAATTCCAGTCGGGGACAATAAATCATGAATCTGAAAACCTGGACTAAGGAGCAAATACATTTGAAAAAGAAACGATAAAGGTCAATATATAAACGCGTCAAGTTCCAAACAGATCAGGACAGACGGCACAAAAAAAAAAACATATTACAGTTATTTCCGCACTATAAGATGCACTGTCAATGACTGGTTTCTTTCGGAAGGTTCTTCATATATAAGGTGCATTAAGCAAAGTCAAAATCATGAGATAAAAGGTTAAAATTATGACAAAAGTCCAAATTTATGAGATTAAAAAGTGAAACCAGAATGAATCCATATATAAGGCGTACTGTGGTCTTTGGAGCAAATTAAAGTATTTTAAGTGTGCCTTATAGCGCAGAAAATATGGATTTCATAACATAAATCGTGGACATTTGTCTGTCATTACAGGTTTTGCAGAATTAAGGACACGGTGGGACATTGTAATAAAGAAAGTGAATCATTCCTTCACTCGACAAGTAACAAAGAGAAACGCTTCTGTTTTCCAGTTTGTCTTCTCTGACCTTTTCTATCTTTTCTCTTCTACACATCTGCAATAGCACAACATGTAACAGTGGGGGTTTCAACGGAAACCTTAGTAGTTGCTCTTTACATGTTTGCTGCGTCTACATGTGGGACTCTCCATGGGGTGTCTCCCGTCCTGTGTGCAGCGTTGCATGGAAGACGTGCTGGGTTGGCCCGTGATTTCTCAAGAAAAATCAAATGTTCGCCCAAAGGATGTCAGGTCGAGTCAGAGCTCATAGAGACTCGATATGATGCATTTACCACAAACTGAAGAGATCTGCAGTGAAGCCAAGACCTACTGCTGGTTTCTATTTCTTATTAAATACTAGTATTCACATTCAAAAATGTTGAACTCGATTAAAATTACAGCTCCATTTATGTAGCTAAAAAGTAATAACCTCTGCTGCCATATAAATTCATGTGAAAAATAGTGAACTATCCCTTTAAGCAAAAAAAAAAGCTACATAGGTCACTTCTCACGCAAACGTTCAGATGTACAAAGACTTGACTTGATGTGAAAAAGTGCCGTTCTCCACACAAACTCCACGGCTGGCATAATTACATTTCTGTTGTGGTAGGTATTTGGCGGCATACAAAGGCACCGCAACGCAACTAGGCTCATGACTGAAAGTGGCGAAGTGCGCCTGTAGAAAAATGGATTACAACATCAGGATATTTGTACTCCACTTGTACTTTGGGATCCCATTATCAGAAACACACAGTTGAGTCAGCACGAACATTCAGAAAAGGAGCAAACAAAGACTGTCAGCCATGTTGAACCCCATACTTCCTGCGGTCCCTGTACAAAAGTATCATCCAACCCATCGTCTTTTAATGCCCCACATGTTTTTACACCATGCTTTCAGTCACTAACAGAGCAAAATTATTACACACTACTAAAATCATCCGCCTCCCCACGCCCAACCTCACAGCAAAATAGTCCAGGACATTACGCACCCATTACACCATTACTTCATCCCACTACCCTCAGGGCACAGGTACAGGACATTAAAATTCAGGAGGGCTCTTCGTGGAACAAATTCCCAATAAAGGTCCATCTATCCGTCTGGTTTTTATGAAGCTCCTCTTTTGAACGGTGTCTTTGTCTCTTTCTCTGAATCGCAACGACACTCCGTTCCAGTAAGAACTGCCTCATCTTCTCTGGTTTCAGTTGTTTTTCCATCATTTCATGTGCAATTTCATGGTAACTTGTGTGCAATGACGTCTATTCTATTCTCTATTCCATATTGACCCTCATTCTACCACTTTCTCCGCAGCCACCACCTGGGAAAATAAATTAAATGCTTTTGATGTTCAGCGTATATATTTCAGATTTACTAAGGGCTGTTTGATGTCAAGTTTAGATGCTGAACCCAAGCTTGACAAACTTTTTGCAACATCAATATGGAGTCAATTAAAGCCTCAGTATTCTTGTTAACTGTATCTGTGCATCAGCTGTGCACCGTGTTGACCGTGTGCATCTGAGTCGGTGTGCTTCTGGCTGTAATGTGTATCGACAGCCCAGCATGTGTTGCCATGGGGATCGATGTTACCTGGAGCGCCACGCGCTTTAGCCTCTCCTCATCCAGCTCCCCTCGCAGCTCGGCTATTTCTTTCCTGGAGAAAAGAAAAAAACACAAATAGACACTCATGTCCACACATTTGACATGTGTATGTCTAAATATATGATCCATAATTACTGAAAATCTTCTGCTAAGCCACATCTGTGAGTGAAAAAGGTGAGGGTGGCCTAACTTGAGGGTGCCCAAATCCAGTCCTCGAGGGCCGGTATCCTGCATGTTTTTGATATTTTCGTCTTGCAGCACACCTGGAAGCTTTTACATCATTATCAGACTTCTGCAGAGCATGAGGATGAGAGCTAATCTTTAATTGAACAAGGTGGAAAAAGGAAATATTGAAAACATGCAGGATACTGGCCCTCGAGGACTGCATTTGGGCACCCCTAGGCTTAGATTAACAGTGAATCAATTTACATGACCATGAAAATCCAATAACTGGGAGTAATCAGATAATTGCAATATTCCAAAGTCAGGCATTTGCAATGCACTTAACCCTTGTGTGGTCCTCCGTACAAGGCGTACAGGCTGTGTCCTACGATCGGGTCTTAAAGACCCAGATTCCAAAGACTCATCACCCCACCCCCCAAGGATTTTCAGTAGTAAGCAATGGCATCATACAGTACGTATGAAAAGGCACATTTGTGGGCCACTGGGTCACTGTGACCCGGAGGACCGCACAAGGTTTAAGAAATGTGAATATTGAACACCCTGGTTACAAATGCACCAGTACATTATTGGATTGCTTTTGGACTATGTATGTAGATAGTGATGGTGGGGTAGAACTTCCTGTTTTTGACTTCTACACGTTTTGATTACATAATATCCATTTTCTACAATTTTTAATTAGTTTACATACATGCAGATCTAAAAAACAAATCAAATATATATATATATATATATATATATATATATATATATATATATATACATACATACATACACACACACACACACACATACATATACATACACATATACATATATGTAGGAAAACATTGGACTATTGGGAAGGAATTCAGGTGCTTTAATCTGCTTTCATATAATAGAATTATTGCCGTTATCTGATAAAGCATATCAGACCATTTAATTTACACGATTGCTTGAATAATCTGATAACTCCAGAAATCCGATAATGATCAGAGTATTATGCTACATTTACACTAGTATCAGCTCTGACTGATTCTACTCGTGTTACCCGGTCCTAGATGTTTTGGTATCTACTACGCTGAGGTTCCAAGTGATAACATAACATGACATGTCAGTAATAGTACTGTATAATGGAGACTGTATGTATGGAGCATATATAATGTTTATAAATTTTGCACTTTTTGTTCAGTTTGTAATTTTGTTGCACAATTTAAGGTAACCGTGTTGACAAGTGAAAATTGTTATATTTTTCTTTCTATTTTTTGTATGTTAATATAGTGTTGGGATGACTGTTATTGCGTTGTTGACAAAAGACATTTGATCAGCGTTCAGTGCTGCTTTTATATTGTTAAAGGTTTTTCTTAAGGTTATATGCTATGCTGAATCTATATTTTGCTGTATTATTTATTTCACATCTTAAAAAAATAAAACTAATGTACTTTATTTTTCAGTACAGATGCATTAAAATTGCCAGTTTAAAAACGATATTTTAAAAAAATCGTGATAATCGAGATTGGATGATATAAAAATGAATGCCCTATGTCCGGGTACTATAGTATTTATATGGAAACACTCTCAAGGAATAGTCTGTGATACCCGAGCCAAGTCGAACAGATATCATGTAGTAGAAAGGTGGCATTAGTGGACGTCTAAAGGGCTCAGGGATGTGAGGTTTTGAATAAGCTGGGAATGTGATGGTGTTAAAAAATAAATAAATAAATACATTTTTAATAAGCAGGAGAAATCCAGCCACTGGACAGCACCCATGACAGATCAAAGACCTGACCATAACTTTGGGATGGGAACTGCCACTGTTAAATCTTTGGTTACAGTAAAGCTTTAATAGATGGATGTGCGGTCATGGTAGGATGTTTCTGCAGTGGATCCTGCTGTGAAAAAATTCTGCATGTTTTTTTTTTTTTTTTTTTGGTCATTACGTTTGTTGGGCTTTGAGCAGCTCCACGGACAGCAGCAGCTCTTTCATCTGGCTCCTCAGCTCGTCCAGCTGGGCGTTCGCATCATCAGACTCCACTGTCTGAACCCTGCTGCTCTGAGGGATGGCATCTAAGCTGGAGGTTGGGGCTGCGGGGGTGGGCTTTGTATCTGTGCTGGGCTTGAAGAGTGGTGATGATTGGGATATGGTGTTTGCAGAAGGCTGTGGAAGCAAAAGGAAGAGGGAAGAAAAATTAAGCGAGCACTGTAGTGGATGAATGAACATTAAGGTTTCATAAGTTATTCCATCATTTTGCAACAGAGGACACCGACGTAAGCGCCCTGCCCTCTCCTTAAGCTCAAAAACAAGTATTTTACAGTGTCTGCGCAGATGCACTCTATCCAAATATAGAGACTTCAAGGGTCTTCCAACACCAAAAATATCTGTGGTGTGGTGAAACATTTTTGAGTCAAGTGAATTTTACTGGCGTGAAAATTAAACTTGGTGTCATTCATATACAAACACTGAAAGTGGACCAGAAGCAAGTTGGAAATATCTAATAACCATAGAGATTGACAATTACTATACTTTTTGGATTATACGTTGCATTCCCCCACCCCCATAGTTTGGACAGGGGTGCAATTTAATACTTTGGACTGACTATGTGAAATTATTACCACTTTATTATATCATTTTGCATGTTATTTTCATACTGACAACCGCACGAGGGCGGCCTTGGCTTGTGTATCTGACCCTGTTACTTCTGTACCTCTGAAAATGATACTTTCAATATTAGCGAAAGTTATAAAAACAACTGAGAAGGACTGAACAAAAATGGCATTGAAAGGAAAAATTATATTCTGCAGATTACAAGCTACAAGTAGTGAAATATGCAGCAGCAGAAAGAAAGTTTAGAGTGAGCGAGAAATTTGGAAGGAACAGGCAAAAAGCAAATGTTACTCTTAATAAAATGAAGAAAATAAAAATAGCTAACTGTGGGCTCAAAGCTAGGTGGGCACAGCTAGAGGAATGAGTTCACACATGGGTGCGTGAACAACATGTTGTTGACAGAGGCTTTAGTTACACTATAGTTATCTGAATAACTTAATATGTTCCATTAACATACCAGGCACATTCTGTTTGTTGTTTATGTAATGTGACACGTTAGCATACCGTACACCTATTTTCATTCCATTCTATTTTTATTTTAAATTACCTTTCAAGATTAAATGTCTGTTTTTGGTGTTGGATTTTATCAAACCCCCCCCCCCCACACACACACACACAAAAAATACGACTTACACTCCAGAGCGACTTAAGTTTTTTCTGTCTTTATTAGGCATGTTTGGCTGGTGCCAACTATAAATGCACAGGGGCTCTGATATCAGGCCATGACTCTTTGATTCTCAACAGCTGATTTTATGAAATGTATATTGTGTATTGTGACCGTTCTACAGCACTGCAAATAAATCCAATTTTTTCATTCATCGATATTTACCACACAGCGAGCTGACCAACAAAAGGTGCATGGATTATGTGTGACATAAGTCCAAAAAGGTCTATAAGGCATCAAGACACGGTTCTTTGACTTAAAAAGGCTTGTGCACATGTGAGACTCAGCTTATCTGTTCTGGCGCCAACATTACTGATACCATCTTAAACATATGATTGAATTTTTCCATTGTGGTAGTTAGTCAAGAAATGACAGGGCTAACCCTCACCTATCCAGGGGGTCACACATGCTCTGGTCCACCTTCCGTTTCACTAGGCACAGTACTGCAAAAGGTCAGCGTCTGATTTCTAAACAATAATAAAGTGTGGAGGAGGATATGGAGAGTTCATGTCCTGTAATTTCACCCCTTCAAGTCTGAGCCGCTGGTTTATGAGTGCTTCCAGCCAGGCTTTTGTCTGACTGGAGCGTCTGCTCTGCTTCAACTGTGTATGTGGGTCGTTTAACAATACATTGGTGGGATGCCGTGGACCCTCTGCTGAACCACCAGCTCTAATTAGCCCTCAATGACTGTGACCAATCCATAGAAGACAGTGTGTAATTTTCACAGAGCAATATGTTTCCACCTGCTCGGGTTTCAATTTCAGTCTCTTATTTTTTTTTTCCCTCTGTTATTTCTTTATTATTATTTTAGCTTACTGCTGTGGGGACAGGAAAAGGTGGTCCGAATCCAGCTGAACAATAAAATTCAACATGGTAGTGGATAAATATGCCCGTTATTTAAGCGGTTTCATTTATGTTTTCCATTACTGTTCGCAATTCCTCAAAAGAAAAGAGCATATGAACATAGAACTCAGGAAAAGGACATGGCTGATACCTCATGCGTGACGTGACATCTCATGTGCGAGGTGAGTCAAAAACAGGAGTTGAGGACACATGAATAGGGAGATGAAAAGCAGTGACCATCTCTAAGAAGTCCCACAAAAGCTGTGTGTAATGTGCTGGGGTGTAACCGAAACCTGTTCTTGATTTTGAGGTTAAAAACAAAACATGTCCTCGCTTGAAAACCCTCAGCCCCCAGTCCATGTGAATGTTTATGCACATACAGAACAGACAGACGGATGGACAAAAAAAAACTGATTAGACCCTATGGCGTGGGGAGGATTACATTTTTCTTTCAGACTTAAGCTATTTTGGTGACAGTGAAGCTGCTCGTAGTTTTTCTGTCTTAAACCCTTCACCATCACATGAGCTTCTCTTACAAAGTACCTGAAAATATAACTAGAGTGGTCCGTTATTACCAGGACACCAGCATCAGTTACATCTGGCAGATTGTCTGATAATTTGGTTTCAAAGCTTGATCGTTCTTTTCCCGCCATTATCGAGTTAATACCGTAATTGTCTTTCAGTGTTCTGTAGTTCAAGTGGGGAAACAAGAATCCCACCTGCTCCAGTGGAATGATTTTTTAATGCTGTAGAAAATCTACCCTATAATGTAGACACCTGTTGGCTGCATTTGAATAACTTCTACTCATTAGCTAACATCTACTCTTTTTTTTTTTTATTTAAAAGTTTTTATTTGTTTATCTGTTGCATCTATTTATTGTTTGTTTTTCTTTTTCATGCTTATACTTTTTATTGGTCCCTGCTTTTAATGTATTACGTAAAGCACTTTGAATTGTCTTGTATGTAAAATGTGTAATAGAAATAAACCTGCCTAGCCTAGACTTTGGCTAATTAAAGTCGTGTGTATTCAAACAAAGTAGTATTGTTTTTGGTTTGTTTGATTTTTAACACTCTAGCAGCCAAACTATTGTTAAAATTCATATTATATCATATAATTGGATTTTCTAGATTGTCAGTGACCCAAAAACATGTGATTAGATTTTGGGCAAAATAGATCAAAGCAAAAAAATAAATAAAATTATAGGAATTTTTGAGACCCCCCCCCCTTTTTTTTTTTTTTAAATCTGATGTTTTTTTGCAGCTTTAACTGACAAATAGCTGTCATATATACTGTAATACATAGATATCAGATAAATAACTACAGTAGCTAATTTTAATTCACACCATTACTGTTATGTCATCATCATTTGAGTTTTTAAAATGTTGATTTTTGGTCAATTTAAACAATCTTTGATCAAGTCACAAAATTAATGTTGAGAGAAAAAACAAACACTTAAGAAAAAGTATGTGGGACGTTTTGACCTAGGACATTCTGGACTAGGAGGTTTCGAAATGTACTTTTTGCAGAGTAGGACTTTTCGGACAAATCATATTTTCTTATAACCTTAACAATATGAGTGTATTGTATACATTTGTAATGTGTGATCATGTGTAAAATTCTTATAGACTCTTTCAAATAATGTGAGGTTTTATCCTTGCAATGCAATAATAAACATAAATGTATAGTGTTTGTTTTTGAGAATATGATTTGTCCGAAAAGTCCTATCAGACCCTGTCCCACAGCGGTTGTCACAGAGGGGTGTCTTGACTCATACCTTCAGTCTTCCATAAAACAAAAAATAAACAATTTAATCTAGTGAACAACAGGACTCAAAGTTACCTTTCTGGTTTCTGTTAGCTTTGGTTTGGCTCCATCCTCTTCATCAGCCTTGAAGGATCTCTCCACGCTCAGTTCTTTGTTAGGCTGTGTATTGGAACATTACAAAATATAAGTATTAATGTAATGTTTTATATCTTTTAATGTATGATTCTGAGGTTTTGAGTCTGTGGCAGAAGGTCAGCACAGTTGGAGAAGATACAGGCCCCTGAGAAACTTGCATACAGAGTTGAGTAATGCATGGGGGGTGGGGGACCCCTCTTGACAAGGGACAGTAAGGACAACGATGGGACAAAGAGCAAGACACACCCCCAAACGGAAAGTTACAGATACCTGAAGCAAAAGAGGAGGAGGGGGGGGGTTTGACGGAGAAGCAACTTTGTGTGTTTGGAGGATCAGACGTTAGTGTCATGTTGGCTTAAGATTTTGTAACTTTAGAATAATCTTTAAGCTGTATTACTGTAATACTAATTGTACTTTATATTTGTGATATTAAAATGAATGAAAAGACTCAAGGTTACTTCTTACCAAGCGCTCATAAACCAAATCAGTATATGATTTTAATTATGAATTATACATTTATTATATACACTGTAAAAACATGTTCTGAAACTGAACTAAAGACACATTCTTGGTCTTATTTGTTAAATAAATAATCCAGCTCATTGAATTTCACACCATTTTTTGTAATAGAATAAATGTCTTGAATTAGAATGAGCTTAATCGCTCTGTATCGTGATTTTAATGTGAATCGTACCGCACTGTGAGGTCACTCGCGTAACATATCGGATCACAGATACTGTATCGAGATGTGGATCGTATCGGCCTTACAACTAAAATTCCCAACCCTAATGTAGTAGAACTGTACGATGTATTGTTTGAGCATCGACATAGCAATGTACGTGTGCACAATGGTCACATAGCAGGTCCTGCAACGTAGAAGACGAATGAGCTCAACATTTTGTGATGGAATAGAACCTGACACACACTGAGCACAGCACAATTATTCTGAACCAGTTTGGAGTGAGTCACTGGTGACAAGACTGAAAAGTGAGTAATGAACAAGAGAATGTGTTTGGCACCACACAGCTATTATATACTCCTGAGTATTTTTTCATATCACAATATACATTTCAGTCTTAGTTTTTTCTAATGTTCTACACCCCTATAATTTAGATACATTTCTGCATTATCACCTGGAACCATTCATGTGGAAGCTTTGGCCCACATGCAGGTTAGAAGTGGGTGTGGATCTCAGAGAATGGGTCAACGTGCATTAGACCAAACAGGGTACTGGTGAGGTCTGACACTTAATCAAACTGTCATTTACAGTGGATTGTGGCTTTGATACGTGTCACTGCACTGACAGATATGAGGAAGGCTGCCACTGTGCACTCCAACGCTACATCTCATATAGTGAGGAAGTGGCTGCCAAGTGCAAATTGATCCATGCAACAACACTTTTGATGGGAAAAAAAAAAACACCTGCACAAGTTTCAACTGCACTCGCATAACCCCTGTAGAGTGAGCGTCAGTTTACTTTAGGTGAGAGTGTAGAGGCAACAAATATCTATAGTGATGAGATTGATTTGTAATAAATTAGATAATCTTTGTCATCGTTTGTCCACAAGTAATTGCAGTCATAACTAGTGATTTGGACCACACACACACACACACACACACAACACTGGTCAAAAGTTTTAGAACATCCACATTTTTCAAGAATTTCATTGAAAATGATGCAGTACAACATCTCAGTGTACTGTGAAATTGAAGCATAAAACAAATAAACAATTGAAGTAAAAAAAAAAAAATAAATAAGGGGGGACAAGGGGGTTGTGAGTAATTCATAAATAGGAAAACTGTGGGAATTGCTAGCATCAACTTCTGAGGCTTAATCAAACTCCATTGCTGAACAAAAACTTAAAGTTGTCATTATTTATAGTCAGAAAATGAGAAGAGAATATAGAGTCATTTAAAAGGTTCATCCCACGGGCCCCATTTAGGCCCCATGCCACATGTTTGAGACCCCTGGTCAAGATGCAGAGTTTATACTTTTAATAAATGACTTAAACAGATTGTTTAGAACAGGGGTGTTCATCCTGGTCCTCCAAAGCTACTATCCTGCAGGTTTTAGACGTATCCCTCTTCCAACACAGTTATTATCAGCCTTCTGCAGAACTTGATGAGAGGTTTAGCGTTTGAATCAGGTGTGTTTTTGAGGATACATCTAAAACATGTGGGGTAGTAGCTGTTGAGGACCAGACTTGAGCACCCTTGGTTTAGAATAAATAGGGATAGGATTAAATAAGTTTTGCTTCTTCCCACTCCTTTTCGAATATGCAAACAAAGCCATGTTTTGTTATGTTGTTTTTGTTTGTCGTGTATATGTTTTTATATTAGTTGAGTGCAATCGTTTAAATTGTTGCACATTCGAAATAAATTAACTAAAGAAAGAGAGAAACAATAAAGAATTCTCAAGTTGTACAAACATTGCCAATCTATTGGATTTTACTTGATATGAACTGAACCTATTTATGTTGATGGGTTGTGGGACTTATGTGTCCACTAGAGGGAGGAGTTAACTTCTCTGCTGGTCCTCCATAGTGAGGAAAAAACAATGCTATGGAGTCTTTGACCAACATATCAAAAGGTGACCTGATGGTAGGTTTTGTTTATGAGGCTCATGACTGTATGCCTTTATTATGCCAGGTTATTATCTTTGCTAAAATGACCCAACATTACTGGTGCTCATTTTTGTCTCTGAGAGGAAGATGTCTGTGTAAGTTGTCATTTACCCAGACCATTGTCATTTGTTGTCCATCCTTTTTCTCCAGCTCAGTTGGAGCGTGAAAACAACCAAAGATGACCTGGGAGCACTGACCTGGAACTCTTCCCCTGTTTTGTGTCAGTCAGCTGAAAGGATGGACCATAGTGGCGTACTCACCGAATGTCCTCCACCAAACTGGGCGGGCAGTCTCCTGCCAGGCATCTTTGGTCTGTTAGCGGTGGGGTGAGATAACTTCTCCGAGGTAGACGACAAGTCATCAAAACTCATCAAATCTGAAAGGAGGGAGAAGAGTCATAATTTAAGTTAATCTGAGGATAATCACAGCTCAACTGACACATGCAGAGGAATTTAATTAATTAAATCTGTAAAGGCCCATTAATTTTCAGAAACCAGCTTTCCGATCTGGAAATAAAATGCATGTTAACCTGGCATGAAAAACAATGACTTTTGTTCTAAGTGGAGGATATAACTGGAACTTTTACAATAGTAATTTAGTCTTTGCTTACACTATACCAGAGGCCTGCAGCCCTGGCTGTAGAGTGTCAATATCCTGCATGTTTAGATGCTTCCCTCTTCTAACACACCTGATTCAAATCATCATCATCATCCAGCTCTGCAGAAGCCTGATAATGACAGTCAGGTGTGCTGGAAGAGGGAAACATCTAAAACAGGCACAGGGCCGGTGTGGGTGCAGTTTTTGTTCCAACCAAACAGCAGCGCACCAGACTGGACTCAATTAATCAGCTGATCTCAGTCTTCAGAGAGTCGATTGGTCAAACTATATAGTCTTGGTTGGATGGAACAAAAACCAGCAGCCACACTGGCCCTTTGTGGAATAGTTTGGACATGTCTGATCTAAAGCATGCAGGATAACAGCTGTCATACATACAGACATATGGGATGAGCCACAGAAACCAACACTATCATACTTTAGGAATATGACAAGTCCACAACATTTGGACTTCGGACAGCACTGTGAAACTGAGATTTTTTTTCCAGAATATGTGTAATTTGATTAACTTGATTAAGATTTTGACTTTTTATCTCATTATTTAAACTTTTTATCTCATTATTTTGACTTTGCTTAATGCACCTTATACTCCAGTGCATGTTATATATGAAAAACCTCCAAAAATAAACAGTTCATTGACAGTGCACCTTATAGTCCAGTGCAGAAAATACGGCAATAATTCATTTTCATCAGCTGACAGTAGAAACGGCAAAAGGCACTTCCCTCAGAATGACGTAAAAAATTAAGACTTAAGTCAATTAAATAGTAGACCTGGGATGAAAATATGGGCATTTTTACAACATTTTTAGGCCTAAAATTTAAGTCACTGAATTTTAGACCTTTTTAGAGTCCAAAAGCCTGCTATACAATCATATATGAAAACATAGTGAGAACCAAAAACCTGCCGGTCCCAATGTCTGTGTGTTTGTGCAGTTTGTGAGAATAGCACAATGTTCAGTTTCTGTGTTTACAGGTAAGTGCAACTTGCTGAACAACAAAGAACAATGACTCATCCAAACATTTATTACACAACTTAAAAGCTTGAGCATGTGTTTTACAACAGCACTTTGCACCTTTGCAGAGGTAATCTGCTGTGCTTGGGGGTGTGTGTCTCATTCAGTGTTCATGTTTCAGTTGCACCACATGTCAGGCTGCGTTGTGCTGAGCCGTGGGGCGCTTTAGCACCTTTTTAGCACTTCTTCAAGGCATCCGTCATGAACACAAAACTCCCTGGAGAAACACCTTCAACTTGGCTCTATTAAATCCTTTTCACGTGTCTTTCCTCTGTATGAACTTTCTGCTTCTATTTACCGTCACCCTCCAAGCCATTTTAGACGTCTATCGCTGTCTCTTTTCTACTTCCTGTTTTTCTCTTTTTGTTTCAGACATAAATAAGACTACTTCTGCTGGTGCGACTTCTTGTTTTGCATAATGATGAAGAGACTTGATTTCTCTGAGCTCTGCAAAACCTCCGCAAATCCAGCCTTAAAGTGTTACTTGGGCATTTTGCACATAAAGCCCTGTTTTTAGGTCGTCTGGGATGACTTACAGCTGTTCTGATCACAATTTTGACATTTTTTGCTGAACCGAGTATTTTAGGTTTCAAAAGTTCAGCCCCCTCACTTTAACACTGAGTCCAAATCCTTCATAAAAAACAGTATCAAACTTTAATTTGCAAAGACATGAAACTCACTGTGTGGTCAGGGGTTGATAGTGATACGTTGACCCGAAAACCACTGACAAGTTACATTGCCGTTTTTGTCCTCATCCTTTGATTTGTATTGGTTTAGCTAGTAGTACTCCAGAAACAGAAAAGGGTGTGTTTGTATGCAACCTGTAGTTTTTGTCAGTTGCAGTACCTTGCACTACAACACAAGATACTATTGTGCAAGGTACTATACAACGGAAGAATATAAGGGTATGACGCGTCTGGAAAAATAGGTCCACCGAATGCTATAACAACTGTTAGAACAGGGTTCCTACAAGTTAAATTCAATACCTTTTTTTTTTAAATGTCGCTTAAAATTACATTTAAGTCCAAGACGACAATGAATCAAAGTTGAAAAAGGAAATAAAAACCCACATGAATTACCTGGGAGCAATTTTAACCAACTGTTTATTTTAACTAGAACATGACTTTTTTGGTCCAGTTGCTGCTATATTCATGAAGCATTTGCATTAAGAAGAATAACTTTGAAATTTTGAATATATAACACACACTTGCAAAAAAAACTTAAGTATAGTTAAAGGAATACTACACCCACAGAATGATGTGCCCTCATTTTCTACTCACCCTAAATTATTTTTGTCATATAGACAGCCTAAACGTTACCAAATACTTTTTATTTCAAACTAACATAAATCTTACTTATCTGTCCAAATTTTAAAGACTTTTGAAAATTCGATTTAAGACATTTTAAAACAACGATTTTCAGGTCAACGTATCGCTGACCAAACGGTGAGTTTCATGTCTTCACACGCAAAAGTTTAATGCAGTTTTATGAATGACTTTCTGAGTGCCCATTTGATTCAATGTTAAACCTAAAAACAGGGCTTTATGTACAAAATGTTAAACTAACACTTTAAGTCTGGATTTAGATCAAATTGAAAACTATTCCTGCTTTTTTCTATATGCAGCTGAAGGCAATGACCTCTACATACCTGTATCTGAGGACTTCTCCCCCCAGTCCCCAGAGAGGGTTTTGGGTTTGTTGGGTGGTAAAGGCTCGAAGTCGGACTTTGGTCGTATGGAAGGCACCTCTCCATTATGCCTGCAGGGAATGAAAAATGGGAAGGGAAAATAGGGGTAACATCCTTGTCCAAAAACCTTTGTTCTAGACCTTGGCCTTTAACCTTGAGACACCCCATCATGCTACTTTCCAAAATTTCTGTAAATTTTTCAGTTTTGCTTTGGTAAATATGGAACTTATCTATGTAGGAATATGTACAATATAGAGACTTTTTGCACCCTACCAGGTCTCTCAAGCCAAACAACAGCTACAAATTCATCATATATCCCTAAACCACAATGTTTGAAATCTTTTATGCCATTATGAGAAGTGCAAAAATAGTTTGGGTATATCATGAAAGTGGTCAGACAGAAAAGTAATAAATGAGTTTAGGTCAACATTACATTATGTAATCAATAGCATGCGTCATTAGATATTAGCATAAGTAGATTTATTTGTTACAGACCTTTTTCCCCCCATATAGAGGGTGTCCACAAATAATAAATAAATAAATAATAAATAAGTTATTACAAAAAAAATTATTAAATATGTTAATCACAATTGTTCTATGTACTAAGTAATTATTAGTGCTGCATAATATTAGAAATAAATTACATTGCAATTTTTTAACCCTGCGATATGAAAAAATAGTAGTAAATATAACGGCAGTGCAGAACTGATGCAATCTATATATCCTCCTACTGCCTCATGACTTTATGGACACACTGTATTTGGACTTTTGATGGTATCTAAATGTCATTAAAGTTTTTTGAAAAAAAGCATGAATGCCTCACATTCTGGACATTTGGACACATTGACTGAACCAGACTTACTTTAGGTTTGATGAAGGAGTGAGGGGCTTGTCAGGCCTCTTCGGTGGAAGGCCGCCCGGTCTGCCTTTCCCTGGAGGGGGCACGGGTTTCTTGGGTGGGACCACTGGTGCTGCAGGCTTGGAGGGTTTGTGATCTGGCGTGTGTTTGTCAATTGAAAAACAGTGGCACAAGGAGAGGAAAAAATATTAGAAATACATCTGCCCATCCAGAAGCCGCACAGAAACAAAAAAGAGATTGGAGTTCCCCGTCCTGATTGTGTCTGTCAGTGAGTTCCCGTTGAATAATAATAATAATAATAATAATAATAAAAAAGCCTTTATTGTCATCATACGTCAGTAAAACTAAATTAATTGCATGGCTAAGTTGGTAGAGCGGGTTGTCCAGTAACAGAAGGGTTGGTGGTTCGAATCCCGGTCTGTCCTAGTCCGTCGTGTCCTTGTCCTTCCCTCTAGTGTCACTCACACTGGTGTATGAATGTTCGGTGGTGGTCAGAGGGGCCGTAATGGCTGGGATGGCGCAAAATGGCTGCCACGCTTTTGTCAGTCAGCCCCAGGACAACTGTAGCTACATATGTAGTTTACCACCACCAGAGGGAGCATGTGAGAGCGAATGAATAATGGGTCACTAATGTGAAGCGCTTTGAGTGGCCAAAAAAGCACTATATAAATCCAATCAATGAAACAGCTGATTTTAGCTGCAATGTCAAACAGATTTACAACAATAGTCACATGAATCTATGCCAGGTTTTTATTTAAAATAATAATATGTCCACATGTTCATAGTGGAGGCGTTTGCGCAGCCTGTTCACTATTGATCCGGCTTCAGAGAGCACATGCTCCGACGGCACAGATGTGGCGGGCATAGAGGTACGCACACGCCAACTTTACCAGACGGGGTAGTTTTTTGGTTGTGCATCTTTGTGTTTGCAGCGTTTTGTCGATGCGATGAGTTTGCCCCTGGCAGCCACTGTACAATGCAAGTCAATACGGCACTCTTTTCAAGTGAAACACAATACAGGTAATGCAGCGTTCGAAATTAGTATTCTATATTCGAGCTTGTCACGAATATTCAAAAATAATGTCCCATCCGTACTTTAAAATGACATGACGGGTCGGCGACGGCAGAAGGTCTTTGTGCAGCACTGATGCAGGCTGGTGGACATTGTTTTTTTTTTTATACCATATTTAGCAGAATTTAGTGTAACATCAAATGTTTTCTCTATATGTGACAGTTTAAAATGAGCTTTTAACATAACATTGTTTGACCAGCTTGTGTTTAAAAAGTGAAGTGATACATAATGCGCTGTGGAAATGTCTGTGCGTGTGTGAGTCGACAAAGCAAACATTTTCTTTTCTCGGTGACCGACTTCAACCGCTTAAACGTGGCTCAGTGATCAGCCAAGATTTTTTATGAATTTTGCCCTCCCTAATACATACATACTTGTCATTCCCTTTTGTTCAGACACAAAACAATACAGGAAATATGTACATGGCTTTAAAACACACACAAACTGAACTAAATTGGTTGTAAAGTTTAAACCTGGGACCCTAAGACAACAAGCAACAAAATCAATTACAAACATTTGACAAGTTGAATGAAACTTGCTCTAAAATATCAGAAAATGAATCGAATAAATCTCATCATCTGAACAATAGGGTTAAGTGAGCACTCACCAGGCATGCATCAAGGATTAAAGGATTTAGTTTTTTTTTTCCCCCGACAATGTGTTTGGCCTGAGGTGCAAATGAAATGACACAGATGCAAAAAAGATGAAGATGCTAAGAAGCCGTACCTTTGTCATCTGGCCTGATGGGATGAGGCTTCTTGTCTGCGCTGGGAAGCTCTGGCTTGGGCCCTGAAAAGCGGAACATGGCGAGTACAATTTCAGCACCGTACGGCCAGACACGTTCAGGAGGTAAAGAGACAGTTACAGGGAAAGACAGATACTCCTGACTGAAGAGACAGACGAGTACATGCACACACGCATCGTTTTTCTGCATAAAACCACGAGCACTCTGCATGTACCGTCGCCTGTGCCCATTTGTGGTTTTGTTTGTGCAAGACGCGTCTTACAGAATCCCAGCGAAGACGTATGTCGTGCACAAACTCACCGCTGTCATAAAGACCAAAAACACACTCAACCTTGGCAGTGGAAGAGGAAAAAAGAAATGATACTTCCTGTGCAGACGACAAAAAAAAAAAAAAAAAAATAGAAGTGATGCAAGTGCGCTTTTTGCAAAGTGTAGATGCTGACACAATGTACAGTTGCTGGCTTTGATTACAAGGGGACAGAAAGTGCAGCAGAGGTTTCCTTAGACATACACCCACTATCAAAGCCTTCACAGTTGACTCGATAGCATGCGATGATAAGCAGACAGACATGTTTTCAGTAGTCCTTACCGATGCTTTTTGATGGTGGAGGGGGTTTCCTCGGTTTCTGATGGTAGAGGAAAAATAGGTCAGGGTGACATCAAAGTGGACCTCAGCTTATTAAGACAGTTAAAAGATTACATCGAGCACAGTCAGAGAAGGCCAGCTCTTAAAACTATGTGAACTCATTTTTACTCATTTTAACTCATCATCTGGAAATTCATAGTCATTTCAGCGCTGATAGACATGATGACATGTTCAACTGAATATCTGAGCTGTTGATTAATGAAGTTACAAGAAGACAGATCACACTTTTAGACCAAAGTTCATGGTCAAAAGTTTAATGAGTATATTTTACGCAGATATGCAAGTCAATCTTCTGCTGTAATGATGGTTAGAAATCTTACACCTGAGAAATGTAATGACTCACAAGCATATGTAACAAGTGTGGGAGAAAAAGGGACATTGATTCATTATATAGTTAGCCAATAGTTAAAAAAAAAAAAAAAAAATCCCTTTTGCATGAAATGTTGCTGGGATAGGATCCAGCACCCCCATGACTCTCTCGAAGATAAAGCAGTGAAGGTGAATAAATTAAAGCATTTGGCAGAGGTGTATTGTTGGCAGGGCAAACTTTTTACTTCATACTGATTAGTCTATATACAGAGTAGGGATGCAAATGATCAATTTATTCATTAATCCTTAGTAGTGATTGATTAATTAAAATACATCATGAAGAAAGCATGTCCTATTCCTTGATGATGGATTTATATCAGATTTGAATATCAGTGATGTCATTACCCTCGGCCACACTGACCACAGGGGGTATTGTCATTAGTTGATCGTCTGTCCATCTGTCTCTCTGTGAACTTTACCATAAGGCAAAGGGATAATTAATTTGTATAGCACAATTTCATGTACAGGACAATTCAAGATGATTTTCATAAAACATATAAGAAAATTAAAATGATTAAGATGCGTTAAAAGACAATTAAAATAAGAGACATAATCAATTGTTTTTCAAATGCTAAAAAACAATTGAGAATCTAAGTAAAAGTAAAATACCCAAGCAATTTGAGCAGACCTGTGTGATGTGGTCCAGTTTCCTGGTACTGGTCAGTTTTGGATCAGCTGTAGCTGCCTGGTTGATTTTTTGTTTAGACCAGTCAAGACACCATCACAATCTAATTTACTGAGCCTTGATTCTAGCGATGTAACAGGCAGACTTGGTAATAGCTTTTAAATAGTTGTTAAATGTCAGGTCTGAGTCAATAATTACATCCAGATTTCTGACTTGGTTTGTGGGGTTCAGTGACATGGACTCAAGGTGAGCACTGACCTTTGACCTTTCTTTTTTGGGGCTGAAAACAATCACTTCTGTTTTGTCTGCATTAAGCTGAGTTTTTTTTTTTATTATTATTATTATTAAATTTTTCAAAATGTCATACTTGTTATAATGACAATGCAGATATTCTATTTTTTTCTATTCTGCTGTGCTTGATGTTAAATTTGAATTGATTTAGGTTCTGACAAATGTCCACATGAAGACAAAAACAAGAATATCAGATTATATTTTGGTTTCTTTTCTCCTCCATAACAATATCTTGGGCTCTTAAGGTATCATTTTGGGCCTTTGGGGAAACATTGATTGATATTTTCTGGACACGATCATTAACCGTATCATTTGTCAGTGACTTCTAACAATCCACAGCTGACCTCTACATGTTCACTAGTGGTCGACTTCACAGTGAAGACCGTATATTTCCTTCCCCTCCACCTTCTAACAGCTCTGGATACCACTGGCTTTACTGGGATGATGCCCAACATGCTGTCACCAGTATATTTACCTCCTCCTGGTCCTGCTTCGGGGAGGTCTTCACTGACCCCCTTGACGCGGGAATCTGAAAAAGAGAGAGGGATTAAAGGCTGATGTTGAATCCAATCATGGCATGAGGCTCACAAAAACACCTGTGACAATGTCAAACGGCAGAGAAAAGCAAATAACGCTTGTACTACTACTACTACACACTCCAAAGACCCTCTTCAATGGCTTGAGTCTAGAGGAGACTTCATAGCAGCATTGAGGTCTCAACCCCAAGAAGGGAGTTTGATAATGAAGGGGTCCTATTTCCATTGTGGGAAAGACCTTTGTAGTGAATCACACAGGATTTCCACAGGAGCGGAAGCCATTCTTATCGTCCCATTATAATAATTTGATGATGTAACACGCAGCGAGTCAAAGGTCACAGTTTAGATAAGGAATGGATTCATTCATTCGCTTCCTCTGAATGCGAGTTCTTTGTTGGGCTCCAGAAATGGGTCTGTAATAATATGTTTGAAAATATAGACATAAGATTAAGATTTTCCATAGGTGTTCGACCTCCAAATTGATTTAAAACCTTTAATAGTACATGAACAGAAATGGATGTTAATAGATTACAGAATAAAAATCAAACAACCCTTTTGATTCTCTATTTGTCAGACTCTAAAGACTACAGTACTAGGTGTAGATATGCACTGAAATGCATTCTTTTTAATCGAATAACAACAAACTATTCTATCACTCACGACTCCACAGGCCTAAGGAAAACCCTGAGGTCTACAGGACTTTGAACATTTCACATTAGTGTCTAAATCTGAAGCATTTGAGTCTCGTTTCTGTGTGGAGTTTGCATGTTCTCCCTGTGTCTGCATGGGTTTTCTCCAGGTACTCCACTTTCCTCCCACCATCCAAACACATGCACTGATAGGTTAACTGGTTAATCTAAATTGTCCATAGGTGTGAATGTGAGAGTGATTGTTTGTCTATATATGTTCAGCCCTGAGATGAACTGGAGACTCATACGGGGTGCATTGTAGCTGGATTAGGCCCCAACAGACCCCCTTGACCCTAGTGAGGATTAAGCGGGTTCAGAACAGAGTAACTTTACCTGTCACACCTTCACTATAAATTGCCATTGTGTGAAATATTCAATACTATGCAAAAGTCCTACTCCATTACTATGTCAGACATACAGCCTGCCAAAGGGTCTAATACAGCCTATGGGATGAATGTGAAAACTTCACTTTGTTTGTGCTGCCTCTTGTTATAGGATCAGGTCACCGGTTTAACCTTTACAAACCATTTTCTTCAGTTTTCTTTAGGCTGTGCACATGTTTTCTGTATTGAAAAGGGAATGACAAATAAATAGGTGTGCCCATTCCAATCTTACAACAACAAAGAAGTAAAAAAAAAAAAAGAAAGAAAAAAGAAAATGAACTCTTAGGACAGTTTATTTACTGGTGTTGTGGTTGTTGGTATGAACAGCCCTTTATTCAACAAATAAACGACCTTGAAGCAAAATGTGTTTTGACTCAACGCCTTACCAAGTCAACATGTATAAAATGTGTAGTAAAGCACATGTGGAACATGTGTCTACTGTTACACCTCACCTCCTTGTCTGTTTCAGTCAGCATTACTACAAAGTTGTCAGGGAAGACGCCTTCTTTGCCTCCAATCTCCCCTCGCCACCAGCCGGGTTCTCCTGTGTCCTGTAGGAGAACCAGGAGAACATCATCTTTCATCCTCTAACACTACTGAATAGGTTTTACCCTAAAACTAAATACGACAACAAAGCAATACAAAACACAGTCAAATGAAGACCAGACATTTATAATGAAGACAAAAATATTAGTGTAGGAAAACCGAACTGAACTTAGTGCAGGGGTGTCCAATCCTGGTCCTCAAAGGTCGTTATCCTACATGTTTAGATGTTTTCCCTCTTCCAGCACATCTAAAGGTAATTACTATATTTTCTGGACTATAAGCCGCACCTGTATATAAGCTGCATCTGCTGTACTTTTAAAAATATAATGAAAAAAATATATACAAGCCGCACCGGGTTATAAACCGCAGATATTTATGTTGAAAAATCAGATATTTATTGCATGTACAGAAGGATTTTGAACTGTAAATGTAGTTACATGTTTGTACCTGGACAGATTTTTTACTAACAGTGCCTTTTAACACAGTAGCAAGTTTACTGATTAAAATGGAACAGAACCAAAAGGGAAAAAAATACCCAGTATTTACCCTATTTATCTTCACTTAATCATTTTAATTATCTTCACTGAAACCTATGAACTCATCTTCTTCTGTGTCACAGGTGAACAACCTCAGAAGCGCTTCGTCACATCTGTCTCCATGATGAAGAAGGCGTGAGGATTTGAAAAATAATTAACAGTTGCTAATTTGTCATCCATGTTCTATTATATCTGCTAAAGAAAAAGTAACATATTGTTCTTTGCATTGATTGATCTTCGTAGTTTTGTTTCTAATTCCAGTTAGAGCACCCCTACTGGTGGAAAAAAAAATAATCACAGAATAGCCACACCTTTGTATAAGACTCATGGTGCAAAACATATGACAAAAGTAGCGGCTTATAGTCCAGAAAATACGGTATCAGGCGTCTGCAGTTTGGTGATAGGTTGACCATTTGAATCAACGTGTTTGAAAAGTGACACATCTAAAACATGCAGTGATAGCAGCCCTCCAGGACACTTCCTGATACACAGATTCAATACATGCACTTCTGCATATCCTCCACTAGATGGTGGCACCTGGTCAAACTACTCTTGGCAGGGAACCAGAGATGAGACCATTCGGTTGCTATCAAATAACAAACCTTGTTTAGAGTCATCACAGCTCAAAGGCTCAGGCAGCTGTTTTAAGGACTAGATCACCCTGAGCATCCCAGTCTTTGCAACAGACACCGTCTACAACAAGGGTGTCGCACATATGGGCCAGGAACCAAAACCAGCCCACCAAAGGACCCAATCCAGTCCATGGGATGAATTTGTACAAAGTACAAAACTTACAATGAGGATATTAACAATCTAGGGTGACAACTCAAAATGTTTTATCAAGAAAATAAATTGGAAAAAGTCAAAAATAAAAATCACATTATGAACATGTTTACATTTACAAACTCATTTTACAACAAATTAAAGATTCAAGGATTAAATGACTTCTATTGTCATACCAGGTCACTTTCTTGGTACTGTACTCAGGTCTGGGATTGAACCATAAAAGCCAAATAACCTGTGACCAATGTGAACTTTCATGAGTAAAAATAAGTGCAGTTTTCACTATGTTCTCTTACTAAATGCCTTCCATCTTTGCATTTACAAATGTGCATTTCAATCTACAAAGATGACAGATAATATTTTTCTCAGGCATTTCACATTGTACATAGTTATTAACAGTTTTTTGTGAAAGGTAAATGTAAAAAAAAATGTCATTATAATATTACAATTTGCTTTTTGCACTAAAACAGAGGGAACAATTTGGAATTGTCCCCATTTATGCTTTTAAATCACCAATTGACGAGCCAAATTGGGCTGATTGTGGCCCATGAACTAAAATGAGTGACACTTCTGGTCCAAAGTACAACAGACTAGGCCAAGTTTGGTTAGGTGTAAAATTATTTTGCATTTCAAAATAACAAAAACAGTTTTTTAAAACCTCAACTTCATCATTTATTTTTTTAAAAGCCTGTGCATGTGTGGAAAGAGGAAATGACTGGTGATTTTGATCAACTTCTTAGAACAAAGTTGATGACTTCTTCCTCTCATGTCATCTGCACAAACACAGTCATAACTCCTTATTACAAGTATCATTAGTCCAACTTGATTCAAAGCCATTACATTTACATGAATATTATCTGGTACAAAAACCACAACCTTCCACAGTAGAACAGTGAATGATGTAATGCTGGGGTGTCAAAGTCATTTTAGTTCAGGGGCCACATCCATCCCAACATAATCTTAATCAAGCCAGACCAGTAAAATGAAAATAGTGAAAAGGAAAATTACACAATGAAAATATTTACAGGAGTCAACTGAGGCGCATTTGCATTAAAGCATGATGCTTGTTTTAACAGGTTGAAGAAGCTGCTGTATCCCTGCATCAATGTGGTATTTTGACCAAAACACGTCACAGACTGTGTGATCACTTGTGGAAAATGGGCATGAAACATCCCCTTTAACCCCACTTTAAATACCAGCACAGCACTCTCACCTTGCTCAGTATGTGAATGATCTCTCCTTCTTTCAGAGTCAGCTCGTCCTCGTTCGTGGCCTCGAAAGCAAACGTGACTTTGCAGTACTCTTTTGCTGAGGAGGCACACATAGTGAAGTTGAACAGATCGATATGGTTACTTTTACAAGGCTTCATGAGGGAAAACACAACTTGAATATCGTTTAATTTACAAGAACTTTACAGCAAACAGCTTCTTAGGAAAGCAAATTCTATCTTGTCTGACTATTGTCACCCATTGCATCAACAGTTTCAATATCTACCATCTGGTTCATTGTTCAGATTTCCTTCTGTTAAAACAAATACATTTAAACAATCCATTGTTCCTCCTGCTATCTCTCTTCTAAATTCCAAGAGGAAAAGGTGATTTTCAATGTATTTCATTTTTTCATTATTACATCATTATTATTAAAAAAAAAATTGTATTACTTCATTTGTTTTCTTTTTTATATTTTTACATTTTTTTTAACAACATTTGTATTTCTGTATTTTAAAAAAATACATTGATTTTTCCATTTATGTTCTTTTTAATTCTTATTGTTTTATTTATTTTATGTTGTATGTATTTACATTTAAATGTCATTTTTTCCCCCATTCAATTTCATTATTTTTAATATATTTTAAATATTTTAGTAACTGTAAAAAAATTTTTTATTTACTTGTCTAAAAAAAAAAAAAAAAAAAAAAACAGCACTCACTACCCAATACCTACTTTGCCTGCATTGATGATTACAAATATAGTCCTCATGAGGCATGTAAACATGTGTGTGTGTGTGTGTGTGTGTGTGTGTGTGTGTGTTGTGTTTCACCTTTGGATTTGCCGTCTGTGTCTCCTTTCTGCAAGTCTGTTGTGTTGGGATGGGCAGGCTTTGCAGCAGATGGTAATGATGGGATTGGCTAAAATGAAGCAAACCATACAGATGGAGATGATTTATCCAACATGCGTGGATATGCGACCGAATATGAAGAAAGAGTCTTGAAGACAGCTTGTGTCTGGACCAGATGTCAATGAATCTGTGTCAGTACATTTGGATGTCTATGAAAGATGTGGTTAATAACAAGAAAAATGAATCAATCACTTAAGAGTCTGGAGAAGGTGAAAAGAGTGAAGAACTACTGAGGGGAAAAAGCGAACAGTAGCTGCGTTTCCGTTACAGTTTTTCGCAAAACGATAGCGATATTCCTAAAATTTTGTATATTTGCGCTTTGAACGCGTTTCCATTGACGGTTGTTCTAGGCAGGAGCATCGTAACTCTTGTGAAATATCATCCCACGAGATTTCACTGCTATCATCTTCGGAGCTTTGGATTGGCTGTCACCCCGATAGCATTAGCATGAATGAATCGGCTAATTCGCTTGTCTCCGTAAAAGTCCCTGTCGAACCCTTTAAAGGCACTAACATGTCAAACAAACCAGCTGGTTAACATGATAAGGGTCTGTACATGTGGTCCCTACATTGTCAGGTTGAAATATTAAGTGTAAATATGCTCAACACTTAACAACACCAGAAAATGATAAATGTATGTAGTGCTTTTTACACAGTTCTTGCACTTGACACTTTACTGAACAGACAATATATTTCCCTGTAAAACAAAAGTACTAAAATATTCCAAAACTAAAAGAAAATAAAATGAAACCTTCACTGCGTCTACTGTAGGAATCACCCTGATCACCACTCCAAGATGGCGGCCATAGTTCTTGCGTCCCAGCAGCCAATGGTTGTTATGGTTACAGCAACTGCAGCTGCTATTTTCACTCCGAGAGAAGTGATCATGTGACCATGTACGTCACATCCTGTGACATATAATTGGGGAAAAACTGTTTTCATTGCGGTTTTGCAATAAATTAGAATATCGAAACGCGTGAAAAACCACCTCATGAAAGCGTGAACACTTTTTAATCAATGTTTGAGTGGGGTTTTTTTTTTCAGATTCTGGGGGTTTTTTAGCGATATTTACATTTTGCGAATTTCCAAGGGTAATGGAAACGCAGCTAGGGAAAGTTAATTTTCTTCAAGGAGAGTGTGATCATGATCCTTTGTAGTGATTATGAGTGTTTCAGTCACAGACCAAAAAAAAAAAAAGAAAAGAGGAGTACTGAGAGATTTTCATTTGATTGGGTTAGGAGAGTTGACTGAAAATATCACAGTATCCCTCGGATTTCACAGGCAGGATGCTTCACATCCCTGACACTACGGCAGGGAGAAAGAGGAAGAGGAGGAGGATGAGGAGTGGATGATGTGGGTAAGTGGAGGCTGTGAAAAGGGAAGTGCGCAACCATGCAATGTGTGGTGGTAGGTGAGGAAAGGAGGAGAGTGGAGGAGAGTGCGAGGGCTGTCGTGAAGGAGAGACAAGGAAAAGGAGGCAGAGTTTCAGAACAGTGTTACATGCAAAACTGATTCAGTAGTGAATGGCTCGTGTTAATTATCACCAAACATCTAGCAAAATCAAACATCGCAGTCTACAGATCAGGTAAAGGTTACATTTTTCTACTGTATGAAATGTGCTGATGAAAACAGAACAGACATATTTTCACAACAAACAGAGTGTTTGTATGCTCCAGCAGTACAGACGGTAAACAGGGTAAACACGCCCCACAAATCCAGGGGACAGACCGGAAAAACAGGTAGAATATGTTGTATTGAAGATGGAAGATTCTAGGCCGACTATGATGTGAATACATAGTCTGGATACGATCTATAGACTGAGCTTAAGTGTTCAGGTGGGATCAACGGCTGTCTTTCAAACTGCTCTGCACGTAACAGGCCAGCGCTGTGATCAATCAGGGCAACTAGCAATGTGACGAGTCTAAACGAGCACCTATCTGGTTGTTTTAAAGGGATAGTTCACTATTTTCCACATTAATTTGTATTGGATAAGTCTTTACTCTGGTGCACCAACAGTGACTTACCCCCCGACAGTGTCCTGTGAATTGTGTTCTGGTCCAGTTTTGGTCAAAGCTAAAGTTTCCTGGGGTTAAAAAAAATATGCTTCTTCTCAAAACAGTATGTGTTCGAATGACTTATTTGCATAACAAAACCGTCACGGAATAAAAAGCCGCACCTCGTAATTGCTTGGAGCTACTTTCTGTCAATAGCGATCAATGTTGTCACTGCTAACAGCTGTGCGCCTTAGCCATCTCCTTTCATCAGTTGTTCAGCAGTGTTTACGGCTGCTATGTACAGGCACACAGCTGTTAGCAGTGACAGCGCGCATTGATGGCTATTAAGAGATAGTAGCTCTGTACAATTATGAGGTCTGAGTTTTTGTTCCGTGACGATTTTGTTATCCAAATCAAATCACTAATTTGAACACATACTCTTTTGAGAAGAAACGCGTTTTATTTTTTTGACCCCAGGAAACGTGCTGGGACGTACTAGTACTACCTACTTTCACTTTGACCAAAACAGGACCAGACCTCGACTCACAGGACAGGGGTAAGTCATGGTGGGTGCACCAGAGTAAAGACGGTGATGCCAGACAAATTAATGTGAAAAATAGTGAACTCTCCCTTTACCATCCTATAAGCTAGGCTAATTAATGTTAACACACCGGTAACAGTGGAGGAAAAGTATCCAACCGGGTCCATTTACATGCTGCTTAGCCGACCACACTCTGATGGGCTAATAGGGCAGTGCAGTCTGTGCCGCCTTCTCTTGCAGAAGTGAAAAACTTTATGGTCATGTATTTTTTATCCTCCTGAAGCCTCTAAATTTAATTTGAGGAACAAGATGTTTGTCCTGGACTGATTATATACTATATATCATCATAAATGTATATATATTATACATGTATAATCATAATGCACCAGGGATAAACCCGGTTGATAAGCGATATCAGCTGATCTGTGACACTTGGCAGTTCATGTCAATTCTGTTACATTATCTTCATGGAACCCACAATATTGACCAATGACAGATGTCAAATTTATTTTTGGAACAAATACAACGGAACTTGTGTTACTTGGTCTACGTCTGTTTCAGCTGCTTCTACATTTGAACCATCGGTCATTTACTCATATTACGTTTCCCTTCCGCTCAGACAGAATGGGTGGAGTCATGTGACTAGATGGGTGGAGTCATGTGACTACACAGGCTCCACACAGTCTTAAAGGGGAATGAACATATCATTTTTTATTAAAATACTGAATTTACTGACAAAAATGACGACGGTTATCATAGTAAATGTCAGTAACGGTACATTTTCAGTTTAGCGCCCAAACCTACTTAACCCTTTTATGTTGATTGTCACTCCGGTGCTACACTTTGCACTTTACGGTACACAAGTTATCGCAACTCCTGAACTGTTCCTGCCATCCACAAAATTTAATTCCAGCTGAGATTCTAACCCTAAACCTTTGGACCTGATCCCAGGACCGTTTTGTTTTAAGTGCTAACCCATGTACCACTGAGTCAACCAAGACCTGCGACAACTAGGAGGTGATTTTGTCATGGCATATGAAGACTGGCTGGTAACCACCAAACACTGAGAAGAGTTTAAAACTGAGAAAAAGACAAGAGAGTTGAGGATCAGATCAGGTTTTTGTTTTAACCGTTGGTGTGGTGGTATCGTATGTACTACCTGAGGACTAAACATAATGAAAACATCTTCATGTGACCCACATTTACAGATAGTTCAGACACTCACTTTCTCCTTCTTTTCCTCTAACTCTGGGCTTGGTAGTCGGACCTTTAGCTTGACCGAACCTTCTCTGAAAATATCTCCAAACCCGATTCCGCGGATCTTCTTGGGCTGTGCGATTGCTCCGTTCCCTGACGCAGGCTGTGGTGACGTTGGAGTGGCGGTGCTGTCCACCACGCTGCCATCTGAGGAGGAAGAACAAATACTGTGGCTTAACTGTTCTACCTCAGAGAGTTGAAAAAGTATGGTTGGTGTGTGTGTGTGTGTGTGTATTCCTATCTTTATGGGGACATTGATCTGTTTACACAGTCACACCATGGGGATCTCTGAAACTATGGGGACCAAAATTCAGGTCCCTATGAGGGTTAAATATAAAGGTCCCCGCTAGTAAAATAGAAATGATGTGGCCCTATAAATACATGAATTTGTTTTTTCTCAAAGTCCCCACAAAGCATGAAGGGAAACAGGTGCAAAGTAAAACATGTTTTTTTTCAAGGTTTCAAGATGTGTTTACATGTTTGAATTTCTTTTTCCATTATTAACTTCTATATTTAATTTTATTTATTTTATATTTAAAAATAAATAAATAGAAATTTAAAGATCTGCTTACTTTTTCCCTTTGATTTTATTATTTTGTCATTTATTTTATAGAATTCTATTTTTAAAAAATATTTGTAGTATTTTTTAATACTAAAAAAAAGTGTGTGGGGCGGGGTGTTTTTTTTTTCCCATCTTTTTTAAGATATGTTTACAATGGCTACTTCACCTACAAGTGATGGTCTTAACAGCTGATTGGTTCTCCTGCACATCCAGTCCAGTCTAATGGATTCCAGATAAAGGATTGATGTGAACACATTCCCAAACACTGGGTGACCTTTAACCTCTATGTTTGTTTGAATACTTTAGGCAACTGCTAAAAATCTAGACTCTCGCTCCGACACTCCCAATGGAGTGGATTTGACTAGATTCACATTAGCCCCGTCCACCAACTTTGATGGGCGAGTTTGACAGATGAAATAAATTCATGATCCACTGCAACACAAGGAGCATGAATCAATTAATTAATTAGTGAAACAACAATATACGTTTGGTTTTTTTTACCAAACAAAGAGCTGGTATTTTAATGGATTAATGACACATTTAATATTACATTTTTCTACTTAATTCCACTTTTAATTAATTAGTGACATACTTAATTATTTAATGATGTATTCATTTATTTAATTCCATAAAGTACTGGCCAGACGAGTTGTGAAAATGAAAAAAAAAAAAAATAAAGATGCTAATGTAGACAGTCTTTAAAATGGCAGACCATTTAATTGCCACAGGCAATTAAATACTAATGGGGGAAATGTCATGTATATTTAACACATTTTGATACCAAATGTGACTTGTTTTTTCCCCCAATAATGTTGTCTCCTGCTGTAGATGATTAGCATGAAACCCTTCTGCGAGGTGTCATCACTCACTCACTCGTACTCGTACGTGCCTCATCCACTCACAGACTGAAGCTTCAGTCACCCTTCTTGTCAGAACTTGTTTCTGCTGCAGTCATGCCTCAACAGCTCCATTACAAAGCTCTATTTTACCGAAACTGAATTAATGGTGGAGAATGGAACGAGGCTGTTGTACAAAACTGCTCTGAGAACAAAGGCCATCATGAGGTTTTTTTAAGGTGTGAATGTCCCCTTTGTACTTTTAATGAGTTAAAACGAAATGCATTACAAACTGGTCTACACCCTGAACACAAACCCAAAATACACTGCACGACACACACCGCATATTTAAAGTTCTTCTATTATAGTTATCGTTGAAGATATTCAGCTGTAAAAACAATCAGCTTAGTTGTCAAACCACATGGACCTGCTGCACCTTCTGTGGAAATGCCTTACCAGTCTCATCTGCTGTGGAGTCGTTGGCGTCCGCGTCCTCTCCGATGACGTCCAGCTCTTTGACAAAGTTGGAAGGGAAGAGTCCTGACTTGCCGTTGAGCGTGCCGTTCCACCAGCCCTCTTCTACCTGGACACACAACGAAGCCAATTTCTCCTTAACTCGTGGATGCATAAGTGGGTTGAAAATTACCATGTGGAGGTTTTTGTTTTTTTTCCCAATATCTTTGTAATTAAGCTAGTATTTCATATTCCAGGTATTCCTCAAAAAATATGTCATCGACGTCATACTGTTGAATTTTTTTTTTACTTAATATTTATTCCACACATCCAAAATACATGTAGATGTACATAAAATAATCAAATTTATCTCAGACAACTGTGTCAAGTAGATGACTGTACACACATGTAAAACAAAACATATAGTTCTCATCATTTTAGGTAGTACTAATTCAGTATTAGTACTCACTTCTAGATGCATTCACCATTACAGAGACATTGTTTATTGCTGAGGGTAATATGTATATGAAGAGTTCATTTGCAAAAACAGATAACTCCATTTTTCTTTTTTTTCACAAAATGTAATTTTTTTACTTTACATTCCACAAATAATACTGATTTATTTGATATATTATTTATTTCATTTGGTAAGATCCACTAAATTGAATAAATAATATATCAAATCAACGAGTATTACCTAGAATGTGGAGTAAAAAATGCAATTTTCTGAAAAAAACTAAAAATGGAGTTATCCGTTTTTGCAAATGAACTCTTCATATATACATACACCTGAGAAAACCCCCCCCAAAAAAAACAGCCAATCCCAAAAGCCTAATGATTCCCAACTAAATAATAACTAAAAGTAAACATGAAAACCAAAATTAGGAGAAGTACTTGGGTTCTGATATCATTTGTATAATTGTTTCCCATCTTTTCTCATACGTGTCTAGTTTCAGTTGTAGTCTGGCTGTAGTTTTTCCATAATTATAACCTGTCTTATTTTTTATTTTTTATTTGCTTTGTATTGGGATTTTGTGGTTTCAACCATGAGGTTGTGATAGTTTTCTTTGCTATTAAGAGCAATGTGAGGGTTAAAAATGGTACACTGATGTGATGTTTGGGCTGTCAATTCTTATTTATCCTTTATTTAGCCAGCATCGTCCCATTGAGACTGTCTCTTCTGCCAAGGAGTCCTGGTCAAAAGTCTAAATTTTAGTCCTGAGCAATGGGATGAATTTACATAATATTGATTAATGTGTAGCACACATTTAAAACTCTAAAGCAAAACAAGTACAACAGAGGTAAAAAATACAGATTTTGTATACTTGAAAATTCTAAAACTACCACTAACAGTTTTCAAATCACTGAATTATTTAATTGGTTTAACAAAAAAATTTTTAAATGCTGAAAATGTCAGGGTTTCTTAAAGCCCAAGATTAAGCATTTTCTTTTTAACCCACAAACCAAAGAGTCGAAAAAACAGAAAATATTTGGACTTTTTTCTTTTTGCCGCAGCTCTATTTGAGTTCTTCAACCTGTTCAATGACCAGTAACTCTATCAATCATATTTTACTACAGTGTTCAGCACACACACACACACACACACACACACACACACACACACTCTTTGTTGTACTGCACACTGCCTGTCTATGGCTTGTCCTGACTTGCTAAAACAACAAAAAAAACACAGCTATTACAAGATAATGACAGTCTTCATTTCTGGCAAATCCTCATCTGTTTGTAATAATACACCTGTACAATCTATAAAGCACAAACTAATAACTGTAGCCTGGTGTCTTGTTTAGTTAAACTTCTAAAAGGTCAGTAATTTCTATGACACCCCCGCGGTTCACAGACTTTTTAATTACTGCCTTATTAGAAGTGTGACTAAACAAGAGGCCGTTCTTAGAGCAACGTGGGTGTCCCAGAAAACTGCACGACAAGCATGAAGCCCATTTACCAAAGGAAAAGTCACAGTACCTCTTCTATAATGTCTAAGATGTCTCCCACTTTGAGCTCCAACTCGTCTTCGTTCTGCGGCTGATACTCAAACAGCGCCTTGCACTGTCTCTTCTTGGGCTCTGTGAACACAAAGGTTTATTAAGTCACCCAACCCAGAAGAAAGGGAAGAACAAAATAAATAAATCACACCTAGAAGGAGGTGCTCCAAACTTTCACAGTGTACATATTACTACAGGACACGTCAGAAAATGCAGACAGAAAATGTGCTTGCAGTCTCCCACAGACATACCATAAACTACTCTTAAAAAAAAAAAAAAAAAAGTATAATTTTTTTTTTTTTTTTTAATTTCCAAGCCTCATTTTACCCTACTTTATTTTACTTTGAACCTCGGATAATTGATTCAATTTAATTGTATTTGTCGAGGCCCATATCACATCCAGGTTGTGTCATAGGGCTTAACAGAGTTAGATGGATATAAAACAACAACAGTCAAATATTGTCCATCTATGACTTTTCTTCTGTTAATCAGACCTCAGGTGGGCAGGTTTGTTTGACAGTTTCCTCACCTGGTGTCTCACTCTGATTTACTGCTTCTTTATTTTATTGTACAGCACTTCAGAACCCCGGTGGCAGAGGTTGCACCAGACGTTTTTAGGTTCATAAAAATTCCATCATGACACGTTATTATCCGTCATTTCAAATTACATTTGTAATGAGTCCTATTTAGTAGTATTTAATGTTCAAAAACACCTCTGTGACACAGTAACTGTAGTTCCTGCTGGCTGATAATCATCATCCTCCATTGTGTCTTTTTTCACTGCTTTTATCAGTTCATCACATTTACTGGACTTTTGAAAAGAACTAATGAGACTCCGTTGCTTTGACATTCAGCGTTAGCAAAGTAGCATCTAATTTCAGTTAAACTCAATGAAACAACTAAACCAGAGTTGACAATGCGGGGCTGTAGTCAAGACCACCTTTGTCGAGTCCAAGACCAGGACCGGTCGAGACCGAGTCAAAACCGAGTCCAAAGAGGGTCAAGTCCGAGACCAGGACAGAACACAAACAGTTGTATGTATGACAGTATAAAGTCAATCATTTTGGGTTATTATTTGTTGATTTAAAAGCAAAAACACTGTCACAACACCCAGGATTTGTAATTAGAACCATTCCCCTTAATATGACATCATCTAATCTAAAGAAAACACAATTATATAAGGTGATACCTATAGTTACAAGTATAAATGATACAAACACCAATGCACTATTACCACGGATAGGTACTAGTACTAAGCATTTGAACAACTAAATTACAATAACTAAATACTAAATAACTAAATTACAATAAAACTTCAGTCCAGACATAGACCACAATGACCAGGAGTATTGTTTTTCCTTCACGGGAAAAACAATATTATATCATTTTGTTATTTAGATGTGCACTACAAATACAAAACTCTACCTGTACAGTCCACTTTACAAACCCACTCGTACCCGCGTACATTAGACCCATAACCAGATCCGCCATTAATGACAAGTGTCTACTTATTAATTTATATTTAATGGCTTCATTTTTGGCTAAAACACACACCATTAATTCTGCTCAGTGACATCTATGGTTGAATATAAAGATTTTTCAGTATAAAACAAACTAGCTGTGGCTCAAACATGGATCCACAGCTTCATTCATTATATGCTTTTATTTTTTTCACTTCTTTTCCTGCTACACACCCACACTTGTTTTAACTTTACCTGTTCCTGTACCCCTGAATTTTATTTTATTTTTTCACCTGTCCCTGCAACTTTTTGCAGTTTACCAAATTGGATACCCGAACTGGTCCAGAACTGTGTGGTGTTGTATTTAGTGTAATAGTAAACAGTGGTGCTGTAGGTTCTGTTTACAGACATGTGAACCTGTCAGTAGGTTCTATTATGACACTTTCTTTGGTAGATTATCCTCAGTATTTTAATCTTTCAAAGTGACGGACACGCACACACACGTCCACTCTTAGATTCGTTTTTTTTATATATAACTCAAAAGTAGTTTTTTGGGTTTTGAGTCTGTCCGTCTGTCAGCAGCTTTATGCAAAAACTACCTGAAATATTTCCAAGACATTTTCAGGAAAGGTGCAAGGTGGTCCAAAATAAATCCCATTACATTATATATTTAATATTGAAGAGGTCACCTTTCATGATATTTAAAGTTTCCAAAATTAAATAAAACTAAGGCCAACCTGATCCTCATCTTATGATCAACTTGCACACAGGCCTGAGGAGGGGTCTGCCTTTACACCTCGGCTGTGGTCTGTTCTGTGGAATTCTGCTTGATCCATGTGGGCTTTTTATTAATTGCTCTGTATCCTACTAATACTAAACAGTTGCTAGGAGGGACAGGACAAAGACATAACAGCTCCCTTGATAGGATCTTCATGCAAGATTGGACATGGTGAAGGTATGCAGTCGGTACATTTGTTCTAAACTGAGCTTACGCAGATGAAGAGACATTTGCACAAAAAAAAAAAAAAAACAAACAAACAAAAGTTTCTCAAGTTTGTGTAACATGCTTTCCATTTGCCAGAGATTATGCTTGGGGTTTTAGCCATAAGGGGGCGGGGGTGGGGGCAAAGCTGAAAAGGGGTTAAATGCTCATACTCCTTGCTGCTGCTGGAGGCTGAGGAGGTTGAGGTTGGAAGCCGCCCGTTGGGATACCAATGGTGCTCATCCTCTGAACCAGATTGGCCACATTCCCTGAACTTCTCTCCCTCTTCTGTAGTACACTAGCCTCCTCTTTTGGCTCATTTTTTGGCTCTTTGACCTCTTTGGAGTCCTTCTTCGTTTCCTAAAAAAAAAAAAAAAAAAAAAAATGACAACAAAAAAGCAGAGAATTATTACCAATACTACACATTTTCAAAAGGATTTAGTAACGTTTGCATGAGTTCTGAGTATGAAAGTGAAGGGTAAGAAGGGCTACAATGGACACTGTCAATTAGAAAGTGAGAAAGAGAGAGAGCTAATGCAAATGTCGAGGCTATAAAACATCAACTAAGCTATTAAGGTGCTCATTGATTCATAAAAATCTACTTAAAATTACTAATTTACCTATTCAAGATGATTTAAGAAAGGACATTTCAGCAAAGATACACAGGAATGTAAGCCATATATATCTATATCTTAAAAAAAAATAGGTTACCATCATTTAGCAGTTTAAAATACAAAAGACAACTATTATTTTGCTTAACTGGGTACAATATTTTAAAGAAATGAATATTTTTTTCCATCCAATCTAAATGAACACAAGTCTACAATACACAAAACGCATTACAAATTAAACAAACATTTACATTCTGTTTGTTCAACAGGACGTCCTGAGTGGTAGGTTATTTGTCAGTGGTGTGGTACTGTATATTGTGACATTTGTGGTTTTTGGTTAGAACATGGTCATATATCTTTAGTAACAAACCATAACCTGCACAGACCAGAACACAGTGTTACAAAAATAACTGTAAAGACAAAATAATTCATTCACATAACTTTAATTTTTGAGTTGCTCGTCTTTTTTTTTTTTTTTTTTTTTTTTTTTTTTTAAATCTCTATCTGCGCTGTGACAAAAATTTGTTTTGAGTAATTGTGTTAGAATTGCAGACATGTCATTTCCACACCTCACACAAAGGCTGGGAGATTTTATGGATTCTGTGATGTATGTTGGTATTTTGCTTAACCCCTGATGTGTCAGCGCTGATGAATTCTGAATGGATGGTTTAAATATTCTGAGAAATTCTATAAAAAAATATTTTTACTTAGTTTTGTTGATAGATCTAATCTACGGAAATAAACAGATGTGAAAAAGGAACTGATTGAGAAAAAAAAAGCCTAAACTCAAACGAGTGAAACCAAATTATAATACAAGTTCTTTCTCTTTAATTTTTGTTTTACTTAATTGTTTTGCAAATTGTTTCACACTCTCTTATTTTGTAAATATTTGTTAGTTTTTTGTTCATTTTGTTGCTTATTTTGTTTATTTTTCTACATTTTGTTTATTATTTTAGTATTTTTCTTCAATTTTGTTCCATTTGTGCCTTACGTACTTTATTCATTTTTTGTTCATTTTTATTCATCACTTTGGCTGTTTTTGTTCATTTTGTTGCTTATTTTATTCTTTTTTAAATTATTTTTTACTGTGGAGTTGCTAAAATTTCAGGAGTTAAAGGGTTAAACCCCATTCAAATCCTCCTGTTCCACCTGGTACTCTGCTTGTTGTCCATTTCTGGTTTGCAGGAAGAGCGGTCAGGTCATCCAGACGCTAGTGTCACTGTACAGAAGTTCGGCAGGTTACGTCTAAACCCTTTACACAGACGTCGTTCTCTTCCAGTTTACACTGTCAGATCTCAGAGATTCAGAAGAATGGCGGCGATTATAAATCCAGCACCTTCATATTAAAAGCAGATGTGTGCAGTGGATTCAAAATTGCTTTTGATGTTATGCATACTATGTAATAAACTGCTGTTCTATAAATAAAAAAATAAAAAAATTTAAAACAAAGCAGATGTGTGGCAGCACTTTGTGTATACAGAAAGAAAACACTGCAGCGCCACAGCAATTGTTGCCGCCAGACCAGGCATCTCATATAAAACAATGGTTGCATTCGTGCATCAATAAGCATTTGGTTTCGCTTTCACCTTCGTGGGCAGCAAAGTCCGCATTGCCCTGCACCCTACAGCAGTGGGTGGTTTCCCTCACCCAACACACCTGATTCAAATGATCAGCCTGTCATCCAGCTCTGCAGAAGACTGGTAATGACTGTCAGGTGTGCTGGAAGAGGGAAACCTCTAACATGCAGATTAGTGGGCCTCGAGGACCAGGGTTAAGTTGTTCCTAATTGGAGCAATTACAAGTGTTCCAACTGACCCCAGTCTCCCCTACATTATCTGCACAATAAATTGTGAGGTAGTTGGTGCTTGTGTGGGGGTTCATAAGCGGTAGTTCACCAAAGGGGGCTTTCGGACTGAGGAGAGCGCCAGGGGTGAGGGTGGTTCGGAGTGGGGATGAACGACCCTTGTCGGAGAGTATGCAGGGCTGGAGGAGTTTGGATTGGGAGAGTAACAATGTACGGGGGGAGCAGTCTGTGATTTCATCTGTGTGTGCGTGGGGGGGATTTGATTGTCTGAAGAAAAGCAAAAGCAAAAACTAACATTCTTTACTCTTCATCTAACTGTCCAGGCAGCGCAGGAATGCACAGGAGCCGTGTGACAGGAACTCAGCAGCAAAAAAAAACCTAATAAATTGGCCGGACCGTGCAGGAGATTCTGCATGTTTCTCTCCCTGTGTCTGGATGAGTTTCCTCCGGGTGCTCTACTTTCCCCATCACCCAAAAATATGTGGCTACAGTGAATCTAAGCCCCAGACAAACACCATAGTGGAGGAGAATACATGTTTTAATTGTATTAATAAATCCTACAAATCTGATTCCCTGTCTCTGAGTACTGCATTTGGGTCAGTTTGCTGTGAATATTTGTATCAATAACACAATTATTAGAACTGTACACAACAGCAGTATATTTTGTTGGACCATAATCCAGTTACTGTGGTGTTGCTTTGATGCGCTGGTGCAATATTAATTTTTTTTTTTTTTTATATATGATCTTGAAACTAGACCTGGCCTACAGAGTTGTACTCTTGGCAGGATGGGTAATCATTTCATGCACCCCTTTCCTCACTGTAATAGGGTCCATTTGAACTCAGTGTAAAATCCTCCAGCCAGGTGATTCTGACTATGAGCTTGGCTCTACAGCTGGAAATGGGTCCCTGGGCACCGCCCATGGCTGCCCACTGCTCCTTACAGGTGCTCCAATGACATGAAGGATGGGTTAAATGCAGAGGAAAAATTTCATTGTTCAATGTATAATAACAAATAAAGTACTTTACATTTACCTTTAAATACCACTTAATTGGTGGGACCTTATAATCGGTTAATATGCATCTTTTTTTTTTTTTACACCTAGAATACCTGACAGGACGGAGGACAATCAGTTGGTGTCAGACATGGTCAATGCTTAAAAATAAATTTTGATGGCAGAGAACTTTGAAGCTAGACATTGTGAGGAGAGGTCCGTCAACCCCAACGCTCATTAGCTTGTCAACCAGACATTATCGGCCCTCAACCCAATAAAAATATGTGCTAGGAATATGACTGGGACAGAGGCAACTCACAGCTTTAGCCTCCATAGCCAAAAAAAAGCACTTACTGATGGAACTGAAATGCACATATCATCTCTGGAACAGTCAGTGACGGAGGATGGATTTTGTATTTACATATAATGACCATTTCTGATGAGAACGACATTTTATCTTTTTTTTTTTAATTTCTCAAGTGATTCGATAAATATTGATTCTGAATTACTCCTCACATTCACCCATTCACACACACCAGTAGGTGGTGCTGCCAAGCAAAGTGCTGCCAGACCTACTTGGAGCAATGTAAGGTCTTGCCCAAGGACAATTTGATATGGGGACAGTCAGAGCCAGGATTCCAACTGCCAACCCTTCGGTCATTGGACGACCCATTCTATCACTGAGCCACAGCCACTTTTAACAGGGTTTCTTACTTTAGAAATAATGGTTTTACCTTCAGTAGTCGAGCTTGACCGAAAGGGGAAAAAAAACCCATATCCAATATATTGGCCAATATATGACATAAGAATATTTATCTATACAGGATATATCTATCTATATCTATACCTTTCCCTCCTTCCCTCATTCAAACAGAGTTCTCATTTTGTGCCCGCACAGAGTTACTGATCTCCAGTCAGTAACATCACACATATTAATAAAGTGCAGGAAAAGTCAAGAGAACCAATATCTGTTTCAATCTATGGGCATCATATCTTTCATTATGAACTGTTATTGCTAGAGTTATTTCCACGTGTCACTTCAAATTATGTTCATAAGGAGTAATACAGGGTTCATACACACTTTAACCAATACTTTTCAGCAAATTTCTATGACTACGTACTCCTAAAAATACAAGTTGACTTTAACACAACACTTTAACTTTTTAGTCTTATTGTTTAAAGTTTACCCTCAGAGGTTTAACAATAAATTCTTGGCAATTCAATTTCATTTCAGCTATATTTTAGTCCATACCGGCTTCACTACATCTAAAGAAGTGAGTGAACAGGAAATTAACTTCCAGGTCATTTCCTGTTCATCGAATAGAATGTTAAGGTTAAGAAGACATGAAATAAACTTTTTATTCACTCATTCAAACTATTTTTATTATTATTATTATTAATCGCTCATTATTATACTGTGTAAAAAAAAACAAAAAACAATTGTATCATACCACAATACAATCGCAAATGATCATTTAGCCCTATACCAAATGCATAGCCTGTCACTGGTATCAACACGCTTGTGATATAAAGTCAACATGAGGAAGGTGTTATCAATTTCTAACAGCATATGGAGAAGTAAGACTTATGTGGTTGTGAAGAGTCTGTGAAGTAAAGAAGAAAAAATAACCCAGATCTCTGGCAGCCAGCTCTAGTGTTGCATTGTGCGTGTGTGTTCACAGCCCACTCAGGCTAAAAGTAGAAACTGGTAATGATAGCAGTCATTTCACAACCAGACTGTAAATCATATCCTCCACACCACACCTTCACTAAACAATACTAAGGACTCATATGTGTATTTATGAAATTAACTGATGTAAACACTTTCTGACAGCTGACTTTCTCAATCATTTAGTTGCTTATTTCACTGGTCCTGCTTTGGTCACAGGACACATCAATGGTTCTTCAAGGTACTGTCTAGACCCAAAGATGAGAAGCATTAATCACCCGTAGGGTTCTAATCTGTCCATCACTGTTATAAATGTGTCATTGATTGGAACATTTTTTTTTTTTTTTTTTTTTTTTTTTTTTTTAAGAGGCGACCATGGCTCAGTTGGTAAAGCAGGTCATCCAGTAACTGAAGGGTTGGTCGTTCGAATTTTTTTGTTCATCAAGAACAGCAAAGCTACAGTAATGGTATGAATTTATTGTTTATTGGATGATATATGACCCATAAAACCCATGAATATACAAAAGAACAGCTGTGGAACAACTGTCCACTGGAGTGACCAGTACGCATAAAAGGCTTAAAATACCTTTTATTTTCCTCAACAAATTTCAGCTTGTTCAAATTCATTTAAATGGGTGCAGCCATGGTTCAGTTGGTAAAGCGGTTGGTAAAGTCCAATAACCAGAAGGTTGGTGATTTTGAATCCCGCTCTGTCCTAGCTTTCCGTTGTGTCCTTGGGCAAGACACTTCGCCCTCCTTGCCTCCAGTGCCACTCACACTGGTGTACGAATGTGTGGTGGTGGTCAGAGGGGCCATAGGTTATCTCAGGACAAAAACACTACAATTAAGCTGCGATAGTGGAAATAAGTAGTACAATCTGAAAACAAAACACCATTTTGTAATGCTCCTCTCAGTCCAAGTGAATAGACTATATATAAACAGATGAAGCTGACATCATTTTACACCACTGTGGAAAAGTGAAGCCACTTTCCAGGCTTCTGTCTGGGGCATGTACTACAGGGTTCATACACACTTTAACCAAAACTTTTCAGCAAATTTCTATGACTATGTACTCCTACAAATGCAAGTCGGCTTTATTAAGGTGTTGTGTTAAAAGTTTACCCTCAGAGGTTTAACAATAAAATCAATGACAATGTGTGGTTCAAGATTAAATTGACATTTCTGCACATGTCCCAGTAAAGTCAGACATTGCTAAAATGACAGTTTCCTGGCATTTCAATTTAATTATTTGTTTAGGTCATGTTTTTGCCAGTGTTGGTTAGTTGGTTTGTTTGTGTACAAGATAACTAAAAAAATAATAGATGATGAAATGTTCAGGGTAGGATGGTAATGGGGAGATCTGGAAATGATTAGATTTTAGTGGTGATGTGGGGGGAGGGTTAGGGTCCAAGAAGTGAGCTAAGAGAACGTTAAGGCTAAGACATTCTCTCTTTTTATTCAACAAACTTTTTTATTGTTATTATTATTATTATTAATCACACATTATTATGCTACGTGTACAAAAAAATCCATGACTTTGCCAAAACTTTCTAGGTCTTTTCACTTTTCAAAAACCTTTCCAGGCCTGGAATTTGCATTTTTCAAATTCAGAAACTTTTCCAGGTTTTTTCCCCAAAACGTATGAACCCTGGTACTATACTGGAAGTTCCACACCAGAACCACAGGTCAAGGTGCGTCAGGGCATCTTCAGACAACTTGAGACAATTGAATGAAAAACAACGGTCGCAAGGCCTTGAAGAACCGTAAAGGTCCTCGAGTCGGTATCTGATGCTTACAGTGCCACCATCCCAAACAGTTCTCACCGTACATCTATCAACATAAAACGACCACTAAGGAATACGTGTCAAAAATGTCACATAGTGCAATGAAAGACAGTTATATTGCCTTGGCTTTACTACACAGAAAACCACAAGATTAAACTAAACTAAAAACATGTATTTTCTAAAATAAATAGTGTTTTCTTTTGTCACACAGATATAAACAGTACTAGTAGTGACAAATTTGACAATGTTTATACGTTCTTTACCCTAATTTTATCCTCATCATTACCATTGTATCACTATTTAAATCAGAGGTGTCAAACATGTGGCCCGAGGACCAAAATCGGCCCGCCAGTGGGTCCAATCTGGCCCCCGGGAAGAATTTGTGAAATACAAAAATTACAGAGAAGACATTAATAATTAAGGAAGTTAAAATTATTTCACATCAATTCAGTCTAAAATGGATCAAATCATTATCATAATAATAAATTATGAAAAACGCTAATTTTCTTATATGTTTTAGTGTAAAAAAAAGGGGGAATAAATAAATAAAGACTAGCCTATTACAAAAAATGTGAATAACCTGAAATGTATGTGGAATTTTACCATTTTTAATGTTAAATGGTATGTGTATTTGTAAATCCACTGTTATCACATGTATGAATGATAAATTAAAGTGTACTTATTTTTCTTGAGAATTTTCAGGTTGTTCATGTTATGTTCAAGTACAGTTCGTATATGTAAACATTTTCATAATGGAATTTTACTACATTATTTCAATGGGGGTTTTTTTTAGCCAATTATTTTACTGGTCCAACCCACTTTATACCATATTAAGCTAAATGTGGCCCCTGAACAAAAATGAGTTTGACACCCCTGATCTAAATCTTCTTTTTTTTTTTTTCTACGATGAAAATTACATGTGGGTGGTTTGACATTTCTGCCAATATTGTGAAACTGCAGCTGTTTAAAAGAAATGAAAAAATGGAAGAAAAAAAATCCTTTAATGTCAAGGTTCACCCTCAACATCCTGTAGGAGTGTGATGTAATACTGAGATGTGTCTGTGTGTGTTACAGTCAGTCGTAAAATATAAAACACACCCAGAGAATCATAGAGTTGGAAAAGTGTCAGAAAAGAGACAGAGGGACGCCCAGAGGGGAAAAAAAAAAACAGTCTGACATCAGTAAATATACACTTCAGTCACACACAAAAGTTATCTAGAGTTCTGCAAAAACCAACATAAAAAACAACTTATAAACAGAGGTGAAAAGTAATTAAGTAAAAGTACTTCAATACTGTACTTAAGTAGATTTTTTTAGGTATCTGTACATTATTTGAGTACTTATTTTTCTGACAACTTTTTACTTTTACTCCCTACATTTTTGCATAAATATCTGTACTTTATATTCTTTACATTCTCAGAATATACTCATTACTTTTTCAAACTAAACAGATGTGACAGTATGAAAAATAAGTCACCAGAGGAAAAATCAGTGGAGAAGAGAAACTGTGACTTTATACATTATAATTATATGACTATTATCTCACAATTTTGACTTTATATCTCATAATTTAGACTTTTTATTTTACAATTTTAACATTTGATCTCACAATTTTGACTTTTTCCTCTTAAAATTATGCATTTTTAAAATTTCATTTGTATTTTTTTTTTTTATCTCATGATGACTTTTTTATCTAAATTCTGACTTTTTTTCCCCGTTTTTCCTAAATTCCCTGCCCATAGCCACAAAACTGAGTACAGTGACCCTAACAAACACACAGTAATTCACTTTTAAATGCTTTATTTTAGATGAAACTTTTCAGATTTTTCCTGGTTAAATAAGTATTATTGCATTCATGGCGAAAAATAAAACAAACGCAGTTTTACTTTTTACTTTTGTATTTTATTACAATTGTGAAATGTAACTTTTTTTTTTTTTTTTACTTTTTCTTCAGTAAAGGAGTTGAATCAGTACTTCTACTTTTACCAGAGTATTTTTTCACACCAGTAGCTGTACTTCTACTTAAGTACAGACTATGAGTACTTTGACCACCTCTGCTTATAAACACACAAACACATCTTTTCAGACAATCATCCACAAATAACCAAGGACTTAAACATTACTTCACCTACATGACCGTCAGTTCATCGCACCAGGCCGCAGCAAAGCTAAATATTCTTAAATTCCTTACCGTGTCCCACCCAAACATATTTCATATCTCCTCGATCACTCAGCGACCATACCAAGTACTGCAAGGCGGAAGAAGCAGCACAGCATCTGACTCTGTCGGGTGCAAAGTTCAACAGGCAGCTGGCTCCTTAGAGGATTACCTCTCCCAGCTCAGAGACTGGGCCAGGCTTCTTAGCAGATTACCGATCTCACTACGAGGGATTACAGAGAAGGATGGGAGAAAGGAAGGAGACGGTGGGGAGACACAACCGGGACAGAGACAAACAACACAACAGGAGAGCGGAGGGCTGGAGGGCAAATTAGAGTCGCAAAAGGGGACGGGCAAATCTGACCTCTTTAAACACATTAAAAAGTAAAGTGATTCTAAATGAATGGAAAAATATTCATCTGGATAAAGATGTTCTTTTCACTGATTGAATTATGTTCTGCCTCGACATGCTTTTCAAGAATATTGCATATTTTTAGCATCATTTGATGAATTAATGGTTTTAGTCTAGTGCTTTATGTATGATTTTAGTGTGGATGTAAAAATTAAATCTGTATTGTCTAACTTCTGCTGCCTGGGCCAGGACAGTCTTACAAGAGATTTTAGTCCCAATAAGTTTTGTTTCCAGGGAAAGGGAAAGGGAAAAGGGAAAAGGGAAAAGAAGGGAAGGGAAAGGGAAAAGGGAAAAGGGGAAAAGAGGGAAGGGAAGGGAAGGGAAGGGAAGGGAAGGGAAGGGAAGGGAAGGGAAGGGAAGGGAAGGGAAGGGAAGGGAAGGGAAGGGAAGGGAAGGGAAGGGAAGGGAAGGGAGGGAAGGGAAGGGAAGGGAAGGAAAGGAAAGGAAAGGAAAGGAAAGGAAAGGAAAGGAAAGGAAAGGAAAGGAAAGGAAAGGAAAGGAAAGGAAAGGAAAGGAAAGGAAAGGAAAGGAAAGGAAAGGAAAGGAAAGGAAAGGAAAGGAAAGGAAAGGAAAGGAAAGGAAAGGAAAGGAAAGGAAAGGAAAGGAAAGGGAAAGGAAAGGAAAGGAAAGGAAAGGAAAGGAAAGGAAGTAAGATGGAGTAAAAAAAACATTGACATTTTCAACTCCCCTTGAAGTGTATTCCAGGCAGAGGCAGCAGCAAAACTAAAAGCTCATTTCCCCAATTCAGTCTTTGTGTAAATTTAATTAATATAGGTTACAAGACCATAAAGACGAGTTGATTAATGTAGTAAGTCACCCGATTTCCATTGAAAAACACAACGTTCAGAGGATAATATTAAAATAAATGAGGATAAATCACTTAATGTTTTAACTCAACATGTCTGCGGTGCTCATTCTGTAGGATTTATTTTAATTATTTATTAGCTAAACTTCAATCATTTGCGCAATATAAAAATTTCAAGACATGCTGAGAGAATACACTTTTCACTTTCCGCAGACATCCAAGCCCCACAGACACAGACACACACACACAACCAGTGTAATGAAGCAAAATAAGAGTACTGAGTGAGACCAACTCACTACAGAACTATAGGGTTTGTGATTTTACGAAACAAAACCACAGTTCTTGCCACTTTTACTTTTACTGTTATTTGCAGTGTGGCTGCCATGGCTTTTCCTTTAATTAATTTTTTCCCCCCTGTGTTTTTAATGTAACTGTTTTGAAATTCAATCAGGTGTCAAAAACCAGATGGACTAATTTAGAAAAACACAACATCAACAACAACAACAAAAAAAAAAAAACTAGGGACAATGGCCCTGTGCTCATCCGGACCTCACAGTTGTGATGTCTTACTATCAACAAAAGAGAGTCATTCAATCCCACTGGGTGTTTTTATCAACAAATGCCAACAACAGTGCTAATGGTATAGGAAGCCCCCAAAGCTCTTCTGGGGTAACATCTGACTGAACAAAAGTAGGTAACTGGGTAATGACATATTACTGTGGTTAAAGCTGGTAAATGCTACGCAAGAGGTTGTTGGTGGAAACTAATATTGGGGCAATTACTTTCTTTGATGTGGTTTGAAACTGACTGAGTGAATCAATGTGAAATGCAACCTGTTGAGAACTGAGGAAAGAGAAGTGATTTTAGTGAGCAACTAGAAAAAAAGTTTCAAACATATTTTTTTATAAAGGCAAATTTCGAGTAAGAAGTGATACGTTTCGTGCCCAGTGCTTAGATCCATCTAATGAAATTAATCAGAATTGAATCTGTTGAGAAATGAGGGAGTAGAAGCGATTTTAGTGAATTGTGGACGACGACGGACGGACAAAGTCGTGATGAGCCATTCCCATCACGCTTCGTCCGGATGAGCAAATAAAAATAACCTCCTAGTACAAAACTCATAATTGTTTTGTGTGTTCCAGTTAATAGTTCACAGTAAACATCTTAAATCTGTTATTTGTGTACATTCAGCATTCCCTATTTAATAAAACCTGTAAAACTTCAATTCCTTTCTGTCTTTTACTGTTAGTCCACCCTGTTAGTCCACCCTGTTAGCCCACCCTGTTAGTCCACCCCTGTTTTGACCCTAAAAAAAACACAGTAAGGCAAAACAACTGCCAATTCTTGAAGCAGAAGGACATCTGAAGAAAACGAAGACAAGCATGCACTCACAGCAGCTTTTATGACACTTTACAAACTTTTTCACATTAATTACAAATAATCTATCAGTTTTAAAGACATGATTTAGACGATGGTAACCTATGAGTGACCCACAACGGCTGTAGCTTGTGTATGTCAACAATCAAGGCTTCAAGAAGATTACCTCCAATACACAACAACAGCAAATAAAGCTCAATGAAAGACAAGGACAGCACATCATAAACAGGCCGAGTGTGTTACAATACATTCACATCGAGGGCAGAACATGACGCTCACCTTGACAAAGTTGTCTGGGAAGAGGCCCCTCTTTCGTTGAGATCCCCCTCCATCCAGCCATCTTCCTCGAAGTAGCGCACGTTCTTGATCACGTCACCTAAGCCGCAGCGTTAGCTCATCTTCGTGGAGCGCCTCATACTCGAATTCAACCACAACCTCTGCACGAGATGAGAGGGGATGAGAAAGGAAATGTATGAAGGAGGAGGCAAACAGGAGAGGCATGTTGGAAGAAAGAGGGGAAAGAACAACAAGGGCGAGGGAGAGAAAACAGGATGCGAGGAGAAAAGGAAGCGAGGACGAGCAGAGAGAGAGAGAGAGAGAGAGAGAGAGAGAGAGCAGGAGCAGAGTCAGAGGGAGGTCAAATTAGATGAGGAAGATGATGATGAGAAAGGAGGACAAAAAGAAAAATAATGTTACTACATTAACATACAATGCATTTTGCTTAGAGATCAATTATTTTTTACTCTGTTCAATGTAATAAGAGGCTCAATTCTGTCAGTAGGTTCTATGTCACAGGTGTCAAACTCCAGTCCTCGAGGGCCGGTGTCCTGCATGTTTTAAATATTTTCCTCTTCCGTGTGATACAGTTTAACCCTTTAACTCCTGAGAAATAACAAAGTAACTGGTAACATGACTAAAGTGAGACATAAATGGCAGAAAATCAAAGAAAAATTTAAAAATTAAAAAGAACCAAAATGTAGAAAAATAAACAAAATGAACAAAAACTAATAAATATTTACAAAATAACAAATAATGTGGAAAAAAAAATTTTTTTGGGGGGGGGGATTACTAAAGAAGAAAACGAGTATTGACATTTGGTCACAGCAATTTAAAAAAAATGGTGAAATAAAATAATAATTAAAAAAAAACAAAAAAAAACACCTGTTGCTTTTTGGCACCTTTTCCATGCACAAAATAAAGTAAAACTGTTGAATTTTTCTGAATATTTAAATCATCCATTCAGAATGCATCATCCCTGACACATAAAGAGTTAATAATCAGCTCCTCATCAGACTGATAATGATGTAATGGCCTCCAGGTGTAATGGAAGAGGGAAACATCTAAAACATGCAGGACTCCGGCCCTTGAGGACCGCAGTTTGACACCCCTGTGTGAAACTATGTGAAACTTCCGTCGGTAGATTAATTACCCTCAGTATTTTCATCTGTCAAAATGATAGACAGGCTTCATAAATTTCTGTCACCGTAAAAAGTGAAATTCCATTAATGATGGAATATTTTCAGTTAACGGAGTTATGGAGTAAGGACTAAACTGAGCATGTGCAGAGTGAATCCCGTTCGTCCAAACTTGTTCCTGATTGGAGCAATTACAAATGTTACAACTGACCTGTTTCCACTGTCCCCAGTCTACCATACACTATCTACAGAATGAATTGTGAGGTAGAGTGGAAGTGGGTGCATGTATGGGATTGAAGATTTCATAAGAGGAGGGTATTCCAGAGGACGAGTGGTCCTTGTTCAGAGTGGGGGACTAGCATTCAATCCTTAATAAGTTGTAGCAGAGATGCAACTGTAGGATGCACGGACAGACACAGACAGACACAGACAGACAGACAGACAAACGAAAATCTAAGAATAATATTGAATGACAACTCAAAGACCAAGTGCTACTTTAGTAGTACTTCAAAAATTGCTTTCTCTCTCTATTTGGGTTTTAATCACCATTTATTACAATAATATCTTTGTACGTTTTCAGTTTAAGTCGTGTATTTTCCAAACTTTAAATAAATGATACCTGAGATTAAAGTTGAATTATCAAAAATTAGAAAACTAGTATTCTGAAGGGGTAATATACATGTATGCTCACAGGTGTCGCACCCATGGGGGACTTTTACAACCAGATGACTTCCTGAGATTATATATTGTATCGTCCCACTGGATCCAGGAAATGGATGGAGACTTGGACTCACCTACTTTTTTATTGCAGACTAAACAGTTACGGTCAGTCACAATCACGCTGAACAAACAATCATTAAAAACTTTATTTCTCCAAATTATTTTCCTCATTCACGCGCTTCCTGTCTCTCCTACACGTGCGCGCGCACACACACACACACACACACACACACACACACACCCTTACTTTCGCCCCGTCACCTTCTCCTCATCCAATCACACACATGCATCCATACCAGAGGCATTCACTGACTGTAGAAAACTGGAATACTGAGCAGCAACAACAATGCGGGGTCCTTACAATATATATGGTTTAAACCAGGGGCCTTTAAACCTGGAACCACACTGTCCTGCATGTTTTAGAAGTCACCCTGCACTAACACACCTGATTCAAAGCAGCAGGTCGTTATCAGGCTTCAGCACAGCTTGATAACAAGCTAATCATTTGAATCAAGTGTGTTGGAGCAGGGTGACATCTAAAACATGCAGGATAGTGTGGCTCGAGGTCTGGAGTTGAAGACCCCTGCCCTCGCGGTACACGAGCATAAGGAAATGAAACGCACCTCAGTTGCTGAGGAAAATGTAAACAGCTCTTCTTTGCAGTGTTAGCAAACAGTCATCAACCAGTAAGTAATGAGGAACTTTGCCGTTATTAAACTAAGTTAACTAAACTATGCTTTGTGACATAAGTCATGTTTCCACTATGCAGTACAGTACAGTACGGGTCAGGTCAGGTCAGGTCAGGTTGGGTACAGTACAGGTTTCTTCTGGACAGCTTGCGTTTCCATTCTCTAGGGAGACCTTCAGAAGGAGGCGTGCCGTTTCATGGAAGTGTCATTAACCAAGTGTATCCATCCACTGTCACTGATCCAACTACACAGATTTTACTGATGAATCAATGTTATAGAAGGTGAAGAAGTTTCCATGTGCACTACAGAGCTTCTGAACATCCAAGTGGGTCATCTCTGACGACCTCAAAAAGATGACACTGTATTTTACACCAGCCAACATACACTTCAACAGGTATTAAGTAGTTTATTAATGATATATAAGAAAGAGGGAAACTATTATATATATAATATAATAGTTGATACTTCAGGTTGATGGTGGATGTTTGGGACTTTACGGGTTAAATAAATGAATGAAAAAAAGAATTCTTCATGTGCAGACAAAAACTCATAAGTCAGTTACACACAGGTTTCATAAACTACCGAATTCAAGAAAAAAAACATTAAATGAGAAAACATTTTTAAAAAGTGTGCATTTACTCCACTAATATTTACAACAACACATGCTGAATGGTACAATGACAAGTAAAGTCAAAGTCAGAACTCACAACTGCAATGCTTTTACTGAAAACAGACTTCATGAAACCATGACGAAATGCTTTAAAAAAAAAAAAAAAAAAAAAGAGACTCAACATAGAATGAGCTACACTTTCCATTGGGTAAAAACATCTCTGTACAGACCACAGCTACTTCACTAATGCTGAGCTGTGGAAGACTGGAGTCACAGGATTATATTTATTTGCTTGCATGAGACTAAAGCTGCCCTCCAGTATGAATATTGGAGAATAATTCATACAAGGGAAGGCAAGACAGCAGGAGTTACTTAACCCTTGTAAATCCCTCTAATTTCTTAACATCTGAGAATCCTGATGCCAAAAAAAGAACATGCACAAAAAAAAAATGAAGTGTTATCTGCTTTCTCTGCAATCTCTTAATCATTAATAGGGTTCAAAATCTGTCATGTTATTTATCTTATAAGTAACGCGTGGTGGCCCGCCAGGTTTATAATGCACTAGTGTAAACCCTGCTATTTCAATTATTTTGTTCTGACATATAAAAGACTGAACGAAAACAATGTCTTGACATGGACATGACAAACGTCAGGTGAACAGAGCACATGTTACATGTGTTAAATGTCTCAGAAAAGTGAGCATGACTTGGCCGCCTGTCTCGATGCTTCCAGTACAGCAGGTTGAACAGCCTCTAAAAATAAGTAGGCTGACTTTTTACTCCATGGAACCATTTGACTCATACCTGTGTGACTACTGACAAGGCTGGCTTCATACCAAACAGCTGTAAGAAAAACATGCAGGCCACGCTACACTGCAAACTTTGCAAGTTGGATTTGCAAGTTTCTAGTTCTGTCATTATAGTCACTTTCCCACAGAGTAGTTCTAGGAATTTAGTTCGAGGGAACCTTTGGGTTTGCATTCCGACAGGACAGTATGAACCATGGGTGGGGCCAATGTGACGCTAATGTCCGTGACAGTGATGTATTCTTTTAGCACCAAATTCAACAATCACACAAGTAGAAAATTAGTAGAAAAAGTAGAAAAAAACAGCATTTGTGTTCTGTGTCGCTGGACTGGACAGAATGGAGGAGTTTACAGGGAGAGTTAGGAGGGAGGGAGGGAGGGAGGGAGGGAGGGAGGGAGGGAGGGAGGGAGGGGGGGGGGGATGTATTCCATAATAACAAATGTGCTACAGTTCCACCATTTACCTCAGACCTTTAATAAAACAATATTCAACTATTTGCCTGGTTTACTAAATACTGCATATAAAAACAAAATCTTTAAATATAAGTGTTCAACTCTTGTCCAAAGATGTGCAGTGAAAATATTCTCATCTTTTCAACATTAATAACTAAACTGTCATTCAGCAGCAGCAGTAGCATGACTGCAGTATTTATGTTAGACAGAGAAAACCACTCTGGTAACCCATGTGGGAAACACAAAGTTAGTTAGTTAGTCAGGGCAAATCTAATTTTGGAAAAGATTTTCCATTGTTACTGTAAACTTTGCATCACTTCTTCATTGAATTTGCTGCGTCTTCACATTGAAGCCGACCTTTGGCCTTCTGCAAATGGTTGTAGTGCTGCAAGAATACGCCAAGTGTTGCAAAACAGTGCAAATGTGTCATGATGTGATGAAAAAAGATGTGAAGCCTTGCAAAAAAGTGGCTGTTGAAGTATTTATTCACTACGTGTGGGCTGTGGGCCTGTCCAATTTGATCAATAGGCTGGTTCTGGCCCATGGGCCTCCAGTTGAATGGCTCTGCTGTAGATTCTCTGCATCCCCTTATCCGGCATTATGTCAATGCACATGACAACAAGTATTCAGAAAATGCCTAATCTTGCCCCTATTTTGTGCCAATCTCAAGTTTCTATGACAACCCGTTCTTGAATTAGAGCCAATAATGTGATTTTGACCTTTGACCTTTTGCAATATTGATAATTTCTTTATATGTATATATGCGTCGGTGCGTGTAATATGATAATATATCCAGTATTGATTAAGTTATACCTTGATATGTCTATGCTTGACACACACCAACAGTGTTACACAAGTTCATTTTGCGACATGTCACCTTTGACCTTCAGAGATCTCAATAACTATTGGTCATAGGTGAGAACACCAATTATGAGAATTGTAGAAATCCTCATTCCGCATTGTTTGGTACTAATCTGAAAGTTCTGTGACCCTCCGTTCCTGAGTTATAACCAATAATGTGATTTTGACCTTTACTCAAATGGATCTTTGTATCTGATGCACATTAGTTATATGTATACGCCCATGTAATTTCATGGTGATATGTCAAGTATTCATTGAGTTATAGCATGATAGGTCTCTGCGGACACACACACACACACCGAGGACAATAATCTCTCCCAAATAATGTTGGGTGAGATTAACAATAAAAGCTACAAAACCAGTGTATTCCAAGTGCTTCACTATAGCCAGCACCGTAGACACATAGAAGACAGAAAAAAAAAAAAACACACAAAACAAGTAAAGACAAGTAAACAACTCAGCCAAAGCCCCCAGACAGTAATTTGGACTTATGTGTCCATGTAACCACAAGGAGAGATATGATCTCCTGTAGTAAACAAAACATGAGACAGAGGCGCAGTGGTCGGCTCCTGCAAACACACAGGGAAATCTCATTCTTCCTCCTCCTCCTCCTCCTCCTCTTCTGGATGAGTGGATGTGGAGCACAGGGACTTTCTGCAACCACACACATTACAGCAACTCAGCAGACACACAAACATAGCCCAGTTGGAGGAGCACAGGCCAAATAAACCACTGCCAGTTAGGGCCGCACAATATATCCAAACCAGAGTTTACACCAGACATTTTTATTGTCCATCATTTTGGGTCTTAACATTTCCATCATGACGCATTACCATCAGTCATTTCAAATTACAGTTTTAACGAGTCATATTTAGTAGTATGTAATGTTGAAAAGCACCTCAGTGATGCAGTAACTGTAGTTCCTGCTGGATAATCATCATCTTTTTCAGTGCCATCATATTTATTAGACTGTTGAAGAGAACGAAGCACACTTTTGAGCGCTAGCAAAGTAGCATCTAATTTCAGCTAAAGTCAACAAAACAAAACAAGCGTTGGTAATGACTCAGGAATATAGACTCACCATCAACAGGACAGGTGTCTACTACAGGTGGAATGACAGCAGTACCAGTGTTAGTCTTGTAAGGTCCACTTTACAAACCCACTGGTACTATTATTATACTAATATTAGACCTGTGGTTAAACACATCGTTTACTTATCAATTCATTTTTAAAAGAAAAGATGCAATGCTCGTCAGTGACATCTTTGTCAGGATATATAACTCAAAGCCTTCAAAATAAAACAAACCAACTGTGTGGATCAACCACAGATCCACAGTTTCATCAATGAATCTGCTTTTATTTTTGCACTTCTTGCCCCAAAACCCACCTCCACTTTGTTTACCTTTCAGGAAAGTGCAGTGTTGAATTCAGTGTAGTAGTGAACAGTGTGTGCTGTAGGTTCTACTATAGACTGTTAGAGACACACCAGTGATCCTGTCAGTAGGTTCTATGTGAAACTTTCTTTGGTTCTTAATCTGTCAAAGTGATGGATGGCTTTCAGAACTTTCCATCATTAAAAAAAATAATACATTTACCAATGATGGATTTTTTACCTCTGCTCAAAACAATATTGTTATCATGATAATGGAGTGTCCAATATTCATATCACAAATATGTGCAATCATTTATTTTCTTTATTTTGTTAATTTTCTGTTTTTCACACCATGGGGATACAGAGTAGTTTTCTCTATCTGTCTAAGATAATAGTTTTTTCTGGTAAAAAAAAAAAAAAAGAATTACATTCATGCCTTTAAGACATTGGTATATGGGACTATGACAATACTGACTTTTTTGTCTGAAGGTCTGTGGTAATGGCATTTATATATATATATATATATATATATATATATATATATATATATATATATATATATATACACACACACATACATACACTGCTCAAACACACCTGGACAGTCTCTCCTTCAGACCCAGATTAGGTGCTATATAAACTAAATTTGATTGACATAAGATGTGGGCTATTTCTTTCTGGTCTGAAATACCTTGTGCGGTCCTTCGGGTCAAAGAGACCCGGTGGCTCACAAATGTACCTTTTTATACGTACTGTAGGATGCCATTGCTTACTACTGAAAACAGTAATATATCCTTGGGGGGGTGGGGTGATGAGTCTATGGAACTGAACTTTGGAAACTGGGTTTTTAAGACCCGATTGTAGGACACAGCCAGTGTGCCTTTTATGAAGGACCGCACAAGGATTAAGCCCAGTTTTAAAGGACTTAAAATGTAGGTCGTAATAAAAGTTAGGACAACTACAATGCTCTGTGTAAATATTTCTCTCTACTACTCAGGTTCAGGGCAACTAATTCACACAGATGGATTATGTCATAACCCTGGCAGTATGCTTTCTTTCCCTCATAAAATATGGCTGCTGCTGCTGCTGAAAGAGTGCAGTTAGTGATAGGTGTTGGCCTGCAGTACACAAAGTCTTCTTGGTTTGTTCCTCGGAGGAAATGCCTTTCTAAATACACTAAATGCAGCCAAAAACGGGCCAGCGTACAGGTGGTTTTTGTGTGTAGCAGGAGCAAACTTCCTGATACTTGACTATAGTCAGACAGCAGCAGGGGCGGGGGTGAGGAGGAGAGAGGAAAAGAAGGGAAGGGAGGATTCTGGCCTAAATAGTTTTCTGGACTTATGAAACAGCCCAGAGGGAAGGAGCGGAGAATTTCCTTGAGAAACGAAAGTAACAAACAATACGTGAGATGACAAAGGTCACATGACTAAAAGTCTTTGGAGGTTTGTCATCATGAAGTCTGGAATATTCACACTGGCTTATTACTAAGGCCTTACAGCCAAAACAAGTACACTTAATGTCCATTTGGCTTCAAGCAAAGCTTTCTCCTGCTGTCAAAATGTAATTGACTGGATAAATGTGTTGAAGAAGCAGGAAGTTAAGTGGTCTAACCTTTTTCTTTATGTAGTGATGTGGCTCAGAGTTCAGTCTTGTTGGGTAGGGAGGGGTACTAAAACCCAGTACTAAATGGACCCCGAGGCAAAATAAACAAAGTAGTAGTGGGCTAAGTGCTAATGCTATCCATCAGTACTGGAGGAAGAAAAATAGAAAACAAATTTCTCACACAAACTATGTCATTAACTCTGTTTCTCGTCTGTGATGTACTTTTGCGATTTTTGATCCAGATGTGACCTGGGATCCATTTCTGAGTGGCCAAGGATTCAGATCTCCATCAGAACCTGCAGCTCAAACACAGACAGGCTGGCGTTATACCAGAAAACTAATGGACACTTCAGTTGATGGCACAGAGCATTAAGTCTTTTACATATTTGAATGGGGGGGGGGAATTACACTAGAAAAGCAAGTGAAAATTTGCCAAGTACAGGTGGACAAAAGCAGTTTAAATATTACGCACATAGCTATCTTGACCAGCTGGGAGTGAGTCATTGGTAATAAAGCTGACAAATGAGTAGCGAACAACAGAAAATCACCCAAAACAAAGGCTTGGTGTCAGAAAGAAAAAGCAATAAGTTATGTGGGATTATATCAGCTACAAAAAGGATGATTTTAAAACTGTTCTGTGTCGACCACAAATTTGTTTGACTATTTGTCTCAACACCACAGCAGCTGTTATATACTCCTGAGTATTTTTTCACATTGCAATATATGTGGCAGGGTTAAAAAAAAAATAGTTTGCAGTGTCAGTTTTTTCTAATATCGTGCAGCCGTAGTCAGAGCATCAATCTGTTGTTGATAGTTTCATAGATCAGAGCAGGTGAGTAAACTACAGCACTGTTAAAACATTAATGTACCGACTTTCATTCTTCACCTATGTTGTAAATATGCTTATAGTCTGTATAGTTTTTATTACTTTTATTATTTTATACTGTTTGCGCTACCTTTTTTTTTTTTTTTTGCACTACATGTACAATTGAATTGAATGAGTGAAACCACATGCGAATCGGCCGATGCCATACACTTATACACCCAATATATGCAGACCGACACACAGAAACAAACTGATGAAAACAGAACCTTGGCAGAGGTAACAATCATTAACACTGGCAATCAGAAAAGAACAATCACCTGCACCAACACAGACGCTAACATAAACTTCACCGAAACCCTTGAGCTCAAGTAAATCTTCCACACTGACCCGCTACAAACCGACAGAAGAAGCCTCAAGCTAAACTATTGATAAATGACCATGGGTTAATGAGGAGCCTCTGTGGTAGCAAACAAATACATTGAATGAAGTGTTTTAATTGAAATAACCAAAATTCTTAGAGATATTCAAAAAAACTTTTTTTTTCCTTTATTGAAGCCCGAATTTTAAAATGGAAGGAAAATACATACACGTAAGAAGTGAGTTTTTATGTGGACTTTTATTTAGGTTTGTGTAATGTCTATTTACAAAGCTCTCTAACTGGGAAGTATGTTGTCTTTCTTGTTATCAGGTTAGTGGGAGTCGCAGCTGAGGATTCCAGTCATATTTGCTGTAGTAGACACATGGAGATGCAAAAAAGTGAAAAGGGGAGGAAAGGGAATCAAACCTACAACCTAGTTCACTAGACTTTGGCTGAAAAAATTTGTTAAATGTGTCCTTGTGTTACTTCCACTACAATAGACAACGTTACATCTGTCTGGTCAAGTCATCACAGAGGGAAGCCAGAGAAAGCATGATAAATATTAATAAGCAATAATTTTATACAACGAAATGTAGCACAAAGTACTTTACATATAGAATCAGTACACTGCACACCCACATACCTGTGCACAAACACTCAATTAAACATTACATAATATCTCTCAGTGTTTTCTGTTAAAGGGCAGGTCAAATACCAGTAACAAGCAAATACAGAGATTCTACACAACTGACGTAGCTGATGCCAGGGTTTTCGTTTGTTTGATTCCCAATATGTTCCATGAAAATAAAAAAATCCTTAATAATGGAAATAGGGCATCCATTACTAAGCTACATCCATATCCCGTTCTACAAATGTTTCATTCTTAGGTGGCAAAAATACAATGATTCTTATTTTTGGAGATTACATACGAGTGAAATATAACTGGAATTATAATTCCAAAATCTAACATGGACTTTTTTTTTTTTTAAAGGAGCTAAACATAGTATTTTGAGTTTAAGACTCAAAAATTACCTAAATACATCAGATGTGAATGTACTGATAAGAACTGAATTGAATAACGGAACCATCCTGAGAACACAAACCATAAAGCAAACAGAAATTATTTTTTATTGGTTTTACTCTGGCTGTTTTCTATCTAAAACAGAGGGAAGCTAACAGAGCTAGAATGTAAAGTAGTCCGACAACTAATGACTAATCTTGTTGCTTTGTCATGTCCATTTTACTGGACGGGGGGGGCTGTAGATTCTTACAAAATTCATTTCTCTCTCTCACTATTTCGGAGGATGTACCCGTGTTGACAGATTGCCAAAGCCATGGGATACCCCTCCTGCCATCACACATACCCATGGCACAAAGCAACCCTCATACCTGTGGCTTCTCTGGCAGCAGTGGCACTGACATGCCAGTCCTACTGTATTTGAGACCAAAAATAAATAAATGGTCAACAACAAAATGACAGATCGACTAAAACAACTGCCAAAAACTCATATTCATGGTCACACCCCTTCTGTGGTGCACAACCTTTGAAAGATTTTAAGCACAATGGGGTCGTTTAAGGCTAAACAAGAGCCAATTTGAGTCATTTTTGCACTGTCTGACGGTGCATTTACTGGAGCCTGGCTGATTAATCAGGTCAACTGTAGCCTATCACTGGTTAATCCACATCAGCCAATATGGAGCAGATTTATTAATATTTTTTGCAGCAGAGATTCTGTCACTCGCTGCTCCTGTATGTGTGTGTGTGTGTGTGTGTGTGTGTTGACTTACAGGAACAGTCAAGTGTCAGTTTCACTCTCACCTCTGTTCTGACAGTCAGGCTGTCATCACATATACAGTAGTTACATCCACGTGCACTCAAGACACAGATAGACCTTGAATCCTACTGCTCCACCCCCCCCCCCACCCCCCCCATGAAATATTCTCACTCAAACACACACCCCTGTCTGTGGTACTGTTTCATTCTGGGTACACATCCACATTGTTGAGGGAAAACACAATTTTGTGGACATAAAAGTATTATTTTTGCTCTAATTATTTTCCAGGCCGAGCACTACTGTGTAGATAAATGTTTTTATTTCTTATATCGGCCAATATATATCTGCAAATATGGGATATTGGCCAATATAATGGGTATCGACCTTATTTAGCCCCCAATATCGGTATCAACATTGGACCCAAAAATCCAATATTGGTCGAGCTCTAGTATTTACGATGACTAGATTGTTTTTAGAGTAATAATGACATTTTAGATAATGTGACTAAGGGTGTTTTCATACAGCATAATGGCGTTCATACCCGAGTACACTTCATACCCAAGTCTGCTTTATTTTGTCCATGTGAACACAACTGTTCCTTTCTCCAGTACCATGCCCTAGTCCACCTGAGAATGTGTTCCTGGATCCAGGCCACCTGTGCTCCAGCATGTTAAGATGCTGTGTGAACACATCCGTGCCCCAGACCTGGTCCATCACACCATTCCACCAATGGAAGAGGGTAAATCACCACAAAACTATAAATGGTGTTCCTGTTGTCTCTGGAAAATTAAAAAAAAAAACACTGATTTGTGAAGCAAAGGTTCACCTTATTTACCCAACCAGGGACAACAAAGTTCAAACTCCTTCTCTTATATATATATATATATATATATATATATATATATATATATATATATATATATATATATATATATATATATATGTATATATACACACACACACACACACACTTTTCTTTTCTGAATGTTGCACTGTTTTAACAAGAGTTGCTCTATTTTAAATTTCATCGTTCTCAAATGGGACAATGACAATAAAAGCATTCAGATTTTTTTTGCCACAAACAGGCTAACAGATATACTAGTGTTTGTCCTGGAAAAACTTAATTTGAAGGCTGTCCACCTTAGCTCTTCACCTCCATCTCATCGAGAATAGGGACACTATACCTTCATGTGTATGCCAATAATGGTGGGGTAGAGGTAAGGGGTAGACCCAACAGATCATTGAAGCACTTTCAGCAGTAGCACTTTTCAGTCAGCTCTAATCTTTCCTGTAGAACTTGGCTCCAAATAAAGAACATTATCAAAATTGCTGATTAATCATTTACAAATCAATCAAGCGTGTATGGACGATTTAAAAAAAAAACAAGAAAAAAAAAAAGAAAACGGTGAACATGTAACACTGTGGTGTTAAACGCAATGCGGTTGAAAAATGTGGGTGCACCTAAATTTTGTGGCGCACCAATGCAACCAGTGGAAAAAGTTAGCCTAGAGCCCTGTGTGGGTTTGTTTGGTTAAGTGTGTGTGCGTTCCCTGGCCTCTCATCATTCCTCTATCATGCCCTGTCTTGTTTTGACTTTAGTTCTTATCAGATAGTCTATTTCTAGCACCAATGCTATAGTCAAATATTACTTTCCTCCAGCAGTATTTGCACGTTTCAGCACACGAAGGCAAGTTAACTTTTACTAAACCCAGTGCTGTGATTAAAGCACATCATTTAACTTTCAGTTGGTTTTCCAGGTTGAGGTTGACGGACAGGAAAGGACTTTTGGGGTTAATGTTTGCCTTTAGTGAGCAGTGACTCCAGGTATGGACCGTGTTACAATGTGGGCCTTATGTGTACCAGTGATAGACAGGAGGATGTTACAGGGGAGGGAGAAAGCGGGGGAGGAAGGAAGGAAGAGAAAGGGGGGGGGGGGGTACTGAAGGCCACGCAAGCGAGCCGACTGCCAGGCAAACTGTGAGGATCAGTGCAGCTCTCTCCGTCATTCACACACAATCACTAAAGAGGAAACTCATAACTGCATTCCTGATCTGAGAGTCAGCTGATATGAAGGGTAAAGTGTTAGCAGGAAAACAATTGACTGAGCCACGTTAGTTTGCTTCATAAAAGCTTGATTTCACTTTTATTTACTTACAGTACACGACAGACCATACGCCCCGCCAACACATTACATCTTACACCTGAGCAAGAGCTTAGCTAACTTCACAAAGACATGCACTACGGCAGTATTCATCACTATAATCATTTAACCTTGTATGTCCCCACAAATGATACAACACATTTTATTATGAGAAAATAAAATGCCCATGTATACAGGCGAATAACAGCTCTGTGTGTCAAGTGTCAAAGACTCAGTGTGGCGTGGTAAAACTGACAAGCAAAGAAACAAAACTAAAGATAGTCTATGCACAGATGACATTTATTAAGTAGAATGCATGTATTTGTATTCGTACTTATTTGGGCATTTCAATGGCACAAATTACCAGATTTATTTGTTAGTCTTATTTTGCAGCTATTCCAAACACTTAGGCTACATTTATATGGACACGATGAAAACAGAAGACGCAAAAGTAGCGTCTCGTCTTCAGTTTTTCTTCCCTGTTTAGACGAGCTTATTCAGGAGGATATCCTCGTTTATACGAAGATGCAACAGCGGGCGAAATACAATTGGATAGTCCTGCCAGGCCGGCTATGTGAAGATGGTGATTCTATACAAATTCATGTGAAAAATAGTGAACTATCCCTTTAATTACTTCATAGGTTTGCAGGGTTTGATAAGTTTGTCTTTATCAAAGACCCTGGATAATGAGTGAACTTCACTGGATCTATTGTGAGTGACTCCTAAGGAACCATCCTTAACATAATGAGGAGTGAACCTTCCTGTCAGTCATTCTGTGTGTGGGGAGGTGGGGCATGTGGTGCACCAGGAGGTAATGTGAGGGCCCGTAAGGAGAAGAGGGAGAGATTTAGAGGAAACAACAATAGATTTGGTTTCTAAGCCAAAAGAAACAGCTGACGTGTGGGAACACTTTGGATTCAAGCCAAATGACCGTGGTGAACCACAGAAATTAAATGAGCCAGCATGTTGCATGTGTTTGAAAAACGGTCATTCTAAACGCTGCAACACTTCAACCATGCACCTTCACCTCAAACACAAACACCAATTGCAGTTTTCGCAGCTGGGGAAAAAAAAAAAAAAATCAACCAAACAGGCAGAGAGACCATCAACGTTGTGTCAACAGTCCACCATCACTGGAGCGTTTATGAAGCAAACCAAATATAGCCATATGCGACACTACACAATAACAATAACTCTGGAATAGGAATAAAAGTGATCTGGTTCTTAGGGCACTTTTGCACAGCATACTTGGGTATGCTACGTACCCAAGCACACTTAATTTTGTCCATGTAAATGCAATCATTCCGTGCCATAGTCCAGTTGAAAAGGTGGTCCTGGGTCCAGGCTAACAGTAGTCCAGCACAGTAAGATGTCGTCTGAATGTGATCTGTGCCCAAGTCCAGAAGTGACCTCATCACCATCTTCTGAAAAAGGCTCACATCTGCACAACACAGGCTCCTTTTATATATAGACTGAAGCACTCTGTGATATATTAGGGACAACAAAGGTCGCTCTTCTTCTCTTTGCCCCAAACAGGCTAACCAATAGGTAAGGATTTATCTTCTTCCGACTTCCATGTTTGTTGTGAGAGACAGAATTCGTCCATACCACCACCGACTGTTTGGGCCATGTACCAGACTGCAGTACGCATGTTTGAAAGCAACATCTGTGGGAAAGGTGTGAACGTACCCGAGGATGGTACAGACTTCAGAACACTGTGTGAAAGCACCCTTGGCACTGACTAAGCAGCAACAGTGCATTTGCAAAATAAGGTTGGGAAAGACGTTGTTCTGGTGGAGCATGTGCATAGAACACACGTTGTGGTATTAAAATGACCACATGCCAACAAAAGCAGCCAGTAGAAAGATGTGCTTAAAAGAATGACAGTCCTGACATTGTGCAACATTAGTTTTGTCTTTTTGCCAACAGAGCACTTCCAGGGAGCCAAACAATACACAAAATAATACAAGTATTCAGAGAACGCCTAATCTCACCCACATTTTGTGCCAATCTCAAGTTTCGATGACAACCCCTTCTTGAATTCAAGCCAATAATGTGATTTTGACCTTTCTGCTGAATGCAACCTTTGACCCTTTGCAATATTGAAAATTTGGTTATATGTATGTATGTGTCAGTGCGTGTAATATTATGATAATATATCCAGAAGTGATTAAGTTATAGCGTGATATGTCTATGCTTGACACACACAAACAGTGTTACACATGTTTATTTTGCGACATATCACCTTTGACCTTCAGAGATCCTAAAAACTATTGGTCGTAGGTAATAACACCCAGTATGAGAATTATAGAAATCTTGATTCTGCGTTGTTTGGTACCAATCTGAAAGTTCTGTGACCCTCCGTTCTTGAGTTATAACCAATAATGTGATTTTAACCTTTTAGTTAGTTGTGACCTTGACCTTTGACCTTTACTCAAACAGATCTTTGCATCTGATGCACATTAGCTATATGTATATGCCCATGTAATTTAATGGTGATAGTTCAACTACTCATTGAGTTATAGCATGATATGTGTCTGTGGACACACATATATACACACACACACACACACACACACACTGATTACAATAATCTCTCCCTACCAATGTTGGGCAAGATAAATAAATAAATAAATAATAATAATAATAGAAAAAACATATGAATATTTTCAATGACTTTTTAACTTGACTTCACATGGATAGGAAAGGCAAGAAATATTATGAATTATCCTTAACACTTTGGGTGTGTGTAGGGGGCTCCAGGTTAGAATTTCAGCCGTACTGCACAGCCGTCTAACCATATGTTCCTGTATGAATATTCAGTTCAACATAACCTATTTATTTACTGAATCTACAAACATTTACATTTTCTTATCAGAATAGGAGCTCATACACATTGCACAAACCCATTACTTATTATCTATATAGAAATAAATGTCAAATAAATAAACAGATAACTACTTCCTCATTCCACGCACATAACAAATGAATGAACTTTCTGGCACCAGAGGAGTATGACTTATACGGACCAACATCAGTTCAGCAACAAAAATGGTGGGAATATAACACAAAGTACAAGCTGGTAAATATTAACTCGGGCATTGTTTGGCATATAACCAGTCATTGTTTTAGTGGGTGTACAGAACAGCTATATGAAGCCAGTTGTTGCATTAAATCCAGTGATACATCTTTGAATGCTACAAAGCCAATGAATAAGTCTCCTGCTTAGTCATGCATTGTGCATTTTTACATCAACCCAAAGAGCTATAACACAGGACTAAAAGCTTCAAAACATTTGACCAAACAGATTTCAGTGGATCAACTCGTAGCTGTGTGAAGTCAAAGCAAACAAAATGTGAGGGGCTCACACACAGCTCAGACATGTTCAAACACAGCAGAGATATCCAGCGCAAAGACCTGACAGAGGCATACCACAGTGAAGTGCAATCCAACACACACTGTGAGCTGCATGCACATCCTGTACACTCACACAGATCCTCTAATGGAAAAATCACATTTTCTTCAATAAAATTTTGAGCATTTTCAGTTTGGCTTTTCTCCCTTTTTTCCCCCAAAACAAACCCTGTTAGTATCACATGTCTCCTCTGTGATATGTGAAACTCTAAGTGCTAGCCCCAATTTAACAGAATTAACTGCAACATTGCAAAGACCATCAGGCAAGTTTGTTGACTTAGTCTATCAGAAGTACACCTTCTGCAGTATGCTGTTTGTGTGCATAAAAACCTGTTTCACAACATAGCAAAGCATGAAACAAGCCCTGCACCAACTGCATATAACCACACACACCACAGACTGCACATTTAGCAAGATTAAGGAGGCAGGTTTTAGAGATATACAGTTAGACACCCAGATAACAGTGTTTCTTTTAAATTCGGTCAGCATGACCACTAGTACTTGTCTTTGAGATAGTAGCAATGTCTGATGGCCTTTAAATAACTATACATATCATAGTGAAACTCTTTGATTTAATAATATTCCCTTTTTTATAATGTATGGGAATAGGATCAGGTTCTATATACATCTGCAATGTTAAATAAGTTACTTACACTTACTTATATTTGTTATATTATTCTTTGTTCTATAGCTTTCTACTTATTGTCTTTTTGTTTAATTATTGCTATTATTCTTTTAAATTTTCTCCTTATTTATATTTTTGCCTACATGGCTATCAGTGTTCCTAGGACCCCAATGGAAATAAGTGCCATCACTTTTTTTTGTGTAATCCTGTTTTATTTTATGTCAATTCGTGTATATACTATTGTACTTGTGTGCTTTTGCATTTATTTTTTTTTTACAGAATTAATCAAATATGTTATAAGACTGTTTTGGGGTCTGTTTTGGTCCAATGTATAAAACAGTGAAGCACAATCATGTAGCTGGGTGTGGAAACTTGCAGTAAGGATAGTTACTGTAAGACCTAACATGCAAGTCACGACACATTATATTTATCTTTGTAATAAATCAAACTGCAAAAGGGGAACTTATCTGATAGTTTCTTAACATTTTCATGCCAGACTTTCTTGTCAGTGTGCAACTTATTAAGACAGTTATTCACAGTCAAATATGTTGCAAACAGCCCTAACTTCAGCTATCAAGAACAAACTAGGACTGTAAAAGCGTGTTCTTGCACAGCTCATGCTATCTTCCAGTATTAAGTAGCTCATTTTAACATTAGCTAGAAGAAGTGCAGCCAAATTCCAGGATGGAGGTGGCGTTATCCAGTTAACAAGTCAGCTAACTTAGCTGGCACAGGCTAGGCTAACTAACTAGCTAACTGGCTTGCTTGCTAACTTTAAACTGCAAAAGCTCAATTTAAGACGCTGACATGCTCTCTAATGCTTCGAGTCGGTTCGTACATTAGGTCGGAAAGAAAATATAGCTAGTGTATAAACACAAGTCAAGCGCCACATCATGGAAAACTCACCCATTCCTGTCCTTCGCACCGCCTCGCCACCAAAACGTAGGGAGTCTCTTCTCCAGCACCCTCTGTGCTAGCTAGCTACTAGCCAGGTAGATGTATAAAATCACCCGCAAAAAAGTGGGTTATATTAGCCGATGTACCACCGTAAAAGAAGTCAAATACGCCGTATATCCATTCGTCCTTGCCCCAGTAGCAGCCTCCCCAGATATCTCTTGGTGCTGCTTTAAGATTATTGTGCAGGAAGTTGAGCAGGAGTCTCCACCTTTCTTGGACTTGCCTCCACGGGGGCTGTTGCCTGTTGTTGAACTGCTACCAAAATACAAAATAGCACGAAACTCCGCGATGTTTCAGGCCGGACAGTCCCGCGAGAAAGAAAAGAAAGAGGGAATGTTGGTCCTGTCTTGTTTTAATGGTCCAGTCAGCAGGTACACTTTCCACTAGAAGGACTCTGAGTGGGTGACTCCTCCCAAAGTATGGTGACATGTGGGGCTTTCAGGAATATGATGGGAATGGGAATGGGAATGGGAAGTAGCCTGGGCCTTTTCTAACTGCAGCTCCCACCCCCTCATAAATAAATGGATAACTAGTGCAGAGGTGGAAAGTGACTAAGGAAAAGTACTTTTGTTACTGTACTGTCCTACAAAGTAAAAAGGCAGTAACTGTATAGATACTAAACTGAGAAAAATGACCTTAAAGTTCTGTTGTTGTTCAGCACCAGTAGTTGTAAGTAGATAATTGGACATGAGGAAGTATTGTTACTGCATATTACATAGTTCTACAAAAACCACAGTAGACTTTATATATGGATTCACTCTGGTAGTGCTAAGTGACTGGCAATTTGGACTTTTTATCTCATAATTTTTGGCTTTTATCTCATGATTTTGACTTTTTATCTCATGTTTTAGGCTTTTTATCTTATGATTTTGACTTTTTATCTGATCATTTTTACATTTTATCTGATAATTTTGACCTTTTTATCTCACACTTTAGACTTTTTATCTCATGTTTTTAGACTTTTTATCTGATAATTTTGACTTTTTATCTCATGATTTAGGCTTTTTATCTTATAATTTTGACTTTTTATCTGATAATTTTGACTTTTATCTAATAATTTTGGCTTTTCTCTCATGATTTTGAATTTTTATCTCATGTTTTAGGCTTTTTATCTTATGATTTTGACTTTTTATCTGATCATTTTTACATTTTATCTGATAATTTTGACCTTTTTATCTCACACTTTAGACTTTTTATCTCATGTTTTAGGCTTTTTATCTTATGATTTTGACTTTTTATCTGATAATTTTGACTTTTATCTCATAATTTTTGGCTTTTATCTCATGATTTTCACTTTTTATCTGACCATCTTTACATTTTATCTGATAATTTTGACCTTTTTATCTCACACTTTAGACTTTTTATCTCATGTTTTAGGATTTTTATCTTATGATTTTGACTTTTTATCTGATAATTTTGACTTTTATCTCATAATTTTGGCTTTTTATCTCATGATTTAGGCTTTTTATCTGATCGTTTTTACTTTTTATCTGACAATTTTGACCTTTTTATCTCATACTTTAGACTTTTTATCTCATGTTTTAGGCTTTTTATCTGATAATTTTGACTTTTATCTCATAATTTTGGCTTTTTATCTCATGATTTTGACTTTTTATCTGATAATTTTGACTTTTATCTCATAATTTTGACTTTTTATCTCATGATTTTGACATTTTATGGTCACACATAAAGTTGGTTGGTTGTGCACAACATAACTCAAAAACTAATAGTTGCATTTTTATTACATTTTCAGTGTATGTTGGTAAAGGGGAGATCAACAAATTATTAGATTTTTATTGGGGGGGGTGCGGGTGCTGCTGCCTTGGTAGAGATCTGTGCTCTCACAGTGCTTTTCTTGTAATACAGTAAGTGCTTGCTCTATTACATGCATTTATAATGTTATTCAGGAAAGCATGGGGAGACGGACAGATTGCTCCTAATTGCAGCATCCAGTCAGAGCTTATATTAAACATGAGTCAAATCCAGGTTCTTAGTAGGAAACAAAGTCTCTCGACACTTGATCCATCTTGCTTGTTGAGTGAGATGTTGTAGGTCAGTGAAGACATGTGACTTTTATTCCTGACCTTGGTGGCTTCTACTGAAAAGCTGTGCTAATTTCAAGTGAAAAAAGACTGTACTGAAATAACAAAAAAGAAGAAGAACAAGGATCAAAGAGGAGAAAAAAAACACCCTGAAGCTGTCTGATTCTGGTGCATTGTGGGAATGAATCAAATGACACCATGTGTGCTGGTCTTAAATGGTGTAATGAGGTCTGAGGAGGAACCAGGTGATAGTGGTCCGTATCTGCGGTTGAGAACTACATTTGTGACATGCAATACTCTGGCTTCATGAAACTGAAGCTTCTCGGTGTTAAATCTCACTATATTATTACTCTAATAATACCAGGATGAACCTTTGTTGTAACTCTAGGTGCTATTTTCCTTGTCCTTAAAATCAGGGTCGTTTCTGGTCAATGTTTTTGCCCTAGGGGAACACTAGGCGAACACCCCTATTTCCTTTTTGTTGAATTAGAAATGAGCATCTGTAAACATAGTGTCCTACATTTGATAGAGTATGGACTGAGTGTCCATGAATAATCACTGTCAATGTTAAGTTTAATGTTTTATTTACTGTATTTTCCACACTATAAGGCACACTGGAATATAAGGTGCATTAAGTGAAGCTAAATAGTCACAATAATGCTCAACCTTATTGAATTGTAACACGGAAAAGAACACACTCTTATTCTGCTGATTCCAAATTCTGACATAAAAAGCCAAAATTATGCAAGAAAACGTCTAAATTATGCGATTAAAAAATCAAAATTATGTCACAAAAAGTCAAAATTTTGCGATAAATAGTCTATCTCAATTCTATTTTTTCTATTCTATTCTCAGTTCTCTGTCTCTAGTTTGAGTTCTGTTGATGTATTGACTTTCAGTAGAGTCATGACTGATTTCACATCAAACTGCGCAACAGGATCTTTCCTATCTACTCACTAACTTCTGAAACATACACACCACCTCCCAAAACTGTTCAACTCAAGGAACTCTTGTGGAGTAGAGTTTCACAATTACATTAAGTGTCATGTAGCTATAATTTGATTTGCATAAGTTAATGTTAATTTTTATGTGTAAAAATTACAATAAAAAATGTGCAAAATTACATTTTTCTACATAGAAGTTCTGTGTGTAAAATATGTCTCTGCTTATGTAGAATTTGTATTTCACCCTAATGGTCCATGTTAATACTTATATTTGAAATAGATAATAGTTTAAAAATTGACTTAGATGTCACAAACATCTGTCTCCCAGCACAAAACAGATTCTAAATTTCACATTAGCATAAATATACATACACGAACCCTTAGACTAGACTTTATTGATCCTTTTGGGATTTCTACCTCCAAGAAATTCACATTTCCAGCAGCAGTGCAGAACAGTACGGCCAGTAACAGAAAGAGCATCACACAAGAATAATGATAATTTTTATTTAATATTGTTTATTTCAAGACACATGACATAATAATTAAAAAAATAAAATAAAATAAAAAAAGCAAAAATAAAAATAAAAAACAAACAAAAATTTAAAAAGTAGAATGTGTTGTACAATTTCCATACAATATACTCCAATTCGGTAAAAGAAAACGGATCTCTACAGTTACATTTAAAGTATTTACAACAACAGTTTACAATTACAAGTTATATTATTTCATATTTACATTATTAAATGTACCTCAAAAAGGAGTGGGAAGAAGACTAGCTTATTAACTCCCACCCCCGCTTACGTTTGGTTCAATTAAGTGTGTTAAGTAGCCTATATATACAAATTCATGTTTTATAAGGTATAAATACAGCAATCAATACATCCTAATACAATATTATACTGTACATACAAACAAAAACAAACAAAAAAAATATAATAATAATAAAAGTAGACTATATAAAAAATAAATAAATACATTTGAACTGGCTTGGTTACAAAAACCTATAAAATCATATAAAAACATATAAAAACCCCAACGCGTTTCGGCATAAATGGCCTTCATCAGGGAGTACTTACTGATTATATGATTTTATAGGTTTTTGTAACCAAGCCAGTTTAATAAAGGCTTTTTATTCTTCACTTTTAAGAGAGTGCCTTGGAATTTTTCTTTGTTTTTGCTGTTTTTTCCTATCCAATAGAGCACCTCTAATTTTTATTACTTATTTTGAGTCCAGGTAGCGCTCCTTAAGCAAACTTTTTTTTAAATAAATACATTTATTTAGGTTAATTGCACCCTTATATATTGTGCATTGACCAAGAAGGTGTCCATTTCTTCATGGGGACCTCTACTTCCTCCTCCCCCCCAAGTGAGGAGTTGTAGAGCACGATGGCATGGTGCACAAACTGTTAGTCCAACACTTGGGGAGTAGCATCCTTTTACTGAACCACCTTTAACCACCTCCATCTTTTTGTGCTTGAAATCCACAAAAATAAATAAATAAAAGTTAAAAGTTTTACACAAAATGCAGGTGATTGTTCCATCGTGGGCCTACTCTGTCAAACTAAAGAATGAACTGACGGAAAAGGAAGTAGTTGAAGGTAAATTCATTCACACAGGATCCATTTAGTTAAAATGTCAACAAGCTTTCAAAAAGAAGTGTGGAGTCAAATGTTATGAAAATGTGTTAAACCACAAATGTGCTGTGCAAACAAACGCTCGCTCAGGGATTAATTTTTGGTGAATATGAACGACATGCAGTGGAATACTGCTCTGGGTGACCTATCAGATTCCAAAAGGAGCGAGGAAAAGTGTTTTCAGTGAAATGACATATTTAAAATATAAATCACTTTAGTTCAGGTTAATTCAGATCAAGTTAATCTGAAGTGGGTCAGACCAGTAAAATACTGTCATAATAATCTATGAATAATTACAATTCCATTTTTTTCTCTTTGTCTCTACAAAAAAACCACAGTGCACCTTATATATGGATTCATTCTGGTAGTGTTTAGTGACTGGGAATTTTGTCTTTTTATCTGATAATTTTGACTTTTTATCTCATAATTTGGACTTTTTATTTTATGATTTTTGACTTTTTATCTGATCGTTTTTGCTTTTTATCTCATAATTTTGACTTTTTATTTTATGATTTTTGACTTTTTATCTCATAATTTTTGATTTTTATGGCCACACACAAAAAAAATCTAGTTGAGTGAACCAAATGGAATTTTTATGTAATTTAATTTGATTCAATTAACTATATATTTTTTATGTTTGATCTATTGAAGATTTTTTTTTTTTTAAGTAGATGTAATGTTTTACTTTTCTTAGTGTAGCAGAGCTCATTATAACAACAGTAACTAACATTTAAAGACTTTATTTTTAGATACTTTTGAAACTTTTAGGGTTTTTCCTGCTTAAATAAGTATTATTTCATCCATGGGGGGAAAATGCAGTTTTACTTTTTACTTTATTACAGTGGGAAGTTGTACTTTTTAACTTTGACTTGAGTAAACGAGTTGAATCAGTACTTCTACTTTTACCAGAGTATTTTCCCACACATTTCGCTGTACTCCTACTTAAGTGAAGTTTTTTTGTTATGTTCATTTGGTGCCCCCTTGTGGAAGTATTTATCAACAAAAAATTACACATTGGATATTCAGTGCATGTGCTGTGAATACTGTATGATGGGAATGTGATGATGAAGAAGTGGGTTTATGCAGAAGTTACTAATATATATATATATATATATATATATATATATATATATATATATATATATATATATATATATATATATATATATATATATATATATATATATATATATATATATATATATATATATATATATATATATATATATATATATATATATATATATGTGGGTAGTGAGCATAAACACATCTTTAAGTACTTATAGTATTTTTTTTTATTAAATGTTTCTGCTTTGACAAGTAAAAGTACTACCAGTTTTTTTTTCCCACATCTGTTACTCTGACAGTTTCCTATTGAGACACATTTTTGTGCCACATTTAAACTGTAATGATCCCTTTTATCCAATAGAGGACAGTCTAACATTACTGTGATTTTATTGCTTTACCACCACAACAACTGGTTTTGAGGAGGTTTTGCAGGTTATCAGCCCAAAACTCCACGTCTGTGTATTTAAGCTCCTCAAAGCAAATGAAACAAACAATAGATTGATTAAAATGAAAGATTCTGGACTTTCTGACTCACAGAGAGTGAAAGTCAACAACACATACTCAGACCTGCATTAGACTTCAACTGGCTCCCCTCAGGGTTTTGTGCTTCCCCCCACTCTTCATCCTCTCCCCTCTGCTCTTCATCCTCTCCCCTCTACTCTTCATCCTCTACCCTCTACTCTTCATCCTCTACCCTCTACTCTTCATCCTCTACCCTCTGCTCTTCATCCTCTACCCTCTGCTCTTCATCCTCTCCCCTCTGCTCTTCATCATCTCCCCTCTGCTCTTCATCCTCTACCAGGGGCATGGCCAGCGTTAGGCATACCCAGACTAGACTTATATATGTTGGATTAACTCTGGTTGTGCTAGTGACTTGAAGTTTAAGCTTTTTATCTGATAATTTAGACTTTTTTAATCACATCATTTTGACATTTTATTGCATAATTTTTACTTTTTTAATTGAACTTTTATGCCACCACCCACTATTATTATTATTATTATTATTATTATTATTATTATTATTATTATTATTATTATTATTATTATTATTAATATTAATATTATTATTATTATTATTATTATTATTATTATTATTATTATTATTATTATTATTATTATTATTATTATTATTATTATTATTATTATTATCTCCTGCATCAAGACCACAGGATAGGAATACTGACCCTAACACTAACCACCCCTTTTATTTTCTACTTAAAATGTTGTCTTTTAACATCTTTCTATATCAACTTGTTAACTCCATCTCCATGTCATTTTTCTTTATAAACCCAGAAAACACTCTTCTTGTCTTTTAGCTCACATGTGACGCTGCTGTCATGTATTTTATTATTTACCACCCAATAAAACCAAGTTCACAGCCCATTCCCTGGACCCCACACTAAGTTTAGAAAAGGCACACATGGGCTATTATAACAATGTTTACTTTGGTTATAGGAAAATGTAAACTGTCTTTTAGTAAAGCTCTGTTTAGTGACTTTGTAGAAATACCAAATGATTTACAAAGATAGTGCATACAGAAAACTGGCAGTAATTGAAGTCTTGAATCAAGAAAATATTTAGCTGATCTTAGATATTTCTTGACATAATGACTGTTAAAGCAGACCAGATGATTTAAAGCGATGTTAAGTAATGCTTGATTGTTATGAACATTTCTCAGCAACAGGATTATAAAGTTATAGTCATATGTTCCTGCCTTCACCCTTAAGTAGCTGAGATAGACTCCATGAATGAATGAATTAATTAATATTAATATATATGCTGATTGAAAAAGAAGGAGGGGGCGATTTGTATTTAATCATTCCCCTTGCATAGGATTATGATATTATATATTTGACTTTGACATTTCTTCTGGCACAAAAGAAACTAGAAAAGTATTCTGAGAGCACAAACCTCCACCAAGGCAGACCACCCTCCTTCGAATGAAGAGAGGTCCGCCAGAGAGGTTATGTTTTTACCAGAGTTTGTTTGTCTGTTGGTTAGCAAGATAACTCAAAAAGTTATGGACGGATCTTGGTGAAATTCTCAGGGCAGGTTGGAAATGGGGAGATCTAGAGGAGGGGGGTGAACATAACTCAAAAATTTATGGACACATTTTGATGAAATATTTAGGATGTGTTGGGAGTGTCACAAGGAACAAATGATTACATTTTGGTGGTGATTCGGAAGAGATCCTGGATTCTGGATCACTTAGAAATTTTACATTGTGGTAAATGGAGAATATATTTCAAAGTGATCCAGAATCCAGGATCTCTTCCAGATTCCAGAATTTTATCAAGATCCATCAATAACTTTTTTAGTTATCTTGCTAACTAACAGTTGAGACAAACAAACTCTGGTAAAAACATAACCTCCTTGGCGGAGGTAATTAAAAGCTAAATAACCCATGGTTTAGTCAATAGCTTCCAGGCTAATGCATTCCTGTTGATTCCAAAGTGCTTTTGTTTTTAGACATATGGTACTGAGGGAAAGTCTAACATGCAATTAGAAATTCCAATTATTGCCTTTCTCCAATTAAGTGCAATTAAGTACTGTGTCTTTACATGCCAGCAGGAGAAATTCAAATTATTGTTCCACTCCCAGACACTAGGTGGCACTACACGCCCTTTTGTGTTAGCATTCTTCTGGTTGGCACCATAGAAGAAGAACAATAATTAAACAAAAGCATCAGATTTGAAGCATATATAGTAGAAGGAGAACAACAACACCCAGAGAAGATCTGAGCCACAACCATGCAGCAGCTCAGTATATTTCGTACATACTGTTCACTATGATTTATTACCATGTAACGTACATGTTGTCATGTCATGTCTCTGGTCACTTCCAGAAGGGGGCGTGTCAAGGCCAGTCTTAGTCAGGTTGGGTGGCATTTACTCTGACTTCTCAAACTCTAGTTCGATTGGATTCCATTCTGATTAAGGTGTTTACAACTTTGATTTTAATTGGAGTAAGACAATAATTAACATTTATCTAAGTGCATGTAAACATACTCAGTCTGACAGCAGGATTATAAAGAGGCCAATGAAAGAAAGACCTCAAAGTTCCAGCCTCTGACCCAGGAGTGCGGGGACAAGCGCTGGCAGGCATGGTTGTTTCCAGTGGAGATTGGGTGTCGGGGCTTCCCAGTCCAGTTGGCATGGTGCCTGTTGTCAGCTCTGAGCCTGGATGAGCGGAGCAAGAAGCAAGCTGCATGTAGGACGGGGGATGAGGCAAAACGTGTCTCATGTTGGATCTGGAGCAAGCGAGAGGAGGAAGGCTGGAGGACAGGAGCAGGTGGGCAGTAGACTGGCCACTCACTGCCAGTCCACCAACTGGAGAGTGCTGTGGTTGAAAGCCAAAGCACTCAGTGAAGGCTGTGCACCACCTGATGATAGCTACTCCTTATAGCTACCTGCTGAAGTAGTGGAGGAAAGTACACAACTGCATGTAACAAGTTATCTCTGGGTTACCAGTGAGATCTAGTAAAAACTGGATGACACACGAGAAAGGTCAGTGACACTGGAAAGACACCTGATCTCCAGGAAAGACTGGCATCCGCACACAGGGCTAGCAATCCTGCGGGCAGCACTCAGAAGAGGGCACCAACAAAAAAAAGTGATTCCCCAGAGTTTCCCAGAGGGGGTGGGGATTGACACACTAATATTGGCCAGGACAAAACATGACTATGAGAAAGCAAACACAAACAACATTTACTGGAGAGGAATGTGTCATAAGTTGCCACTGTGGGACAGTCTGTAGAAGCACTCAAGCAACAACAGAGCAGATCCTAGTGTGGAAGTGCAGCACACAGGCCTCGAGTCTGGTGAGACGATGAAGAACTACAGCCAGGCAGCACCCCACTGTGCTGGAGGTCTCTCCACACTCCAGCAGCCCCAGCACCAAGGACCAGTCCATAAGAATCTATCTCTGGTAACTCCAATCAATCCAGCAGGGAGAGATAGGATCCAATAGCCAAAAATGTTAAGATTTGGATACAGCTTGATGATGACGTTGATGGCATCATGGAAGAAACTTTAACAGGCTCGACACAGAAGATAGTTGACTCAGTCCAACACTGTCTCACTCCTGGCATGTCAAAATCTGATGCCCTTCGATGTGTTGACCAAATGTCAGTTGTGCCTCAGCGTCTAATTCAGACGCAGTGAGTTTCTAACCCGTCCACGGCAATATGAGATGCTCAGTTTTAGGGTTAAGGTTAGGGTTGGGGTGAGAGTGAAGGTTAGGGGTTGAGATTAGGGGTGAGGGTTAGGGCTCTGAGCATTACATATTTTTGCAGATGGGTTAGAAACGCACTGCATCTCAATTAGATGCTGAGGAACACCTTGTGCATCAGATACCGACGTCTGGTCAGCACATCGGAGAATGTCGAATTTTGACACACAGGGAATGAGAATGCACTGCTCAATCACAACCACTGTGTTCAGGAACAGTTGGACGTAATAACACCTAAATCAGAGTCGAGCATTGTCCAGCCAATAGTATGAGCGGTCATGGATTACATCACAATAACTGTGACACATGTCCAAGTAAGATGGTAGCTTGAAACTTTGGACAGTGTTGCTCCATGGGCTGAGATGCTTTTCAAAGCTAGGAAGGCCAGGTGCTTAAACATCAAGAAGGACAGAGTTACCAGTAAGTTTAGTCTACAGGTTAAGGGTGACGCCACCTCATGCTTTGAGGAAAATCCAATTAAGTGTCTGGGGAGGAGCAATGACAGATTGTTACTTCCAGGTACGTTCAAGATCTGGCTGTATCAATATGACCTCTTGCCCAAGGCTCCTCTGGCTCTTCACTGTTTATGAGTTCCCCATGACAACCATAGAGGTAATTTACAGGAAAACCAACAAGCAGCTACAAAGGTGGCGAGACATTCCCCCAAGATTCCTCTCAGTATGCCTTTACATCCAGTCTTGACAGGTGCAACTGCCTTTATCATCAGTGGTGGCAAAGTGCAAAGTCATGTTAACCCTGAAGAATTTGAGCTTATTAAACAAGCAGGTGTCACAACCAGCTCTACTCTCTATTTGCAGTGGGCTGGCAACCAATGTGTCCATTGGCAAGGCCTTGACTCTAGACTTGAAGTAATTCAGATGAACCATGGTACAGGTGGAGATCCAGAGCAGGGAGGAGGAGCAGCAGATAGCCAAAACAGCAGTACAAGGTTCCCAGGGAATATGGGCAAACAGAGCTGTAGCTACTGGACTATTAGCACATCTCCTTCCTTTAACCTTCACATCTGCACAAATGGGTGCTGACAGAAATTCCACTCTGCAAGATCTGCAGCAAGAAAACAACTTTGTCACACATACTGTCTGGATGCAAAACAGCTTTAACCCAAGGGTGTCATAAATGGCACCATGAAAAAGGACAGCTTTTTGCTTTATTGTTTTTGCATTACTGTAATGGGTGTGTCTTTATTTTGTATCAAGAAATATGAATGAAATGTAAAATATACACATGTACATAGAATTACAAATACTGACCTCACATGCTGACGCTGTTTATTTCTGTTGTGTGTGTGTGTGTTTTACTATGGTGCCCATATTGGGGTCCAACATCCCATTGTTCCAACATATCAATGTTCCAACGATTCATTGTTCCATAGGATGGCTTGCGTAATTTAATACAACGGTTACGCCTATCTTTCAGTACAATATTGACCAGTTGAAACAGTATATGAAAAGCAGCAAAAGTATCACGCGCAGTTTTTTTTTTTTTTGTGGATTTCATTAGGGTTTACTAATGACCAATGAAAACAATAATTTAGACCAAAACATAAGGTTGTTTTCCAATATTTCATAGAGAGAACTCATATTTGGAACATTGGGATGTCAGAATAATACTATTATCCCCACATAATTCCCTGCATATTTCCTGTAACAAATAAAGATCCACGCCCTTTACAATCCTGCAAAAACAACAAAGTTACAGATTGATTTTCATACACTACTGTATCCTTGAGATTCGTCCCCAGGTTTCATTTCACTGTGACGTATTTGTTTACACAGAAATGTCCACACATCTTGATATACTTTTCAGACCACATGTTTAGTATAGAGCATCCAGATAGTAATTTCAACCAACTCTGAGGCTCAGGCTGTAATAAACTAGTTCTTATAATTACAGTGATCAGACTATTTGCCTATAGATGTTTTATTTGTGTGTAGAGTGGGCTGCTCTTTGTGGGTGTTGATAGCAGGCTGCACACAGAGTTTACAGACTTATATACGTGAATGTGTACATTATAGAGATTTAAAATATAGCATAACTAAGTATGAATACACTCGCAGGTGCATGAACGTGCACAATCCCCCATTATCCAGAAAAATGCACAGAGCTGTAAACATTTCCATAAACTCATAACAGCTTGTGCTTCAGTTCTATATATAGTAACTTCACCTACTAACTAGTCTGAGGAGATACAGAATATACATGTATTTATATATAGGTGGCCTACTGAACACTCTGTAGCCTGAGAGCTTACTGGTGACACTGAGTCCATGTGTTGTATGACTTTTAGATGTTTTACTTATCTATATATTTTTACCCTGTCCTCCTGAAGGAGAAAGGGGTACTGATTTTGAGTTGATTTATTTGTTGGTCTGTCTGTCTATCTGTCTATCTGTCTGTCTGTCTGTCTGTCTGTCTGTAAGCAGATTTACACAAAAACTACTGGACCAAGGTCAGCAATTCAATTAAATTTTATTTATAGAGCCCCAAATCACAACAATGTCGCCTCACAGGGCTTTACAAAACAAAAACAAAACAAAAAAAACCACAATCAACCACAGAAATAGATAAAGTCCCAAGTATCCCCTGTCCTTAGACCCTCTCCAAAACCCAGTGAGAAAAAGAAGAAATCTTGGGGAGAAATCCACTCCCATGGACGGACAGGCTTTAGAAGAACATCCATTTGTAGATGAAGGAAGGGGGGGGGGGCAGGTTCATCCATCAGACAGGTGAGGGTGAGGGAGTAGATCTGGGGTCACAGGTCAGCACAGAACACAAGTGATTTACTGCAGAACCTGTTGTCTATGGCTCCTTATGCGGATACTGCAGCAAAGGTGTGAGGTGGTCCAGGAGAGATCCCATGAAATGTTGGTAAATGTAGGTCAAAGGTCAATCTCACCATCACCAAAAATGTGTTTTCACAATGATAAGAGTTAGGACATATCAGGTAAAATATGTGCAAGGGGGGTGGGGTTTGTTGTGCCAAGCACCACTTGTTTTTTTTTAAAGATATTTTTACTATTTATAATTTTTTTCATCCTATTTCTTATCTTATTCATTTAGTTTTTTCATGTTTTAAGCTGAATGAGTGACACTACAGGAGTTGGTGTATCGTCATCACGCTACACTGTCTGCCTATGTCACACCTCACCAACTGTGAAACCAAATAAACAAATAAACCTTCATTTTAAGTGGATTTCCTCCTTCCCTGTCAGCCATTCCACTGACCCACTTCAGAGTGGATTCTTCTCCCACAAGCAAAAAAAAAAAAAAAAAAAAAAAAAAAAAGGCAAAGTGGCATATTACATCCCTTTATCCCCTTACGGTCCCCCTCCCTCCTTTAACTCGGTCCACTCTCTTCCACTCCACGTGCAGGGCAGATGGTGCTCTAGTCTTTTATCGTCCGCTGCTATTTGCGGCAACGTTTGAGGCCGTAAGCACCGCCAGCTTGTGCGAATGCTGACTGTTTACTAACGGGCCAAATACACTGTCTGGCCTGTATGTGTGGATACCGTCACAGCAGGGTGGGAGGTGAGCAGATGGATGACTGGATAACCACTAAAGGACAGATGACTGAGTGGCTGGCTCGAGCCGCCATGTTTGTTCCACTGACACATATGGGGCAGAGGATGTCCCACAGTTGGAAGCAGCATGAATGAATTAGTCATTCATGTGGTGTTTGGATGTCTTCGCATTGGACACGACAAAAGAGATCAGTATCAGAGGTGTCAAGGAGAAGAACTCCAAGGATGAAATATGAGTCAGCACAAAGGTAGAGAAATGTGGTCCATGGAGGCTGCCATCAAAAGTCACATTTAATTTACACAGTGACAAAAGTACAATTAAATGTTTACATCCACAAACAATTCTTAAAAATAATTGATTTGGTGAACTTAAACTAATAATAATAATTATAACTAGAAAAGCACTCTGAGAGCAGAAACCTCCTCCAAGGCAGACCGCACCCGTTTAATGAGGAGAGATCTGCCAGGGTGGTTATGTTTTTACCAGTATGTCTGTCTGTCCGTCTGTTACTTAGCAAGATAACTCAAAAAGTTATGGATGGATCTTGATGACATTTATAGGGTAGGTTGGTAATGGGGAGATCTGATCTGGGAATGATTACATTTTGGTGGTGATTTGTAGGGGTGGGGGGGTGGGGTATATACAGATGCAAAAATGTAAAAAAATAAATAAAAAATGCTGGAAAAACAAAAATATAAATGCATTCAAAAAGATATCTCATAATTGTGATTTTTTTTTTGTAAATCTCCTACTTATGACTTTTTAATTTTTCCTAAATATCCTGTCCATACCGGCTAAAGTAAGTACCATGTCCCAATAAAAGATATCATCTACACAGTAACCCACTTTTAAATGCTTTATTTTTGGATATTTTTTGAAATTGCACTCTAGTATGTTATTTGTGCTGTTTTCTATCTTATGTAAATTATGTCTTGGTCTGTTTAGTTTATATTTCTCTTTTATTGGTACGAGTACACCACTGTAACCGGAAACAAATTCCTGTATGTGTACACATACGTGGCAATAAAGCTGATTCTGAAATGTTTCTGTTTTTTTCCCTACTTAAATAAGTCTGTTTTAATCCAAAATAAATAAATGCAGTTTTACTTTTTACTTTATTACAGTACAGAAGTTGTAGTTTTTTTTTTTTTTTTTTACTTTTACTTCAGTAAAGGAAGTTGAATCAGTACTTTCAGGATATTTTTTCAGTATTTTTTCCACACAAATAGCTGTACTTCTACTTAAGTACAGAATGGTAGTACTTTGACCACATATGTTTAAGAAATAATAATTAAAAAAAGATAAAGATGAGGATGGGGCACAGCTTCTTTTGGGTTCTTTTAGGGGGGAGGGGGGGGTCTAACTATTATCCCACACTTTGAAAACCTCTGGTCTAAATCCATGTGCAGACCTTTTTCCCCCTTCCTCGAAAACGGACCTGGGCTTTAACTAAACACGTGCGCTTCTCTCTGTGTCCTCTGATTGGTCGAGCCGCCTCTGTAGCACCCGCCCTTTTGTTTACGTCACAGCGGCTGGGTCTGTGGCACTCTGCAGCGCGAGCCGCCGCACTGCACACTCACTAGCCTGGACGGGGCGAGGCGGCGAACCCGGCGTGGCCCTCCAATCCATCATCGCTATGGGAATTACCACCGTGTTCTTCCTGAACCAAGCCCTCATCCCGTATTATCTGAAACCAGTCCACCTGGAGACACAGACTATAAAACACTGCAGTTGAGGCTGCGGCTACATCAGCTTCTGTCCTCCACTGAGCTGCTGAGGAGGAGGAAGAGGAAGAGGAGGAAGATGATGACAAACATCTAGAGATGACAAGTGTTTCTCACGCACACAACTTGGTCAAGGACATCTGGTCGACCCGCTTCTGACGCTGCAAATTCTACATGGGGAGGATGTCTGTGTCCACGTGTGTGTCCGCAGTGGTGAGTTCATATAATCTCACCTCTGCATGTTTTTACTCTTTATTCTAAGGAGTCCTCCAGCAGGTTCTCCATTTAAAGGAGCAGTACATGTTTTTTTTTTTTTTTTTAATAACACCCCCTCCCAGATTTAACCACCCAACATCTCACTAAGTTTGACTGTTAACCCCATAAATGTAATAACTTTCATGCTAACATAAGAACCTAATTGTCAACAAATGTAATAATTATATCAAATTTAGGTTGAAAAAAATAATGGAATAATTATTACATTTGTAGGACTTTATTATAATTTTGGATCCCACAAATGTAATAACTATTACATTTATGGAATTATTACATTAAAAGCGACAAAAAAATGTTTATTATATTTGTGCATTATTACTTTTGACTGTGAATAAAAACTCAGACAAACATAATTTCACCTCTGCATGTTTTTACTCTTTATTCTAAGGAGTCCTCCAGGAGGTTCTCCATTTAAAGGAGCAGTACATGTTTTTTAATGAGATTAAACTATCTAACATTTGACTAAATTTGACTGTTAACCCTGCAAATGTAATAAATATTTGCAGTTTTTAATGTAATAACCCTACAAATTGTATAAATATTTGCAGTTTTTAATGTAATAATCCCACAAATATAATAACTTTTCCACAAACATAATAGCAAATGCAATACCCATTAACACAATATGCAATGTAATACCTAACCCTACAAATATATGAAATTAGATGTTACAGATGTATTAGTTATTATTATTAGTTACTAGTTATTAATTAGATGTAACTTCCTACAAATGTAATAATTATTACATTAGTGGTAGGTGACTGTTATAACTTTAGTGTGAAAGTTATTACATTTGTGGGATAATTACCTTAAAAGTTACACATTTTTTATTCCATTTGTGGGGTTAACATTTGACTGAATAAAAACAAAAAAACATATAATCTCACCTCTGCATGTTTTCCCTCTTTATTCTTAAGAGTCTTCCAGCAGGTTCTCCATTTAAAGGTGCAGTACATGTTTTTTTTTAATGAGATTAAACTACCCAACATCTCACTAACTTTGACTGTTAACCCTGCAAATGCAATTTTTTAATGTAATAATCCTGCAAATTTTATAAATATTTTCAGTTTTTAATGTAATAATCCTGCAAATGTTATAAATATTTGCGTTTTTTAATGTAATAATCCTGCAAATTTTACAAATATTTGCGGTTTTTAATGTAATAATCCTACAAATTTTACAAATATTTGCGGTTTTTAATGTAATAATCCTGCAAATTTTATAAATATTTGCAGTTTTTAATGTAATAATCCTACAAATGTTATAAATATTTGCAGTTTTTAATGTAATAATTCTGCAAATTTTATAAATATTTGCAGTTTTTAATGTAATAATCCTACAAATGTTATAAATATTTGCAGTTTTTAATGTAATAATCCTGCAAATTTTACAAATATTTGCGTTTTTTAATGTAATAATCCTACAAATTTTACAAATATTTGCGGTTTTTAATGTAATAATCCTACAAATTCTACAAATATTTGCAGTTTTTAATGTAATAATCTTGCAAATTTTATAAATATTTGCAATTTTTAATGTAATAATCCTACAAATTGTATAAATATTTGCAGTTATTACGTTTGTGGGATTATTACCTTAAAAATGACACATTTTTTATTCCGTTTGTGGGGTTAACATTTGACCACATTTAAACATCTCACTGGTGTGTAAGTCATTCTTGCGTGGGGTGAAAAACACAAAAGAATGTGCAGTGGAAGGATGGAGAAAGAGAGGACATTCAGCAGTCTATTGTTTACCCTGATGCACTCTGTCACACAAACAACTGGAAATGCCAGTCTAGTCCGTGGACAGTCACATGGGAAGATGATGATGTCAGCATTTGGTATGAACAAAAACAACAGGCTAATACCATCCAAATATACTGGAAATAAATGGATCTGGTTAATGATAGTGTCTCAAACAGATGGACCGGTGTCCTTTTGTTGACTCGGGTGTTGAATCCAGTCCAGCTGGGAGCTCTAGCACCCTTTTGTTTCACCCTTTGTCTCACTCTTTGGAGTGAGAGAGCTGAGGTTAGTGTGTTTGATGACTTGTGCATTTGTAGTAAGTGGATGAACTGTTTGATGGAGACATTGACCGTTTGATGCATCCTGGTCACTCCAGTGGACAGTTATTCTACAGCTGTTCGATTGTATATTCATGGGTTTTGTTGTTTTCGACGCTGTTTACACTAGGGTGACTAAATACGACAGCATATTTTATCAGAAGTGCCTTTTGTTTACATGGTTCCAAATATATACTTTAAAATTTTTTAAAAACCTTTTCAAATTTATTTATTTATTTTAACACCATTCTATATTATAATACAAGCACAGATTCAGTACATACAAATGCAGTTTTATTGTAATTATTCCAAATTTTACAAAAACTGAGGTAGCAGGGAGGAAGTTTTTATGTAAACACACTGCACTGTTATTATTATTATTATTATTATTATACATTATCAGAGTGAGCGATAGCACAACTCGTGAACATTTTTTCCAGTAATTCGGAAAGTTGATTACATTTCTCCAGCATGTCTTTAATTGGTGCTGATGGAATGATGTCTGCCTCCTCTTTTTTTATCATCTCCTATTTCACTTTTATTGATAATGCAGCCACTTCTTCTTTTCATTTGCACCAGGAATCACTTTTTTTGGGCTCATGGTGAATAACGAATACGTACTGTAATAAAGTTTCAATGAGCACACTGGGGAAAACTCACCAAACAGTAACTCTGTGATGAATGAGGGCAAAGACTCAAGACCCAAAAGCATCATGGGTAGCTCCCTCACAGCCAATGGGTTGCTACGTACAGTATGTATTTATGTCTCAGGGATTTTATAAATTGAATTTTCTTTCATATTCAGAGATGAAAAGATAAGATAAGATAGTATTTTATTGTCATCATACAATTGTCCAACGAAATTTGTCCTCTGCATTTCACCCATTCTTCTAAGGAGCAGTGGGCAGCCATGGGTGGTGCCCGCAGACCCATTTCCAGATGTGGAGCCAGGCTCATATATAGGCTCACTTATATAGCGCTTTTCCACCTTCATGGTGCTCAAAGCGCTTTACATTAGCCTCACATTCACACACACACTCATACACCAGTGGGTTTCTAAGGTTCTGTCAGTCCTACTGGGAGTCAGGGTTCAGTGTCTTGCCCAAGGACATGTGGACAACCAGAGCCAGGACACAAATCGCTAACCTCTCAGTCATTGGGCGACCCACTCTACCAACTGAGCCACCCTGATGGTCAGTTACAAACATGTTTTTGGGTGATGGGGGGAAACTGGAGCACCCGGAGGAACCCATCCAGACACGGGGAGAGAAACATCCAAACTCCACACAGAAAGGCCCACACGGTCCGGGAAACAAACCTTTGTCTTCTTGCTGGGAGGCCACTGTGCTGCTTGGATTATTCATTATCTGGGTCTTTTGTAAGTTGAGGTATGACCGTATGAGGAAAATGACAATAGGACTGGATGAGCATTGCTTCATCCTATTCCATGTTCTTTTGTAAATGTGTTTCTTTCTTACTCATTAGGATTATTTATGTACATGTTCTGTTTAATGTCTATTATGGTTTGGTTTTGATATGATTGCCAAATTATTTTCTGCTGTGTTGTTTATTTGATTTCATTTTAAATGTTCAAAAAAATTAAAAAAAAGTTAGTTCAATGAGTTTCACCATTACTACTGATCCACATATTATAGGCCAAACATTCAATATGGAAATCAGCTAAAACTAAGCAGCTGGACCTTGGCTCTGAAATGAAGCTAATGCAAAATATGTAAACGTTTAGCTAACCCCAGCTGAGGAACACTGATGTTGGATCCAAAGAGCCTTGTCTCAGCTGTTTTATTTGGACCTTCTAATAAGTGATCTGGCTCATCTTTAAGATTTCCTTCCACTAATTAGATCTCAAATTCAATAGAGGGCTTTGGTTTCTGGTGTAGAGAGCGTTGACTGACAGAGATGTTACATGACAGCGTCTTTTACTGCTGATTCATGGTTTTTCTATTCAATTGATGGAACGTGTTTTTCCTGAACGTCAGCTCCACTATAGTTAAGTGCCAATCACAACACCATACAATACATTTGGTACACAGTGTTCGATGAAGTTTTTCTGCATCAGTAAGCTAGCATTTAGCATTAGTTTCCGTAAGGTCCTTACAGATGACTGAGCATTTACATTAAAGATGTCGCGATCCAGGTTTTTGCACTTCCAATCCGATACCAATACTGGCTGATACCGATACCAGCCTATCTGAGCATGTATTATGTTAAATGCTTCATTAAGTTGGCTGTATTAAAACTCCTTACAGCTTTACCACCATGTCTGACAGATTATGTAATTACTGTATTTTCCACACTATAAGGTGCACTGTAAATTGATGGTTTTTATGAGTTTTTCATATATGCGGCACATGATGTGAAGTCAAATAATGAGATAAAAAGTCAAAAATATGAGATAAAAAGTCAAAATTATGAGACAAAAAGTCTAAATCATGAGATAAAAAGTTATAATTATGAGATAAAAAGTCTAAATTATGAGATAAAAAGTCAAAATTATGAGATAAAACTTCAAAATCATGAGATATAAAGTCAAAATCATGAGATAAAGTCAAAATTCCCAGTCACTAAGCACTACTAGAATTAATCCATATATAAAGTGCACTGTGTTTTTTGTAGAACTAGTTAATATGCAGTAACAATACTGCCTCACATCCAATAATCTACCTACAACTACTGGGACTGGACAACAACAGAACTTTAAGGTCATTTTACAGTTACTGCCTTTTTACTTTGTAGGGCAGTACAGTACGTGGTCCCCAGGTAGAATGGAGTACAGCTTTAGATGCTCCTCTAAGACATAGACAGGGTTCTCATTCCAGCCCCTTTAGTCCACGTTTCACCAAATTGACCATATTTCTGTGAACTGAAGTGATGCAATGGGAGGACACAGGAACATGCAGCAACAGGTGCTGTGGCTGGTGTGTGGTTCAATGTGTGTGTGTGTGTGTGTGTGTGTGTGAGTAGGGGGTCTAGAAGGAACATATACAGAGGTCCGTATGTGTATTTTTGTGTCGGCACATGCATGCAAGTGTTTGTGGTGTGCCCTGCTTCAATTATATTGTAATTGCTGCTCAGTCTTCCAGTGAACGCCACACACACAAACATCCCACCCACAACCAAAGTATTGTTTGAACACACTCTTCATTATATAACACACACTCACATGCAGCATCCTAGACAGCAGCTTGTTTGTTTTCTGACAGTGGATTAAGTCATCCCTAAAAAACATGCTCCAGATCTTTCAAACACTTAAATTAATGAGCTCTCAGATTTCAGGCTCCGCCCTCTTTTGCATTAAAAGGACTTTTTAGAGTAGGGGTGTCGAACTCATGTTAGTTCAGGGGCTACAATCAGCTAAATTTGATCCGAACCAGTGAAATAATAATGTCGACTTTAAACTTTTCTCGATATTTGTGAGTAAAAAAAAAAAGTAAAATGAAATCATGAAAATGTTTACATTGACAAACTATCTGTTCAAACAATGTGAATAACACGAAACAAATGAAAGAATAAGCAGAATTTTTTAACAATATCACACTTTCATTCGTCATTTCCACATGTTCGTCAGTGAATCAACTACAAAATACACAAAATATTTCATATCAGGCAGAATATTCTTAAATTCTCTTGAAACACTCCAGGTTCTTCATATATTTGACCCTCCAGCACAAAACCAGTCACTTGGGTCAAATTTCAGGAATTAAAATTTTACATTTATCTGAAAGTTTATTAAAAATGCTTGCAACCAATCAGAGGCCGTTTTTCAACATCGCCATAGCAACAAGGGATTTTGTTCACTCTAGAAGGCTTTGTTCTGAGGCCTCCCATTGGTTCAAATATATAATTACGTAGATTTCTATGGAATGGTTGTCTAGAGGGAATCCCGATCTTTCCAACGGTACCAAACATGATGCCAGCGCAAAGGAAAGTCGTGTTTTGAGACGATTTTTCTTTGTTTTAGACTTAATTACTGTCAGAGTCAATTGTTGTTCTTCCTAAAAGGCATGATTTGAAGCATTTACAGTAAGATATTCACAAAAACCCAGGTGTTCAGGAGACATTTTACTTGGATTTTATGCGTAAACTTCAAATTCGATCATTTTGACCCATATAATGTATTTGAGGCTAAAGCTAGAAATACTGCTGTGACACTGACAAACTGGTTTTGTGCTGGAGGGTCACATTTTTTTTATAGATATTCAAATATTTACTAAAATTATACTTTGTTCTAGTGTAAATATGTCAAAATATTGAAATGTACAAAGAGAAAAAATTGGAGTTGTGAGTATTTATAGATTATTATGTCTTGTCTGACTTGTTGAGCCGCATTTTGTAATAAACCTCCAAAATGTAATAACTTTTTCATTTCATTTTGTAACAAAGCTGCATTTTGTAATAACTACCCCTAATGAATTTTGTAGTACATTTTGTCGCATTTCGATTTGCAAAATATATTTGTAATTTGAAATTGTCCATATGTCTAATATGTCTAGACTGTTTCCCAAACAGCTCCTTGAGTTTTAATGCCACACCACCAAAGCACCCTGCTGCTGCAAAATGTAAAAAACATTTTACATACTGTAAGTCGGCAAAATTTATTACAAAATGCGTCGGGGCACTTTATTACAAAATGAAATTAAAAAGTTAGTACATTTTGGACGTTTATTACAAAATGGGGTTCAACAAACCTTAACTAAAGTGATTATTAATATCTTAATATCTATTTTTGTATTTTAAAAATTCATCCTAAGGGCCAGGTTGGACCCTTTGGCAGGCCAGATTTGGCCCCCGAGCCTTATGTTTGACACCTGTGTTTTAGAGGCTGGGGCCATGGTGTGGTTCTGTGCAGCATTGCCTTCGTGTCACTAGTCAAAACAGACTGATATGTCTCCTGTAACGTTGACAGGCTGTATGTTTTGGCACGCAGACCGTCTGTCCACGTGTTGTTTTACTACTTATTTTAGGAAGAGCCTCAACAAGTCCTTCAGCGACTTCTGGCTGATGTCCATTGTAGGTCGTCTTACAGTCGTGTAAACAAACATGTTTAACTGCTAAACACTTGAATGCTTTTCTTCAGACGTGTTCAAAGTACTCACAATCTGTATTTAAGTAGCAGTACAGCTAGTTGTGTGAAAAAAAATACTCTGGTAAAAGTAGAAGTACTGATTCAACTACTCCACTTAAGTAAAAGTTAAAAAGTACAACTTCTTGATTGTAATAAAGTACGAAAGTAAAAAGAAAACTGCTTTTTTTGTCATGAATGCAATAATAATTCAGAAAATAAAATCAGAAAAGTATTTAAAATAAAGACTTTAAAAGTGAGTTAAATAAATAAGAACACAGACACAAAGAATTTTAATAACGACTCATTTTGGTTTTGTCAACAAAAACTAAGAGACATTTTAGGGAGTTTTTTTTTTCTTAAGCCACATTTTGTCTGGTTTTTATTGGTCATCTATAACTGCATTATATATTTAATTATAGTTATCGTCACAAGACATTTACATCTAGTTTGGTCTCATTTTTGTCACATGATAAAGGTTCATTGATGACAATATTTAGTCACTATAAGGTGCACTGTCAATGAATGGGTTATTTTTTAGGTTCTTCATATATAAGGTGCACTGGATTATAAAGAGCATTAAGTGAAGTGAAAATTATTAAATAAAAAGTGAAAATCAAGAGGAAAAAAAGTCAAAATTATCAGACAAAAAGTGAAAATCACGAGGAAAAAAAGTCAACATTATCAGATAAAAAGTGAAAATCATGAGATAAAAGGTCAAAATTATCAGATAAAAAGTGAAAATCATGAGGAAAAAGTCAAAATTATGAGATAAAAAATCTAAATTATCAGATAAAAAGTCAAAATGATCAGATAAAAAGTCAAAATTATGAAATAAAAATTCAAAATTATCAGATAAAAAATAAAAAATTCCCAGTCACTAAGCACAACTAGAATTAATCCATATATACTGTAAGGTACACTGTGTTTTTTTGGATAAAAATAAAAGTCTTTTAAGTGTCACCTTATAGTCCAGAAAATACAATAATAATATAATTTCCTATTCAAACATTGCTAGCGTCCATACACAATTTTCCGCCCATGCACCAAAGTGATGTGGTTTAATTGAGCTGTAGTTCAATATCTACTATAATCTGCTGCTATGATGTAACCATAAGTCATTCACTCTTCATTTCTTCTACATGTTCTTCCGTTGGGGTGCGGTACAATCCTGCCTTGTCATAAGTCATTTTAGCAGACGGTGAAACCAGAAGCTGAATAAATGTAAAGAGTTAAGCTAGCTGCTTGTTATTTTTAAAAACGACCTATTAGTTTCTCTTCTGTTTTAAAGACTTGGACTGGGTGTGTCCAGATGAGTGCAGAGTGGAGCTGCAGTTGGAGGTAGAATTACAGGGTGATCTGTTCAGCCAGCTCATCAGAGTTCCACAGTAGGGTGCGACTTTGTAATGCTATATGCACAAAAACAACAGCAGTTACAATTAAAGCCAATGTGAATATATATTACATTGGAGTACCACCAATACTTGTTAGATGCTTTTGTCAAAATTCAAATTCAAAACAGTCTCATAAGAATAAATATAAATATAAATGTAGGCCAAATGTTGCCCATCAATGGTTCCAATTTGCCCTGTGAGATGAAGAACTATGAAGAAACTATTAAATGACTCCATATTTTCTTCTCAGTTTTTTCTTTGCCTCTAAATGATGACAACTTCAAATTTTTGTCATTGTTTGACAGCAAAAAAAATAATAATATTAAATTATAAAAAATATTGATATTTTACAAACTATCCTGTAACAATAAAATGTGAACAACCTGATATTTTTTGTTTCTGTTACTAAGAGTTTAGTGTCTTTGTAGAACTGATCCAGAATAAAACACATGTGCTAATGATAAACTGAGGCAGAATATTGTTAAAATTGCCATTTTTTTTCCTTATGAAATGTACCTTTTTTTAAAAAATTTTTTGATAATTTTATAAAAAAAATATTTTCAGAATTTAATGGATTTTTTTGCACTAAAATAATGACAAAAATTGGGATTTGTCATTATTTATAGGTTATGATGTTTTAATTTTACTGGTCCGACCCAGGCTGAATGTGGCCCCTGAAAAATATGCGTTTGAGACCCTATTATTTATAGGTTATTATGATAGTATTTTACTGGTCTGATCCACTTTAGATTGAATTAACATTAAATGAAATAAACATCTTTGTGTGTTATAATATTTCCAGTGTTTCACAATCTAAAAATTACAATGCAATACAGGGCTGAGTCCTGTGGCGTGCCGGTTTTGGCCCCTGTTCTACTGTAAATGAGTTGATAGAAAACATCTCAAGCAACATCCACTGTACATGTGACTGCATTAGTCCACTCCAGTGTATCAAACTGTTAAGACACAGGAGAGCATACTATGTGACAGTGCAATGTTGAATATTTAGGGCCTGCATTTGCCAGTTAAATATAGTACATGCTTATGGACAGTAGTTGCAACACCTCATGTCTGTCTGTCTGTCTGTCTTATTATTTGGTTTCTGCAGCAGGCACACGACGTAAGTTATGGGCAGTGCAGCACAATCTGCAGTCAGACTTGGCGTTCTAAGAGTCAAGCTGGCAGCACTATGACTGAAATTGATTCATGCTTTGCTGATCTGCAGAGTTAGCTCCAGACATAGTGTGTATTTCTCTGTGTGTAAATGTGTGTGTTTGTACGTGTGCAGGAGCAGAAATGTATTGTCACAGTGCCAGCACTTTACTTTGTTTCCCCATCTCCTTTTCGTGTCTTTGTTGCCCTTTTTATATTCCAAGTGGCAAACAGGAAATGCTTGTAATATTTGTTAGGGTGTGACACACTCACACAGAAGCACAGACAGTATCCATTCACATGCATGTCTTCTGTCATTAACTGCCCATTTACAGACAATGCAACTGTAGCTGCAGTTACATTCATTAGCTTAAAACCATGGCTACAGACAGAGCTGGGTTTTCTGAGGCTACATTTATACAGAGACGATGAAAACAGAAGACGCAAAAGGTCTTCAGTCTTTCATCTGTGTTTTCAGGAGGACATTTATATGAAGACGCAACAGTATTTTGTGTGTGATGTGTCGGGGGGGGGGGGTGGGTGTCCATCCGCCCCTCTGGTTTTGAACATCACACATTATTTTACTGCCCGTGTGCCCACCTCAGCTGGTGTCACTTTTATTTCTGGGAGACCCTCTGAATCACGTGTGCATTAGACTCCTGTGTTTCAAGATGGGTCGGAGGCGGGGTTACCGACTTCGCAGCAGATCCCTGGTACCTGTTGTACATCCCCTCCTTGGCGATGTGACGCGATTGGCGTGCTGGAGGATATATATATATATATATATATATATATATATATATATATACACTCAACAAAAATATAAACGCAACACTTTTGTTTTTGCTCCCATTTTTCATGAGATGGACTCAAAGATCTAAAATTCATTCCAGATACACAATATTACCATTTCTCTCAAACATTGTTCACAAATCTGTCTAAATGTGTGATAGTGAGCACTTGTGCTTTGCTGAGATAATCCATCCCACCTCACAGGTGTGCCACATCAAGATGCTGATCTGACATGATTAGTGCACAGGTGTACCTTAGACTGTCCACAATAAAAGGCCACCCTGAAATGTGCATTTTTTTTTTTGCTTTATTGGGGGTCTGGGGACTCAGAACCAGTCAGTATCTGGTGTGACCACCATTTGCCTCATGCAGTGCAACACATCTTCTTCGCATAGAGTTCATCAGATTGTCCATCTCATGAAAAATAGGAGCAAAAACAAAAGTGTTGCGTTTATATTTTTGTTGAGTGTATATCCTGGATTCACTATGAATTACAGTAAATGAAGAATCAATTTCGAAGTGATCCAGAATCCAGGATCTCTTCTGGATCACCACTAAAATCTAATCATTTGTTCCATGTGACACCCCCAACACGTCATGAAATTTTCATCAAGATCCTTCTATAACTTTTTGAGTTATCTTGCTAACTAACTAACAGACAGACAAACAGACAAATAAACTGTGGCAAAAACACAACATCCTTGGTGGAGGTAAATATTTGAAATATTATTAATTATTATTATTAATTTTGATTAAAAACAGGGAAAATCACAACTATTTATCACAACTTTTACTTCCTCCGACAACAAAAGCCTAAAAATCACCACAATTTTCATCACAATTTTTCGTAAAAGCTTATGCAACATCAGACATTTTAAGCCGCAACAATCTCAAAAAAGGCCAAATAATGGAAGGACTGTTTATTAATAAGTGACACACCATGCTGTTTCAATAATAAAGTACAACTAACAAGCAGAAAGAACCACAGGGCACAGCATCCATTGTCCTGTAACAGGCAGAATTTTCCTTTTTAACTGCAGCACATGCTCACTCAACAGGCGTTTCACTTTGAACCTTGATGTGAATGAATGCATTGATGGTTCTGACGCAACTCAGTTATGAACAGCATGTCGAGAACATGCCGTGATGTTTATGGATGAGGTTCTGGGAATGAAAACAAAGAGCTGAATGGATCATATGGTGAAAGGACAATAGAACAATGGTAGAATGGAAGCATTATTCGTATTAGTGCTGATGACAAATTTGGTTTTTAGGGTCATTTTTGGGGTCTTTTCTGAACCACAAGTTTAAAAACATGACATGAAGCGTTCCTTTGTGGTGGTTTGGATCAGTAATCAGCAGAGGCGGAAGTAACTAAGTACAAGTACTTCATTACTTTTTTAGGTATCTGTACTTTACAGGAGTATTTTTTTTATTGGCAAATATTGGCAAATTTTTTACATTTACTCCCTATATTTTTGCATAAATATCTGTATTTTATTAATCTGGGAGAAATTTTTGTAATCACTGTGTGTGTGTGTGTGTGTTTGTGTGTGTGTGTGTGTGTGTGTGTGTGTGTGTCCGCAGAGACATATCATGCTATACAGGGTTCCCGCAGGGTCTAAAAAAGTCTCAAAAAGTCTAATGTTCAGAGACTTACATTTTAGGCCTAAAATGTTTTAAAACACCCATATTTTCATCCCAGGTCTAAAATTTAATTGACTTAATTCTTACTTTTTTTTTTTTTTTTTTTACGTCCGCTCCGTCCATTCTGAGAGAAATGTCTGGAGAAGAAAAAAGTTCCTTTTGCTGTTTCTACTGTCAGCTGATGAAAACTAATCACCATATTTTCCGCATTATAAGGTGCACTGGACTATAAGGTGCACCATTTATTTTTGGAGGTTTTTCATCTATAAGTACACTAGAATATGGTGCATTAAACTTTTTATTATGAGATAAAAAAATAAAAATATATATATATATATATATATAAAATAAAGCTGTGAAAGTGCTTGAAACAGGACTCGTGGCCATTAAACATTAATGTTTGAAATATTACATACAGGAATAATTGTAATATGTTCCTTCTCTTCATAGTTCCATAAATATTTACCCATCAGTCTTAGTAGAGCAGCAGTGTGAGTCGTATAGTGACAGTACAGCCTGATGTTACTGCAGTGACATGACTATGTTTACACATTTCCGTGTGTGTAAAGTGAGACATGTGTGAGTAATTTCCCTAAACCCTCTGCTTCCCAGCAGAGGTGAGATGGGAGTATGATGACAACAATAACCCAGAGGAGAGTGCCAGTCACTTCCCTGGTGAACTGAGGTTGTAAAATGAGTGTAAACTGTTCTAGACCCTCAGCCTAAGAGGGGCTGGATGAGTCACTGACTGAAATAACGCACCTCAAAACCTGCTCCAAGCTGTTTTACTCACTGTCAAACAACAAAGTAACACGACTCATGACTTCCCAGAATCCATATAACCTGACAGTCATGTCTACCAGCCTGGCCAAGCATGTTTTATAGCTGAGGTTTTCAAATTAGAGGAAAATAAGCCTCCCTTAAAGAGTTTAGAAGCAGCCTCGACCCCCCAACAGTCATTTTTTAAAACATATTCTTTTATCTTTATCTCTCGATGTGTGTGACGTGTCCTCATCTTTCAGTACCGCTATCTTTAAAACCATCTGTGTAGCGTCAGCTGTGTGTTGGGAAAAAAGACGGAGAAACTAATAAATAAATGGACTGATGATGCAGTATTGTTTTTGGGTGGGTGTTAGAGTCACATTAACCCCTCCCATGGTTCCTACTGTCCTGTCGGAATACAAGCCAAAGATTCCCTAGGAACTATTTAGTTCTAAGAACTATTGAGTTCCTAGACTAAGTTCTTAGAACTACTCTGTGGGAAAACGCCTCATGACAGAGATAGAGCAAGTCATGTAAAATGTGTGCGGGGGTGGGGGGGGGCACTTGTTTATTATGTATTACAGTATGTTTTGGACATTTCCTAACTGCCACATGTTTCTTCTCCTCACAGCTCTTATGTACAGTGGCGGTCTCAGCCATGGTTTTGTCCACAACCAACCCAGCTGACCAGTCCCTCCTCTCTCCCCGCCATTATCAGTACATTGATCCGGACTTGGGCACCCAGCTGGTCTGTGACAAGTGCCCAGCAGGCACCTATGTGTCTATTCACTGCTCTCCAATAAGTGTGAGGGAGTGCAGCCCCTGCCCAGAAGGTACTTTCACCAGGGGTGAGAACGGAGTGGAGCAATGCCATCGCTGTCAGACCTCATGTCCTGCAGGTTTGGTTGAGAAAATACCCTGTACATCCACCCAGGACCGCATTTGCACCTGTCCCCCAAACACTTACTTGTCTGGGGCTGGAGACACACAATGTAAGCCCCACTCACTGTGCCCTCGTGGGACCAGGGTGAAAAAGCGGGGCAGTGACACAGAGGATGTGGTCTGTAAACCATGCAACAAGGGGACTTTCTCAGACGTGGAGTCAAGTGCACTAAAGTGTCGAAGTCACACAGACTGCCAAGCTCAGGGGCTGGTCTTACTCACACCTGGAACTAGGGAGACCGATAACATCTGTGGACCCTCCACTGCTCCCTCCACCTCCTCTTCATCATCCCCTCACTCAACAATGGCAGCAGAGTCTTTGTTAGAGCAGGAACCAACGCCTTCGTGGTCTTCATCATCAGCATTGTCTGGACATGGACAGAAAGGTGAGGTGTGGACGGTGCGTCCTCTGCTTTTGTTTTCAGAGAAATGGTTTGAGAGAAGCAGTAGACTAAAGGACAGATAGTGGACCCTGACCCTGGTGTGGGTTGAGTACCGTGTAACCTGAGGACCTCCTGAGGACCTCCTGTTGTACCCTAATGACCTGGGAGTTTCTAATTAGACTTCTGGTCTTTTAGCTAACACTGGCTAATTGGTTCCCTTCTCCTGGCCCATGTTTTAGGAGAGAATTGCACCAATAGAGCTGAATTTATTCTCTGCTCAGTTATGAACAAACTGCAAAAATCTAAATCTTACCAAGTGGATTTTTACTCATTTCTAGTCAAAATATGTAATTTAAAATAAGACCTAATCACCTCAACACCCATGTGGGGGACATACTGGGATTACATTTAGGCTGTATATAAAGGTCCCACAAGGGTTTGTCTGGGGTTTCCATGGTGACCACACATGTTTGCCCATATCAGAATCAGAATCTTTTTACTGTTATTGTAACAAGTACAACAGAATATATATAGAGCGCTCAGGTTCAGTGTAAGAATTCACAGACAAGAAATATCAGTAAAAGGCACAGTTATTTACGTAAAAAAAAAAAAGAAAAAAGGATTGAAAACTAATGTATTTGTAAAACATAACATTTAAGAAGTGAAATTTCAGGTGAAAGATAAAAAATCATGGGATAAATAGTTAAGAAAATGACATATTCAGATCTGTGAATGTGATATGAGTAAACACACATAGGGGTCGCCATGGGAACTGCAGACCAAGCCCACATGGGACCCTTATATACAGCCCAAATGTAACCCTTGTGGAGCCCACATGGACATGCTGGCTGGGGAGTAACTTCTCAGTTCAATATAAGAACTTGTTTTTAGAAAATAAATCTTATAAATCTTATTAAATCTCACCAAAACAATTTTCACTTGTTCCACTGGCAGAGTTTTCTGCTTAATTTAAATGTTTTGTTGAGAGATTCTATAGCATTAGTTTGATATCCATTTAGTTTGGATACTTTCCACATATTGCAGTGTCCTGACACCTCTTAATGTAGCAGAAGAGGTATCATTCCATCAATAATGAATGTTTCTTTTTCCCTATGGGGATTCGGAAAGGAAAGCACATTTGTAGCCATGGAAACAAACTAACCACAAATAAACAGGTTTGTGGCTAGTAGAATTTATGGCTGTAAATAAATAAATAAATAATAGTATTAATAATGATGATAAATTTTTTTTTTTTTTTATTAAATTAAAAATAAATTAATAAACATGAATGAATAAATATTTTTAAAATGATAATTTAAAAATAAATAAATAAATAACTTTTAAAAAAACATAAAAATAAATAATTATTTTTTTTCCAAGTAAACACATCGTCAAACCTTTGAAAAATACATGCTTCACTTTTCCCTCATGCTTTATGGGGATTTCCGGAAAAAACTAAAAAGCCACATCATTTCTATTTTACTCGTGGGGACTTTAATTTATATTTAACTTTGGTGGGGACCTGAATTTTTGTCCCCATTGTGTCAGAGGTCCCCATGGTGTGACTATCAATGTCCCCATAAAGACAGGAATACAAGTACACACACACACATATACTCGTTTACACGTCTCATGAGGACCATTTTTGTAATCAAGCAGCCATTAGGTAATGAGTGTGAACACATTTTTAAAAATAAAATAAATAAATAAAAATAATAAGAAATTTAAAAAAAATTTAATTTGAAATTAAAAATGAAAAAATAAAAATTAATGAATGAATAAATAAAAATTATCATTTAAAAATAAATAAATAAAATAAATAATAATATATATATATTTTTAAAGAAATTCTAAATATTTTTGTTTAATGTGAAAATTTTTTTTATAGGGCCACATCATTTCTATTTTACTCATGGGAACTTTAATTTCTATTTAACCCTGGTGTGGACCCCATAGTGCCAGATGTCCCCATGGTGTGACTGTGTAAACGTATCAATGTCCCCATAAAGACAGGAATACAAACACACACACACACACACACTGTAATCCTGTCACTGCTGCTGTTTGTTCAGTCATGGGATCAATAGTTTGTCAGCTAGTAAATCTGACCCAGTCTGTTCAGCCTCAGAGAGGGGGGGGTGTCATACCTGGTATATTTTACTGTCAGCAGAGGGATGGGGGGAGGGGCTGTAAAAATGCCTTTAACCACTTACTACAACAATGACAGCTGTGATAAAAAAAAAAAAAGACTCACCCCTAGTCACTATGTCTGGTCTAATGTAATTTGTTAAACTCAAGGACGCTGTGGAGTTATATATCACATATCCTAGCAACGTTACAGACCAAACAAAGAATCTGCTGTGAATGTTCTTTAAAGCCGTACTTTATTTAATGTATATGAACCAGTTTAGATGAGAGTGCCAAATAAAAACTAACAGGAATGGACACAGCATAACAGCACATTAGTAAAAGCAGTATGTGTTGTTCTAAATAGACAATAAAACTTAATTAAAGATGTTGCACCTGTCTGCTGATTGGACGATGAGTGGAAATAAACAGAGGTGGTGGAAGTACTCACATTGTGTACTTGTGTGAAAAAATACTCTGGTAAAAGTAAAAGTACTGATTCAACTCCTTTACTGAAGTAAAAGTTACAAAAAAATAAAGTAAAAAGTAAAAGTGGAATTTTTTTGCCACTAACACAAAAATAATCAGAAAAAAAGTTTCAAAAGCCACTTATTTTTCCACACCTTAGTTTGAAAAAGTAATGAGTCTATTCTGAGAATGTAAGGAGTATAAAGTACACATATTTATATAAATGTAAGGAGTATAAAGTACATATATTTATATAAATGTAAGGAGGATAAAGTACATATATTTATATAAATGTAAGGAGTATAAAGTACACATATTTATATAAATGTAAGGAGGATAAAGTACATATATTTATATAAATGTAAGGAGTATAAAGTACATATATTTATATAAATGTAAGGAGTATAAAGTACACATATTTATATAAATGTAAGGAGTATAAAGTACACATATTTATATAAATGTAAGGAGTATAAAGTACATATATTTATATAAATGTAAAGAGTATAAAGTACATGTATTTATATAAATGTAAGGAGTATAAAGTACAAATATTTATATAAATGTAAAGAGTATAAAGTACGTGTATTTATATAAATGTAAGGGGTATAAAGTACATATATTTATATAAATGTAAGGAGTATAAAATACATATATTTATATAAATGTAAAGAGTATAAAGTACATGTATTTATATAAATGTAAGGAGTATAAAGTACAAATATTTATATAAATGTAAGGAGTATAAAGTACATGAATTCATGCAAAAATATAGGGAGTAAAAGTAAAAAGTTGAAAAACTATCCAGGCTAATGAACCTAAAACATTCAATGACCTGTTTATGATCCCTTGTCATTGTGTAAAAATCCCATTGGCCAATATTGAGCAACTCCAAGGTGTTAGCAATAATCAATTATTGGTTAATTACATGCCAATGGACTAATGGCCTATTTCACTTTCAAATCTCTGCCATTCATTGTGTCCATAACCCTGATAATCTGAGAATTGTTCTTTTGACAGCATCTAAACCACGGGTGTCAAACATGTGGCCCGGGGGTCAAATCCGGCCCCTGAAAGGGTCCGGTCCGGCCCATGGGATAACTTTGTGAAATACAAAAATGACAGTGAAAATACTGATATATAATTTCAGGTTCCACATACAGGGTCAGATCAGTAAAATACTATCATAATAACCTATAAATATTCACAACTTTGTTCATTTAAACATTTTCATGTAATTTTACTGTATTTACAATAAAACAAACTATTATTTAAAAAACATGAGTAACCTGAACAAATATGAATATTTTGAAATGTCTGAAGTGTCAGTTTAACAAACATTATTACATGTTTTGTGTATTTGTTGATCCACTAATAAATAATCTGTACATTGTAATTGACGTGTAAATGATAAACTGACATAATCTTGTTAAAATTGCATTTATTTTTTTGCAGAAGTGTTGGTTTATTCATGTTATTCACAATGTTTTAAAGGATAATTTGGTAGATGTGAACATTTTCATCACATAATTTAACTTTTTTTTTTTTTTGGAGTTGACATTATTTATATATTATGTTATTATTTTAATGGTTTGGCCCAATTCAGATCAAATTTGGTTTAATGTGGCCCCTGAACTAAAACAAGTTTGACACCCCTGATCTAAACCTTCTAAAAATTTAGGGGCAGCCCTGCAACATATTGGATGATCCGAGATGAAAAACTATAGATTATTTTTAGATAAATATATCTGTCATTTAAAATATATGCCACTCTGGACCTTAGTCATTGTTCACTTGTAACCTAATTAACAACATTTGAACCATGTGCAAAATTATGTTTTTGGTTCAGAAGTTAGTTTCGTAAGTGATAATGTATTGCCCATGCGTGGCTATCAGAAAAATATTTTGGCGCTTCGTGATGATGGAAACACTGAAGAAATAGTATGTGGAGTCGAGTCGATAGTAGTGTAGTAATGTAGTGGAAACACGTCTTTAGAGCAAGTGTGAGACGCTGTTCCTTCTTCAGCTGGTGTGCCAGATTGCTTGCATGGATTAAAGTGTTAGGATTCCCTCCTGTGATGCCGTCTGCTTTCATTGTGAGGGTTAAGCAGCAGATCCCTCGAGTAAGGAAATGTAATTCCCTGTCTTGCTCTCTCTGCTGTTCTTTTACTTCCCTTTCTTCTGTTCTGTCTCTGATCACAGGTATGTTTAGACACTCTGCAGCCATTCAGCTCAAGAGAAATCTAGACGACCAAGTCCACCAATACGATGGTGTGTTTCTGAGCCACGACCCAACATCCACCTTACCGAATCACGATCCCCTACGGACTTCACCATCCCCAGCCCCTAAACAGTTGATGGATCTTGAGCAACAGCAGAAGAAACGAAATTTGGACCTTGAACCGGCCTCCGACAACAGAATGATGGAGGGGTTAGAAGGTGCCGAGATGGTCAGGGTCGGGATCGGAATGGGTAAAGTAGCTGGACAGGGGGGTGGGAGTGGCAACGGAATCTCCAGCTACTACAGGCCCACTAGGAGAGGGTCCCCAAGGCCCAGCACCCATAATCACTTTGACATCAATGAGCACCTCCCCTGGATGATCGTGCTGCTACTCCTGCTGGTGCTGGTGGTGATCGTGGTGTGCAGTGTGAAGAGGAGTTCGCGGGTACTGAAGAAGGGCCCGATGCAAGACCCCAGCAGCATCATGGAGAAGGCAATTCAGAAGAAACCCACTGCACCCCCAACCCAGGTCAAAGAGAAGTGGATCTACTACACTAATGGACAGGGTGAGTCTACTGTCTGTGATTTTAACCAGAGTGCATCCAATGTAACTGGAGAGCTAACCGCTAAGATGTTAGCCAGATAGGAACATGCATTGCAGCAACATTATTTGTTTTGCCGACTTGTTATGGAAGGCACCAATAGCAAGTGACGGGAAGGACGCCAACCCCACAAATGTAATAACTCCCACAAACATAATAAAAAATTGCAGCTTTTAACGTAATAATCCTACAAATGTAATAATTTACCCACAAACGTAATAGCAGTTGCCTGCCAATTTATTAAGATAAGACAAGACAAGACAAGACAGGGCAGGACAAGACAAGACAAGACAAGACAAGACAAGACAAGACCCTAAACCCGGTTGCTAAGCTATGTCAGCTGATTTATGACAGTTTGTATTTCCTGTCCTTTTGCTCAACATTATTTTCGTGGAACCCACACTATTTCCAAACGGCAGATGTCAAATTTCTTTTCAGAACAAGTACAACGGGACTCGCGTTATTTGGTTTTCGGTCTGTTTCAGCTGCTTCTGCATTTGAACCATCAGTCATTTCCTGATCATTTGTTTCCCTTCTGCTCAGACTGGATGGGTGGAGTCATGTGACTCCACGGACTCCACACAGTCTTAAAGGGGAATGAACAAAGCGTACCAGGACACACAGTCAAAATAGACCAAAAAAATATAGATATTTTTTTGAATTTTTATTACAACACAGAATTTATGGGTCACTACCAAAATCTCCCCATTACCAACCTACCCTGAATATTTCATCAAAATCCGTCCATAATTTTTTGCCGGCAAAAACATTAAATATCAATATCATTAAATGTCGGGAACAGTAAATTTTATCGTCCAAGTCTATTCTTTATATAAACTCAGAAGATGGTTGTAAAAGCAGTTTGGTCTACATGGGGAATTCTTTAGCCAGAGTAACTGTTCTATCACAGCTGTGCCATGGTGCCACACTGGGTTTCTAAAGCTATGTGTGTGTTGACATGTTTCACTTGTACTCTTGAACTGTGTAGACTCATCTGTTCTCTCAATATGATCCCAGCGCTGTGATTCTAGTCAATTTTGCCCCAGGTCTCATGGTGTGGAGGGCAGTGGTTACACAACCAAGGGCATGACCCTGTGGTACTCCCTCCACTGCCTGCACACACACTCACACAGCCTTCTACGGTTTCATCACCGTGTCTTCTCATCTTTCTCACCTCGCTTGTTTACCTCCCTGGACTCTCAGATTCTTCCCAGTTTATTTTCGTTTAGTTTATATAGTTTGTTTTAAAGGGGACAATGAAATTTTATGAAATACATGATTACACATGGTTAAAAAAAAAAAAGCCAGAATTACCCAGAAGGCTAGACTTCATCTGTAGTCCCCTGGACAAAAGCAGTAAAATACAGCCACAAGAGAAAACATGTTTAGATGATGAATGTAACCTGTCACCTTCTTGTTTTTATTTTCCCTCCTGTTCTTCTTTTCCTCTTGTATTTCACTTGTCATGTGTCACACTCAATCGTGATCTGTGGAAGAATTACAACATCCAACTTCAATCACAATTTTTGTCACATTTTTTAAAATGTAGACAAGTTGGACTTGGACTAAATCAATCAATCAATCAAATTGATATGTTATGTTGTTGATATTGTAATTGTCATGGTTCGGTTCATTTTTGGTACAGTATGGAAACAAAATGCAGAACTATTTTCTTCCTCAGAACGGTATTTATTAAACATAGAAATGGAAACAACACATTATTCAAAGTGCTGCTTGGTACCAATAAGTTAAATGACATATTCTTAAATAATTAACCAAATGTTGAAATTAAAAATCAGGAATTTGTTTTAAACAGTAAAAAAAATCTGAAGGTATCATTCCTTTTGGCATCTGATGGGTCACCTCGACTTACCAACACATGCTACATTTGCTGTGTGGTGTGTCCCCTCCACTGGATCTATTTACCATTACCATACCCTTAAACATACACCTGCATATACATTCATATATACAAACATACACATATACATTCACATCGGTTTCTCTGCCTCCAATCCCCAAACTATATCAATGATTAAATAATAATAGTCAATAATAATAATTCTCAATTGTAACTGCTGAACACAAATTTTTTGTACATTTTCTATATTTATTCTATGGCCTTCTAGAATGTTGTGGCAGCTCCCATTCACTTTGAATGAACGTTCCCAGTGTTCTGTGGGTGGATTTTTTTTCAATAACTGCCCGCCCACCGCACCATTAACGCCCGCTGTCAACGGCAATGAGTTTTGTCACTTCAGCTTCACAGTACCATATCACTCCGCAAGTAGTACGGCCACTTTGAAAGTAAATATTTGTGCAGTTTTAACGGCTATTTTATCCGGTCTGTTAAAGTAATAGCAGTAATAAGCTATAATAACCCGTAGAATAAGCAGGATAATGTATTGCCCATGTGTGACTATTGAAAAATATTATTAATTATTAATATTTTTCTGATAGTAACACATGGCCAATACATTATCCCTTACAAATGATTGTAAATGACTATAAGCATGAGTATCTAGATCCCACAATTCCTTGCGCTCCGGCAGTTTAGTGAGACTTGCCTGGAACGCTACAAAGCCTTAAATCGTGGTTTGAAGGTCGGAAAAGTGCGAGTTACAGGTGGAAGTGGAACGCAGCGTGAGATTTCCCAGTCCAAACTTGACTCACTGTCTCTAAATCTGTTTTCTCTTTTACTTTTCTTCCCTCCATTATTTTAGACTCTACACTTTAGCGTGTTTGTATTTTCTCTCAGTTTCCTCCCATCATCTGTCTCCTCTTTATTTCTTTCCTGTCTCTTACCCTTATCCCATTAACCCTCTCAGGACTTTCTGCTTCCACCTGTCAACAGGTAAAGTCTATTTTGTGCCACAGTAGAGTTCTTCATTTCACTGTGAAAGACAGACAGAAACCCAAACTCCTGGGGACACCTCCTGTCTGTGTGATTGTGTGTCTGTTGTGTGATAAAGTTGAGCCACCTGCCACACTCCCTCTGTCCTTCTACTCCCCCAGTGAGTGACCACAGAGAACTGGAATAATCTGGTTTCAGCTGCCTCTGGGTTGTTGTTAGGTTGGCAAGGCACATTAGTGGGTCAATCGTGTCTCTTGCAGGGTGACAAAGAGATATATAGAGAGGACGAAATGAAGAGAAAGAGGTGTGTGTGTGTGTGTGTGTGTGTGTGTGCGCTTGTATTCCTATCTTTATGGGAACAATGATCTGTTTACAGTCACACCATAAGGACTAAAATTCATGTCCTATAAAATATAGGTCCCCGCTAGTAAAATACTTACTTACTTAGACTAGTAAAATACAAATCTGTGTGAGATATGCAGATTTATGCAAATGATGTGCTCCTATGAACACATTAACTAGTTTTTGTTTTGTTTTTTTTAATTCTGGAAGTCTCCATCAAGCATGAGGGAAACAGATGTAAAGTGAAAGATGTATTTTTCAAAAGTTTGAAGATGTGTTTACGTTTTTACAATGAATTTTTCTGTTTTTCAACACTGAAAAAGTAAAACATTGAATCAACTTAAAACATTTTCTTCAATAGGTCACACATAAATATATATAGTTGAGTGAATCAAATTAAATTATATTAAATTAAAATAACCCTAAACCTATGCAATTAAAATTTGTTTTCGTTTTCTTCTCAGTAACATAAAATAAAATAAGACTTAGCGGTTAAATTGTGAATTTGTATTGAATCAAACTTAACTCAATTGGATTAAATCGTACCGAATCGTACTGAATGAAATCGAACCGAATCGTTCACTAATTTTTATGAATCACCCTGAATCGGATTGTGGTCTGTGAATCGAGATTGGCATTGAATTGTCGTGTGAGTGAAAGATTCACACCCCTAATATATATATATATATATATATATATATATATATATATATATATATATATATATATATATATATATATATATATGTGTATGTATATATATAGATATATAAAATCTAATCCAAATCTTACCTTTTCTACATTTCTCTCCAAAACGAAAATGAAAATAAAACAAAACAAGCAAAAATGATCCATTATTCCGCATTCAAATCAAGAATATTATTTCAATTTCACATTTCATGTGACTAAATTGAACGTGTGTTTTGTTCTGTTTGGTTCTACTCTTAATGACGCTTTGTTGATTCATGGAATCGTGGGTTTCAATCTTTGTGAATGCATTGTGGGTGTTCCCCTGATGGGATGAGTCATTCTTTGCCCATGTGTATGCATTTACACAGCAATGTATAGTACGTATGCACATGCACCCCAAACATTTTACACCGCTATTTACTCTCTGGAACATAAAACAAAACAGCTTCTTAATACTTCCAAGGTGCGTGGCTGGCTCCCCTTGAAGGTTGTAATGCCCCTTTACTAGAGCAGTTAAAACACTGGGGCAATAAAGGAGGAAAGAAAGGGAAACGTCAAAGCAAAGATCACACACATACAATACCTGGCATTTGCTCAGGAAGTAGTGAAAATTGCTACTTCTCCGCAGCAGGGATGAATGGGGCTTTCCAAGGCCTTTAGCCAAATTTTTATGGCACAGGATCTGAGGAATTTATTTGTTTATCTGGAACAAACTCACAACTGTCAAACTGTATTTGTGGCATCAATTATAGGGAATCACAAAAATGTTGTCTAAAGGTCAACATGAGGCTGCAGTATGCTGACCTTGTTCTTTATGTTTTCCTTTTTTCTTTAATAATCATGCCTATATTCTCATTTAATATGCTCTCACCGATTACAAAGAAAAGTGAATGGTGCTCTGTACTTACAACAGAGGATATTGTCTGTAGAGCGGCTTTTCAGTTTGTACAGGTTCAGCCTCAGACAGTTTTTGTGTGAAATCCTGATCTTTGAATACCTTTTTTTGGAGAAAAGTGCTTTCCAGTCTTACCATTTTGCTGAGTTTACACATTATTTGACACTATTTTGCACGTTAAGAAGATAAATACATAAGCAACAGTGATGCACAGGCTGTTGTGGGTCTTGTCTTGTCATCCGAACCCGCTTTATCCTCACTAGGGTGATGGGGGTCACTGGGGGCCTAATCCAGCTACAATGGGTGAAGGCGGGGTACACCCTGTATGAGTCTCCAGTTCATCTCAGGGCTGAACATATATAGACAAACAATCACACCTATGAGCAATTTAGATTAACCAATTAACCTATCAGTGCATGTGTTTGGATGGTGGGAGGAAACTGGAGTACCTGGAGAAAACCCACGCAGACATGAGGAGAACATGCAAACTCCACACAGAAAGGTCTGATGTGGGAATCGAACCAGGGACCTTCTTGCTGTGAGGCACGAGTGCTAACCACTGCACCACTGTGCATAATTTTGACTTTTTATCACATAATTTTGACTTTTTATCACATAATTTTGACTTTTTATCTCATAATTTTGACTTTTTATCGCATAATTTTGACTAATTCTCATTCTAATTCCACAAAAAGGAAAGACGGGTGCTCACCTAGGGCACCAAATTGACCAGAACCAGCCCTGGACAGACAGACAAACAAACAAACCAAACAGACAAACAAACAGACTCGAATTGAATACCTCCTTGGCAGAGAACCATTCATTGACAGTGCGCCTTATAGTGCAGAAAATATGGTATATATGGTACATGGAACATACATCAGAATAGAAAGTAATATAAAGTAGATGTAAAATTAATGGGGTTTAACTTGAAAAAAGCTTAATGGCTTGTTCAGAGATCATGAGATAGAGGTCGGTTTTGTCTTTGTTTTTCTGTGGTCACTGGCCATATTATTTACAACATATATTTCCTAAGTCAGATGCAGATTGTAGAGGAAAACATGAAGGAAAACAACGTTGTACCTGCCCACCACCCCCTCTTGTTAAACATCCACACTGTTAATAATGCCAAGTTCCACATTCAGGCCCAGCAGGGTGCCACGTGGTCCAATATACTGCACGGTGCGGTACCAGGGTGGGCCAGGCGAGCTCCCACTTTGGCCTGGGTTTGATTGTGAAGAGCAGAGATCGGTGGTGGGGGGATGGTGGATGGGTTAGAGGTATACAGCTGCCTATTGTGCTCACACAGGGTGCAAACATTTCCCTAATTTAACATCGTGGGTTTTTATTTATTTATTTTTTTAACCTGAGGAGTATGTGAGGCGACTAATTTATCTGAATGGTATTTATAATCGGGATACACTGATACACTTTATACCCTGCTGCACAACATGATGAATACAAAAAGGTTTAGGTACGTATTTGTTAAAGGAGTCATTCCATGGTTATTTCATTAATATTGCTGTGTTCTTCATTGTTATTGAATGCATTGTGCGTTGGTTCCATTTAAAAAAAAGAAAAACAACAACAAAAACGTCCGGATTGCTTTGTTTCCAGCTGTTTTTCGAGGGTAGAAAAATTACTTGAGGTCAAACAACAGAGTTTACCAGGACTTCCTCATACTAGTCCATGACACGGTGTTAGAAACACTATTTTCGCACATTTTGTGTTATTTCTATTTTCTACTTCAATATGCTTCAGTTACAAATTAATAAAAAATAAATAACTGCCTTGTATTCTTTAGGAAAATATTATTTGAAATATTATAATAATATTTTTTTTTTTTTATTTAAAAGACATATTAGGTGTCGTCGTATAAAATATCAGTATCGCTGATACCAGACTTAGTATCTGATGGGAAAGTAAATCAGTGGTATCGAACATGACGACCTCTAACAGCTAATGGTTAAATTTTTTTCTTTTAACAAAATACATGTATGTGTGAAACGTACTGAGCTGCTGGATCATCATATCTTCTCTGGGTGTTGTTGTCCTTCTACGAAAACCTGCTTCAAATCTGATGCTTTTTTTTGTTATTGTTCTTCTATGGCACCAACCGGAAGCATGCTAACGTTAAAGGGTGTGCAGCACCACAGAGTGTCTGGGAGTGCAACAATAATTTGTCATTTTTCTTTCTGGTTACTCAGATTTCTGGGAAACCCCAGTTAGGGCACTAATTCTAATTTCTAAGTGCATGTAAACGTACTCCCTGTTTCTCTGCTGTGATTGACAGATAAGCCCCGCCCACAGTGAGGTCAATGGTGCCCTCTGCTGCTGTTGTGGTGGTGCATGTGTTAGACCCAGATTATAAGACCACCCCACTTTAATACCTCCGCCAAGGAGGCATTAAATTTGGGTCAGTTCATTTGTCTGTCCGTCTGTCAGCAGGATTACACAAAAAGTTCTGAACGGATTTTGATGAAACTTTCAGGAATGATAGATAATGGGTCAAGGAAGAACAATTTTGAGCACTGCAGGTCAAAGGTCAAGATCGCACTAAAGGTCAACATCTAAAACACATCAGTGGTAATATCTCAGGATTCAGACAAAACAGAATCTGTTTTTTTTTTTCATTAACATCGTTTCACCTTCGGACATCAGATGGGTCAGCCCCTGTGGCTCGATCACGTTACGTTTTGACGTCATATGACGCCGTATCAACCCTTGTCAGAAGTCCGCTGTCTCTGACTTCCTTGTTCACTTTATTTTCATCAAAAATCCTTTGACTTATATTTGGGTCAATGCCAGCAAATAAAAATAGATATCGTGCACACAGTCAGTTAAATATGAAGACTAATATAATCCACTCCACTTCTAACCCAAGCAAATACAAACATGTGCAGGCTGACACACTGCATCATCACAGCATGTATATAGGTCATTTAAATGTGTCCAGTGGCTATGGCGCAGAGGAAACCAGCACAAGGGGATTTCTCCTCTGTCACTGTATTTTATTGCTGATGTGGATAATAGTTGAAAGGTTCTCATCAAGACACGTGACATCCATCAGGTTCCTCCGGCATCTTGCCATGAGATTAACTGTCTGCACTTCTTCCACCATTAAAAGTTTTTATAAATATGTGGGTGGGAGAGAGGGCGGTTTGGAAAATGAGGGCAAAGGAGGATGTCAGTAGCTTCTTTGAAAAGTTGGTGTAGGATTAGAGCTAAGATTTTGGACTTGATTTAGTTTTGATCCTCCTGTTGTGTTCATTTTTCAGGAACAGCAGTGGTGTTCCTGGGTCAATTTGACCCACTGAGTGCATGTATAATTATCCACAAGATGGCTGAAACAAACATAATCCAAAAAAGCACTGTTAATATTTCATTACTAACTATTCTATGAATATTTAGTGCAATGGTGTTGCTTAACCCTTGTGCGGTCCTTCGGGTCAAAGTGACCCGGTGGCTCACAAATGTACCTTTTCATACGTACTGTATGGTGCCATTGCTTACTACTGAAAACAGTATAATATCCTTGGGGGTTGGGGTGATGAGTCTATGGAACTGAACTTTGGAATCTGGGTCTTTAAGACCCGATTGTAGGACACAGCCAGTGTGCCTTTTACGGACCGCACAAGGTAATGGTTCAGTTAGAAGAATTCACTCATTTTTCTCATTAAAACACCCTTTTACCTCCAGTTTAACTGCTGGGCCAAACTGACCTGAACAGTATATGTGTGATATAAACATGAAGGGGGTGATCACTAATTACATTAAATAATGCTAGTGGAAGAGGTTTCACACTGAAATTTTTTTAAAATAATTTTTCCTTGATGTTCCAAGTTTAAAATGGGTCAATTTGACTCATAACAGGAGGGTTGAGTAAAGTGTTTCTACGTCAAGGTGTCCAGTCAGAGAATGAACATAAGAATATAATGTGTGTATCCTGTTGGTATAACGTGTCTGCCTTTCACATGTCTGTATGCTCTTGCCTCTTGCTCCGTAAGCTTTTATATTTACGTCCATGTGAGCATTTGTGTGTTGAGCCATGAAAGCTGGCTAACATCCCTTTAATCTTTGTCCTCCAATCTCTCTGAATCACCATAGATTTATGCACTTTGCATGTTTGCGACACTGGTCATTAATCAGGGATCAACCGGATACTTATCAAAAGCAAAGGAATTATTTTTGTGTTAATCTTGTTGAACTGGAATAGCCAGTGTAGAAAACCTCAACAGATGTAGAAGCAAAAATGTCAAATGTTTTCTATGTGAAGCCACTTGTGAGATAATGATGTAAAATATATGAGACTCTTGTCATTTTCACTCTGAGATATACAGGAAATCACCATCATTAAAGTTCTTGTTAACCCCATAAATAAAAACCGGTAAACATAAGACGAAAACTGCAGCTTTTATTATAATAATCCCACAAGTGTAATAGCAGTCGTCTACCACAAATGTAATACTTTATCACAATTTTGGAAGGTAACGATTTTTGTCATCTCACAAATATAATAAATTCCCACAAACATAATACGTATTATGTGGGAAATTAGGTGTTCCATTTGTGGTAGGCGACTGCTATTATGTTTGTAAAAAGTTATTATATTTGCAGGTTTATTACCTTAAAAGCTGCAAATTTTTATTACATTTGTGGGTTTAACGCTGGAACTCCCACATGTTTTCATGACATTTATCTTGAAGCATAGACTGTAACAGACTCCAAATGAATGTCACATGAATTTCCAAACAAATATCGAACCTTTTCCATATACAGTTGTAAGAATCAGTGATGCACGGGCTGACCCGAAATGAGTGGGCACCCACAGATAAGGATCATTGGGTTGCAGTTGGTCAGGTCGTTTGTTGTTTGAAATAAAGATTAAAATAACCTTGTAAATCATTGTAATTGAAATATTAGGTATAATTTTCTATTATTAATGCGTACACATTATTGACTTCGGATTTGAACAAAGAAATAAATGCAGGCATGTGAGTAAGGTCATGTGATGTTCATAAAGACCACTGGCTACTTTTTAAAAGTGCCGGTCGGGTCCATACTTTTCAAATATATTTCTTGAGGGGCCAAGATTTAGGTTGCGGGTCATTTAGACGTCGAGCTACGAACAAAAAGAAGATATGACGAGAAGAAAACAACTCTAACTCTTCAAGGTTAAAATGGTTAAAATAGCTGAAATAAAGCCCATTCTGAGCAACAACAAAAAAATCTTTCCTCTGATGGACCAATTACGATTATATGAATCATATACAAATCTTTAAATAAAGTGAAGTAATTCATCTGCCTCAGAAGTTGTTGTTTCTTCTGCTGCGGTTGAATCACCCTCTGACATTTCGCTTTAGACCTGAATACTGTTTTTTTTTTCCCCTCCCTCAGACATTTTGCTGCTCGTTCAGATCCTCTCTGCTCCACTATGTGACTTGACAATGACTCAGCTGAAAATATAACTGCTGACTCACCGGTTTGTTGACTAAAATTCCACAAAGTATTGCTAGCTAGGCTAATTACATTATCCAGATGCTTGCCATGCCCTGCACTGAGGCAGAATGAAAGTGTAGGATAATAAAATCAACAGGACTCTTGACAGGAAACAGAACATTTAATGTCGGACAAAATACTGCAGAAAACTGAGGAGACTTTAGATGCACTGGTGCAAAAAATTCTTTTCATCGGGGGTTTTGCAAGAATCACCAAGTTAATTTTTAGACTTTTTAGACCATTATGAGAAACATTTTAGACCAATATTGGGATCCCCTCAAATAAAAAGACGATCACATTTGATTCTCAAAACCATGTCTCAGACCTGCCTCAGGTGGAGGACTTTAAGTACCCCGGGATCTTATTCACGAGTGACGGGAGGATGGAGCGGGTGGTTGACAGGCAGATTGGGGCAGCTTCCGCAGTAATAGGGGTGCTATATCGATCAGTTGTGGTGAAGAAGGAACTAAGACAGAAGGTGAACCTCTCGATTTACCGGTCGATCTAGGTGCTCTGACCGAAAGAATGAGATCACGGGTACAAGCAGTTGAAATGAGTTTCCTTCGCAGGGTGGGCGGGCTCAGCCTTAAAGATAGGGTGAGAAGCTCGGACATCTGGGAGGGACTCAGAGTAGAGCCCCTGCTCCTCCACGTCCAGAGGAGCCAGCTGAGGTGGCTCGGGCATCTAGTGAGGATGCCTCCCTGGTAACGGGTTCCGGGCATGTCCTTCCAGGAGACCTTGGGGCCGACCCAGGACATACTGGAGGGATTATATCTCTCAGCTGGCCTGGGAACGCCTCAGGATTCCCCTGGAAGAGCTGGCGGAAATAGCTGGGGTGAGGGAAGTCTGGGCTGCTTTACTGAAGCTGCTGCCACCGCGACCCGGACCTGGATAAAGCGGAAGATGACGAGTACGAGTAAGGGTCAGTATGGGAAAGTAAAGTATTCCTAAAATTGGATCAGTTTCTTCCTCAGCATATTTGTGCAGAAAGTAACTTTTATACAGCTTTTGGAATTTAACAACATTCCAAAAGCTAACAACACTCCTGGAGACACACATACTTTTTAAAGTTGTGTGGGAAAACAGGGTGTTAGATATTAGATATAAACATTTTAATATTTGTAAGATTCTTGGGTTTTGAGTTTTGAGGCAAAGCTGTGACAGAAAACTCATCTTAAATCTCCCTGGCCTTTGACTCAGTGGTTCATTGATTTTAGTTCTTTTATTGTATGATCATTTTTATTTGATTATATATTTTTTTTTTATCTGTGTAGTTTTATCACTTTTTATTGGATTTTGACACTTATTTTATTGCCTTGTTCTCCTTTCTCTGTTTGTATTTTATGCCTTGTCGTGTGCAGTGCTTTGTGTCAGCTGTGTCTGTTTTAAAGCGCTTTTATAAATAAAGATGGTATGTTTGGTACCTGCGTAATTTGCATACAGAGATAACCTCAGGCCCCTGAGGGGGAAGGGGAATCTCTCTTGCAAAGGGACACAGTAAACAATGGAAAAACACGGTCGACACCCCCGAACAGAAAACCCCTCTACAGATACCTGGACCATGGAGGAGGGGCCGATGGGGACGCTACTTACTGTGCGTCTGGGGAGACAGCCGGTAGTGTCATGTGACCTTTTAGGCTGCGTGCACTCAGACGACTGATTTCTGACTATGTACTGAAATACGCTGTAATAGTGTAACTGGTTATAAACTATATTTGTGATATTAAAACAATGACAAGACAATGAGACGACTCAAAGAAAAGTTCATCCTCACCAACTGCTCACAGGCCAAATAAGTATATGATTTTAATTAAGTACGATTCTTATTTTGTAAGATTTATATATTTATTCCTAGGACAAGAGTTTCAATTTTTTTCTGAAATGGGTATAACATACACAGATGTTAAATTTTGTTTTAAAAAATATATTAAAAATACACAGAAATGTTAAGACGCGGTAAGAGACATAAAAACATACACTGATGTTTTAAAAATATATATTAAAAACAAAGATATTTAAGCACATTTCAAGATGAAGATACATTAAAATGTAAAAAAAAAAAAAAAGAAATAATAAAATTAAAAATGTGTTTCTAAAATGTATTGTTAGGGGGGGTTGTGCTTCTGAGTTCTGTTAAGGGATGATCACTACCCCACAATTTGAAAACCCCTGCTGGAGATAAATGTGATTCTAATGTGTGTGTATAAACCATCCTGTTTGTGTGTTTACTCTGAATGTTAACATGGTACAACAACAGAACATACAAAATACTCTGATAGCGTTAGGGTTCAGCGTGTTCCTTGCATCTTTTCTCCCTTGAATATCTTGTTTTAATGGCGTTCTGAACTACTTCAGCATCATCATGAGTAGGATGAGTAACATGGAGCAGTCTCTGTGTCTAGACAGGATCCATTTATTTGAGTTCATGTGCTCAAATTTAGAATCCTGTTTTTGATTAGACCTCAAATGAGTGTACATTGCTTTAAGCCTACGTCTGCCTTCAGCACTGGAAATGTAATATCTCCTTCTGAAATGGATAAAAGGTTGTAATATCACTGTGTATTGTTGCTTAAAATATATGCTTTTTTGACTTTAACTTTATCCTTTTTTGCTATAAAAGGACACACTGCAAGTACACTGAAGAAGTAAAACAGTGAATCAACTTAAAAACTTGTTCTCATACTTTTGACTATTTATCTCATGATTTTGACTTTTTATTTCACGATTTAGACTTTTTATCTCATAATTTTGACTTTTTATCTCATAATTTTGACTCTTTACCTCATAATTTTGACTTTTTATTTCACGATTTAGACTTTTTATCTCATAATTTTGACTTTTTATCTCATAATTTTGACTCTTTACCTCATAATTTTGACTTTTTATCTCACAAGTTTGACTCTTTATGTCATAATTTTGACTTTTTATCTCATAATTTTGACTTTTTATGGTCACACATAAAAAATCAAGTTGAATGAACCAAATTAAAATAGGGTTATTTTAATTTAATTTAATTTGACTCACTCGACTAGATGTTTTTATGTGTGACCTAGTGAAGAATAATTTTTAATTTGATTCAATGTTTTACTTTTTTCTGTGTAAAGATACTCCTAGTTAAGTATTTTAAGTAAAGTTATTTAATTATTCTATGAGATTTCTAACAAGGTACCTGGTATTCTACAACCTGTTGCAAGTCAAAAATAACCTTCCCAACAGTCGTGTTAATGATAATTTAGAGGCAAAAAGAATGTATTCTATTTATTCTATTCTTAGCTTGTATGCGGACCCCGCAAGCAATGACTGCAGACAGGTCCAGTAATCCTTCAGGCTTAACAGTGGCTGCTAAAGTGTTTGTTTTCATTACTAACTATAAAGTGTCTGACCTTGTGTACTAGTTACAAAACAGGAAACTGGAAGAAACTGGTGAATCCACATGACCTGTTTTTATGTTGCAATAGTTCTGATATTCCTTGAACGTGACAAAGTCATTCTTGGACAGCAGCATGTGGGTTTGCACAAGTGTTCTTATCTGTTTGAGAGTGTGTAAATAAGTCATTCTGGCACGATGTACGGTCAACTTTTGTGGGGGAGTCATGAGGAAAAAAAAAGAAGCTCCGTATAATCTAAGTTCCTGCACTGATGTTTTTTTCTTGTCTACTGTGGAATCAGATTGCTACGACCTGGAGGTGACACATATTTTTAAAGGACACCAGAGTCAATAGGGCATGGGTGTCCAATCCTGGTCCTGGACAGCGACTGTCCTTTCATGTTTTCGATGTTTCCCCTCTTTCAACACAGTCATTATCAATGTCTTCTGCAAAGCTTGATGATGGGATTATAATTTGAATCAGGTGTGTTTGAAGCAGATGTGTTAAAAGTACTCACATTCTGTACTTAACTACAAGTACAGATACTCTGGTAAAAGTAGAAGTACTGATTCATCTCCTCTACTTAAGGTAAAATAAAAAAGTACACTTTCTCAATTGTAATAAAGTACAAAAGTAAAAGTATTTTTAATTTCAAAAGTATGTATCAAAATTAAACCATTTAAAAGTGAGTTACTGTGTTGAACGTGTTTGATCAGGTTACAGTAGGGTCAGGAAAAATTAAAAAAAAAGTTACAATTGAGATAAAAAGTCATCATGAGATTTTTTAAAAGTTATAAATATGAGATAAAAAAAATGCATAATTTTAAGATAAAATGTTAAAATTGTAAGATAAAACGTCAAAATGAAGAGATAATAGTCATATAACTATAATATATAAAGTCACAGTTTCTCTCCTTCACTGATTTTCCCTCTGAAGTTACTTATTTTTCATATGGTCACATCTGTTTAGTTTGTAAAAGTAACTCATCTATTATGAGAATGTAAGAAGTATAAAGTACAGATATTTATGCAAAAATGTAGGGAGTAAAAGTAAAAAGTTGCATGAAAAATAAATACTTAAGTAAAGTACAGACACCTACAAACTCGACAGTAAAGAAAGTATTTTTACTTAGTTACTTCCACCTCTGCTTACCCCCGACACCCGACAGTGTCCTGTGAGTCGAGTTCGGGTCTGATTCTGGTCAAAGCGAAAGTAGTCCTGACAGGTTTCCTGGGGTCAACAAAATAAAACGTGTGTCTTCTCAAAACAGTATGTGTTTGAATGAGTGATTTACTTGCATAACAAAACCGTCACGGAACAAAAACTCACACCTCGTAATTTCTTGGAGCTACTTTCTCTCAATAGCGATCAATGCACGTTGTCACTGCTAACAGCTGTGTGCCTGCACATAGCAGCCGCAAACACTGCCGAACAACTGATGAAAGTAGTTTGCTAAGGCGCACAGCTGTTAGCAGTGACAACAAACATTCATCGCTTGGAGATTGACATACTCTAAATTACACCAAACTGTAACAGGTGAGTAAATAATATTGTTTCAGCAATGAAATAAGGTATAAATTGAAAAAAAAAACAAAACCTGAACTTCAGCTTTAGGTTGGTGTTGGCTGCAACAAGCTTGACTGTGTTCCTTTTCTCTCTGCTTATCTGCTCAGGGGTGGATATCCTGAAGCTGGTTGCAGCCCAGGTGGGAACCCAGTGGATTGACATCTATCAGTCACTGGCCAATGCTACCGAGCGTGAAGTGGCTGCCTTCTCCAATGGCTATTCATCTGATCATGAGCGGGCATATGCCGCCCTGCAACACTGGACCATCCGGGACAGCGACGCCAACCTGGCCAAGCTAATAAATGCCTTGCACCGTCAACGGCGCATCGATGTGGTGGAGAAGATCCGCTATGTCATGGAGGACAATCCACAGGTAAGGTTGAAAAGATGCATAGTCAAGATATTCAGCTGTTTTTCAGGTTCAGGAAGACCTCATGAGTAGACGCTTTAGCCACTTTAGCTGCTTTAGCCACTTCAACCACTATAGACACTTAATAATAATAATAGTAATAATAATAATAATAATAATAACAATAACAATAATGGATTAGATTTGTATAGCATTTTACAAAGGCACCCAAAGCACTTTCCATTATTAGGCGTTTTCCCACTGTAGGAACCATTTGTAGTTTCTAGAACCTCATGGCAGACAGGATCTTCTTGAATTCTCCAGGAACTATATGACGTAGGTGTTTGGTAGAGCCCAGATCACACCTATTTCTGGATTCCCTCATCTTGCAGTATCACTATCTTTAAAACCATCTGGACACTTCCATAGTGTCCAATTTTACACCCGTGCTGCATCCTATTTGTTTTTTCTCAAACTTCCACACACGTGTTGTGACAGCACACATGCAACAGGATGAATGCTATCTCGTCAACAACTCACATGTTCAACCTCACTCATGGGATCCTCGTGAGCAGCCGCGTGTCAGCCGTGGACTGGAACACATGCTCACAGTAAACAGGGAACAATGGGGACACACTGGGGACACACTGGGGACAAACTGGATCTTTCACTACCACCCACTTTCCTCTTTTGTTCTTGTTTCTTTGCTTCTCCCCCATCTTGCAGCTATCCAGTGATTGTTATCACATTAGTAAGCTAACCTTGGTAGCACCCTTCAAGGTCACTGCCGTACAGTGACAGTCTTGTTTTGGAGGGAATGTCCTGCCAGCGTCTCAGCTTCGCACTGACGTCCAAATGTCATCTTGATCTAATTAAGATTTTCATCACTGCTTAATAATCAACACATCATCAGTACGGGTTGTTCTGTTGAATGTGCTTATTGACCAAACATAAGCAGCTCGTCTCGTCATCTGAGCCCTAGAGATGGGATTTTGGGCTCTTTTGCTGGATCCGGATCTTTATGGCTCGTTCCTTTCAAAGATCCATTCAAAAAACGTTCCTTTGGCTCTGACTCATTTTAAATTCTAGACATTTCTTTCAATCAACAAACAAAAGCGCTGGGAACTGAAAGTTGTGTGATTTAACTCACTGACTTTTGATCTTCCCACTGTTGACAGACGCAGAACCCCCTCCCACTCGCGCTGTGATTGGTCAATCAACATTCTAGGTCGGGGAATAGTCACGTGTAAAGAATCATGTACTTCTTTACGCGAGTATTCCCTGCCCTGGAATATTGAACATTAAGCAATACAACAATTCCAACCACAATTACTACAAGTCAGAAATATGAAATAAGAAAGAGATAAAAAGTCAAGTCATGGTACTGTATATCTAGTTTGAAAAAGTAATGAGTCTTTTCTGAACAACGTAAAGAGTATAAAGTACAGATGTTCATATAAAAATGTAGGGAGTAAAAGTAAAAATAAATACTCAAGTAACGTACATGTACCTAAAACATTTACTTAAGTACAGTAAAGAAAGTCCTTCTACTTAGTTCCTTCCACCTCTGGTTTACAGCAGATCAATGTGACACTTTGATGGGAAACACACAGCTACATTAGTCTGTTGCAAAATAGCGAACTATGACATTGAATGTTAAAACAGCATTTGCAGTATTAATGGTCTTCCCATTGGAACAACAGGGTGTCAGCTGTCTGATGGATGTGTCTATTTTTATCTCAGTTGCTGCGTGAGAGTTGAGACTAAATTATGATAGATGGTGATTCACATGCTTTTCCCTCTGTTTCCTGTTCTCACTCACTGTGGCTCATTTTGAGAAAGTTAGTTTGCAGGGCACAACACAGAAGTATTACCATGAACCAACCTACTTTCAGTGATTTGCAGTGAGTCTGGTTTATTTATATGTGTAGGTACATTGAAAAAAAGAATATAATATATTGTATATTCACTTCAATAAAGTGTTTATAATTCTGAATCACTGAATGCTGATCAATCTAACTCCAGACATCATATCTAACAGTAAAGTCAAAGCATGAATATTTTTTTAATCTTTAATTGAGATACTACTGTCAGACTTTGATGTTACAGAACGCAATACAAGCCTCATCCTAATTAGAGATATAGCCAGAATTCCCTATTGTTTTTCATTCATTTTTATATTAGGAAGTAGGGGTGTGATGAGACACTCAGCTCACGAGACGAGAGGAAACACGAGATTGAGATGAGATTTTAAAATTAATAATTATATGAATGGACAACAGACTTTTATTTTACTAAGTTGCACAGGTATTTTATAACTCTGTGTTAACTTTTAATAATAATTAACTTCTTCCTCTACAAATAGAAAATAAAATAAAATGTGATGAAAGTTCAAATAAAATAATATATTTCTCGTTTTTTCAAATGCAGACAATATGCGCAAAACAAAAAGTTCTTCTCTGTCAATACAGACTGAACATAGTTCAAACAGAGCCTCACTAAGTATGTCACTGACATGTCACTTCTTCCTCAACAAATTAAAACTAAAATAAAATGTTAGAAAAGTGAAAATAAAAAAATTCATACAATTAGATTTTATATTAGCTCTAGTACAGGAATTGAAGCTAAAGCTAGTCAAGTTATAGGCTATTAGCTCTAGTACAGGAAATTAAGCTAAAGCTAGGCTAGTTATGTTAGCTCTAAACAGGAAATTAAGCTAAACCTAGGCTAGTTATAGGCTATTAGCTCTAAACGGGAAATGAAGCTAAAGCTAGGCTAGTTATAGGCTATTAGCTCTAAACAGGAAATTAAGCTAAAGCTAGGCTCGTTATATTAGCTCTAGTACAGGAAATTAAGCTAAAGCTTCACTAGTTATGTTAGCTCTAAACAGGAAATTAAGCTAAACCTAGGCTAGTTATAGGCTATTAGCTCTAAACGGGAAATGAAGCTAAAGCTAGGCTAGTTATAGGCTATTAGCTCTAAACGGGAAATTAAGCTAAAGCTAGGCTCGTTATAGGCTATTAGCTCTAGTACAGGAATTGAAGCTAAAGCTAGGCTAATTATATTAACAATATTGGGATGGAAAGTTCACCAGAAAACTGTTTAGTCTCTAACATAAATCACAAGGACAACATTAGTAGGTATGGACTATGTGTGGACCAGAGCTGGGGTACAAGCCTGACAGATCCCGTGCCTGAATCGGACAGCATGTGTGAGTCCTCAGTATATCAGTATTCTGGAAGCGTGGAGGTCTGGAAGGAGGAAAAGAAGGTTCCAGAAGTTCCTGAGCACCACAGGAAAAAGAGAAAAAAAAATCATGTTTTTTATGTTTTAAATCGGCCACAACAAAAAAAACTTAAATGTCCAGGTTTAAGCAGAATGGACCTGGATGGTATGAAGACAGATGCACTCAAACTCCACTTGACCTTATTGCTATCTTTTGCTGCATCTTAGTTAATAGCTCGTCATTTTGGGAGTAATTACAGCTAAGTGAGAGTCTCCATTCTATCTAATTAATCAAAGTCTCCCCAGTGTGTGTGTTTGCTGTTCCCATACGGCAGCAATTTGCCAACTTGGACAATCTGTGTGTGTGTTGATATGAATGCTGGGAGATGGGTCTGATGTGTGTCCCAGTCGGCCCTTGTGTTGTGCTGACAGGAATACTCAACAACTCAGCCAAATCCTTTCCCACACACACATCTACTGTCTTCAGGCCTGGAGCTTTCTGGAACAGTGGCACTGACCTCTGCGCTGTCCTCAGCAGCTTGTCTTTGAGCCACGCAAGGATGCCGCCAGAAAATAGTCAGATGATTTTCAATTCAAGGCCGGATTTGATCGTATGCAGGGGGCTCTACCTGGGTGGGCAAGGCTCGCTGTTCATAAATAAAGAGGCAGAGGTTCTGACAGAAGCTGCGTTTCCTTTACAGTTTTTTCGCAAAACAATAACGATAGTCCTAAATTTTCGACAAAGTATATTCACGTTTTGAACGTGTTTCCATTAAAGGTTGTTCAAGGCAGGACTGTCGTAACTCTCGTGAAATATCATCCCACGACATTTCACAGCATGTCAGATCACATAACGGCAGTATCACCCTGATATTAGAATGAATGAATCGGCTAATTCTCTATTCAGTAAATGTCAGTGGCGAACTCTTTAAAGACACTGACATGTAAAACAAACCACCCAGCTCACATTATAAGGGTCTGTACATGTGGTCCCTACATTTTTAAACCGAAATATTAAGTGTAAATATGCTTTAGATGTGTTTAAATGACAACCGCGAATTAGCATGTAATAGCATTAGCATGAATGAATCGGCTAATTCTCTCGTCAGTAAAAGTCAGTGGCGAACTATTTAAAGACACTAAAATGTAAAACAAACCACCTAGCTCAGATTATAAGGGTCTGCACATGTGGGCCCTACATTTTCAAGTCGAAATACTAAGTGTAAATATACTCGGCACTTAACAACAAGTTATAAGCAGCCAATGGTTGTCATGGTTACAGGGACGGCGGCTGTCATTTTCACTCCGAGAGAAGTGATCACGTGACTATGTAGTCACATCCTGTGACATATATTGCGGAAAAAAGTGTTTTCATTGCGCTTTTGCTATAAATTAGAATATCGAAACGTCTGATAAACCACCTGATCTGATGAAAGTGTGAAAACTTTTATTAATATTTGAGGTTTCCTTTTTTTTCGAAATTCAGGTGTTTCATTACCAGTTTTTTATCGCGATATTTACATTTTGCGAATTTCCAAGGGTAATGGAAACGCAGCTACTGTCGTGGGCTGCCAGTCAAATTATTACCTTACTCCAGAGCTTCTCAAATGCAGTCCTCGTGGTTCAGTGTCCTGCATATTTTAGCTATTTCCATCTTCTATCACTCCTTGTTCAAATATTGATCAGCTCTTCAGAACCCTGATAATGATGTAAAGGCCTCCAGGTGTGATGGAACAAGGAGATATTTTTTATTTACACACACTCACACAGATACACACATGGTGATTACAATAATTAATAATTACACTGGAGGTTGTATATTGGGGAAAAAAATCTTAAAAAAAAAAAAAAAAAACGTGTCCAAAGCTCAACAATTTTTTTCACATGAGGACGATCCACTAAATTCACATAATCACAGAACGTATTTGGTTCCAGTAAATGGCCAAATGCACTTAAGCTGCCTTTTTATTTGACAACAGTGTGGACGATCATTTCCCTTGTGAGTCTGTGTTTTCCTTTTCCCTGCATTTGGTCTCTGCTGCTGCAGTGTGAAACCAGTTTGTGTTTGTCACAGTTTATGTGTTTGCATGTATGTCTGTAGGCATGTGTGTTCTGTCACAGTCACATAAGTCATGTCACACTGTAGCCCAGTGACCCAGACGTTATGGAACAGACAGAGAAAGCATCAGACGCTGGTGTTTCTGTGTCATCTTCTGTTGCAACACATTCATCAAAAGCTCAGAATAAACTGAGGAGAAATCCATCATTGCAGAGTGTATTCTTTATGACAACATAATGCATTTTATTCAAAGGAAACTATAGTGGTACCTCTACTTACAAAATTGATTTGTTCCATAAGTGTTTTCGTACAGTGAATTTTTCATAAATAGTTGCATTTTAGATGTGAAATGTATTTTTTTTTTTTTACATACATTTTACATTTGTGTGTATTTGTACACATTTTCCCCCCGTATTTAAACATTTTAGGGAGTTTTTTTTAACAGTTTTTAAATACATTTCCACATATGTATGTTTTTAGCATCTCTTTTAACAGATCTTAACATTTTCTGTCATTTTGGTTTTTCCTCTCACTTACACTGTAGTTAACTAACCACATGTTTACATGCTTTTTCTTCAAATATGTGATAATATGGGGTGTTAAAAACATACACAAATATAAAAATCTATTTAAAAATATACTAAAAACACACAAAAATGTTAAGATGTGTTGAAAGAGATGTTATAAAAACATACACTGATGTGGAAATGTATTTATACACTGTCAAAAAAATCACAAAAATTTTAAAATACGGGGGGAAAATGTGTAAAAACATACACAAATGTAAAAATGTATGTAACAAAAAAATACATTTCATATGAAAAATTTAACTTTATGAAAAATTCACAATACGAAAACACTTCTGGAACAAATTAATTAATTTTAAAAAAGGCAAAAACATACAAAGATGTGAAAATATGGGGAGACAATGTTAAGAACATACACAAATGTAAAAAAAATAAAAAAAAATAAAATTAAATTAAAAAAAGGTTTAAAAAGATGCCAAAAAAGTTAAGAAAATAGATGTTGAGAAAACATACACTTTAAGGTCAATTATTTTTAAATGGTAAACATGTTAAAATACGTTTACAAAAGATATTTAAGCACATATGGAGATGCTTAAAAGGATTTTTTTAAAAATATGCTTAAGCAATAAATGTAAAAAAATATATAAAAAAAAAAGATAAAGTTGCTGGGGGGGTATTTTTTGGGTTCTTTGAGGGGGGCTCAGAACTCAACACTTTAAAAACCCATATAAACTGAAGTTGAAAGAATATGTCTCGACAATAAATGGGGAAAATAGTTTATTAAAGATCCTTAGCATATTCTGACGACAGGCTGTTCATTTATTTTATTTTATTTTCATTTATTTTTCCCTTCTTTTCTTTTTTTTCTCCTCATTAGAGGAAAATGTGTTGTATTAAAATGAAAATGTTCAATAAATAAAAAATATCTTTTAAAAAAGGAAAGTTATAGATAAGTTAGATATGTTTTTTTTTTTTGTTTTAATGTAGGAATCTTTTTGTTGATTTGTTTGTTTGCTCCACTCTTCCGACCTGTGTTTTCTATTCGGAGCGTGTGATGAATGAAATGACCTCTAGTCCTACGACCTTTAGGCCTCACTCTCAGCTCCCACTGTGGAAAACAAGACATGCTCTCATGATCTCATCCTGAAAACCAGTCCCTACTGGTTCCAACTACAGGTTCATTATCACAGCAAAAAAGTGAGACTCTCAGAGGGTGGGAGAGGAGGAGGAGGAGGAGGAGGAGGAGCAGAGAGGAAGGACAAGGAGAGAACATTAATATATGGAGGACTAAAAGTGCCAATTAAATTGATTTAAATTACAAGAATGTTCAAATATGTACATTTACTACGGAAAAAAAACTCTTTGATCTATTTCTTCCCTTCTCAGTGCAATTTTATTTCCCTCCCTACCTTAATAATATGGAGGACGAAAAGTGCCAAAATTAAATAAATACAGAGGTACCTCACTTTATGAAATGAATTAAATTACTGTGAATTAAAAAAAATTTCCAACATGCTAGTCTTCATTCTTTCTTTCTTTAGTTATTCCCTTTTTAACACTAAAACAAATATGGAAATTAGCGTTTTTCACAAGTTATTGTTTATTATGATTATGGTTTGATTCATTTTAGATTGAATTAATGTCAAATAACTTTAACTTTCTGTATGATTATTATCTTCTGTGTAATTTTTGCATTTCACAAATTCATTCTCTGGGCCAGATTGGACCCATTCGTAGCGTGAATTGTTCGTAAATACAGTCGCATTTTATATGTAAACGGCCCCAAATATTACCCATTAAACCCTTTAAAAATGATAAAAGTAGACACATTTTGTATGAAATATGTGTTAAAAGTAAAAGAACATTTAGATTTTAGATGTCATTTATTAGTCTCAGCGGGTAAATGTGTCTTCACTGACTGAACATTAAACATTAAACCATTAAAATGAACCAAACATGTAAATCATTTCCATACCATGGTGTTTGTTTTGTCATTTTTACCTTTAGAGGGAGCATGTGAGAGTGAATAAATAATGGGTCACTAATGTGAAGTGTTTTGAGTGGCCAAAGAAGCGCTATATAAATCTAATCCATTATTATTATACAACTGATTTTATGTCCGTAATGACGACATGTATTTATATTATATTATATGATCATAATTTTTTTTGGTTTGTTTTTGTTTTGTTGAAAATAAACTTATATTAATCAAGCAGCTACGAGTCGTCACATCATGTTGAAGATTCATTTTCAGCGACACTATTCTCCGCTCTGTAACTTCACTTTCACATCCACAGCCATTATTGTTTTGTTTGCACAGTTAATAAACTTTTATTTATTTTCATTTTGTATTGATCTTCATTTATCTAAAACCTACAATCTGACCTGCAATTTTTTTTTTCCACCTGGACCTGAACCTGTGAAAAAAAAAAAAAAAAAAACAGCCATAAATAAGATGTTTTTTTCAGGTACCTGCGGGTACCCGATCCAATGCAGGACCATATTATAGTGGAAATTCAGCTTTAGACCCTGATTATAAGACGATATAATTCTTTCATATTATTTTCAACTAAGAACCCTGGTCTTATATTGGGGTCAGTATTTGTTTTAGCACAAAGTGAGACTAGACAACAGATACTAAGACATTTCCATTCCTGTTTAACAGTTTGACATCAACCAGCTGATGACCACAGTGAATGTAAGCCAAAGCCTCAGTCCCATCCACAAACCCCTGGAGTCGCCCAGCAGCGTGGGGAGCGGCAGCAACTGCGGCGGCAGCGTGGGAGGGTCCAGCAGCGCCAGTGCTGGCATGGAGCAGTCACCGGTGGACCGCACCAAAGGCTTCTTCCCAGATGAATCCGAGCCTCTGCTTCGCTGCGACTCAACCTCCAGTAAAGACTCTGCCCTCAGCAGGAACGGTTCCTTCATTACCAAAGGTACGAAGACACTTGAACTGATGAACACCTGCCTGTTCATCAGTCCAGCTGTTTCTAGACACACTTATGTTAAAGTAGGGGTCTCAAACATGCGGCCCGGGGGCCAAATGCGGCCTGTCAATGGTTCCAATGTGGTCCTTTGGGATGAAGAGCATAATAACCGATTAAATGACTCCCATATTTTCTTCTTAGTTTTTTCTTTGCTTATAAATGATGGTAATTTCCTATTTTGTCATTGTTTTACTGCAAAATATAATATAAAATTCTGAAAATATTTACATTCACAAACTATCCTATAACAATAAAAGGTCAATAACCTCAACAAATAGGAACAACATCAAATGTCCAAAGAAAATTAGACACAATTTGAACCATTTTCTTCTTCTGTTACTAAGAGTTGAGTGTCTTTGTAAAACTGATCCATAATAAAACACATGGACTAATAATGAGGCAGAATATTGTTAAAATTGTCCTTATTTTTCCTTATGAAATTTCACTTGTTGTCTATCTATCTATCTATCTATCTATCTATCTATCTATCTATCTATCTATCTATCTATCTATCTATCTATCTATCTATCTATCTATCTATCTATCTATCTATCTATCTATCTATCTATCTATCTATCTATCTATCTTACATTACACAGGATGTTACAGTTGTATAAATACAGGTGTGTTCTGCCCCCTTGTGGTCATTTTGAAATAATACAAACACTTTAACTCAGGGGTGATGGGATAATGACCCACACCCCATTTTTATCTTACTTTTTTAAAAACTATATTATTTCTTAAACATATTTATCTTCATCTCTATATATGCTTAACTACCTTTTAAAACAAATGTTAACACATGTGTAAATTTTTAACACATCTTAATATTTTTGTGTGTTTTTGACAGTTTTTCGTAGTACTAGTAGTAGCTTTTATTTATCCCAGTATGGACAATTGGTTTGCATTAGTGGTACACCTCTCACACACACACACTTACACTAAAGAAACAGAACAATTTTAAAAAACAGAACGTTAAATTTTAAATACATTTGAACATCTGGGTATGTTTTTTGACATCTCTTTTAACACATCTTAACATTTTGGTGTGTTTTTCTCTACCTTTTTTACATTTGTGTATGTTTTTATACATTTTCTCTCTGTATTTTAACATATTTTGTTCATTTTTAACAGTTTTTAAATACATTTCCACATCAGTATGTGTTTTTTAACATCTCTTTTATTAACACATTTTAACATTTTCTCTCACTTTCACTCCAGGTTTGATTTTTCTCCTCATATTTAACTTCCTTTTTCTACTACTTTAAGCAAAGATGTCAAACTCCAGTCCTCGAGGGCCGGTGTCCTGCATGTTTTAGATATTTCCCTCTTCCATGTGATTCAGTTTAACCCTTTAACTCCTGAGAACTAACAAAAATAATTGGTAACATGAGCAAAGTAAGACACAAACATAAAACTAACATGAAAAAAAAAATGTAGAAAAATAAACAAAATGCTAAAACTAATAAATATTTACAAAATCACAAAAATTGTGGAGAAAAAAATTACGAATGAAGAAAACTAGTATTGAAATTTGGTCCCAGCAATTTTAATTTTGCCTTTAAAAAATGTTTAAATAAAATAAAATAAAAATAAAAAATCTTGCTTTTTGGCACCGTTTCCATGCACAAAACTAAAAGGAAAATAGTTTAATTGTTCTGAATATTTAAACTAAATCATCCATTCAGAATCAATGCCGACACTTAAAGAGTTAATAATCAGCTCCTCATCAGACTGATAATGATGCAATGGCCTCCAGGTGTTTAATGAAGAGGGAAACATCTAAAACATGCAGGACACCAGCCCTCGAGGACCACAGTTTGACACCCCTGACTTTCACTATGTGATTCTATTTTACATTAATCATATAAACGTTTCTGCGTGAACACTTCTGACTTAATCAGAGGAGAAAATATGTTTTATTATCCAACTCTTATCTCTCACCAGAGAAGAAAGACACTGTCCTAAGACAAGTGCGTCTGGACCCATGTGACCTGCAGCCCATCTTCGACGACATGCTTCACATTCTGAACCCAGATGAACTGCACGTCATCGAGGAGATCCCAGCTGCCGAGGACAAGCTGGACCAGCTGTTTGAGATCGCAGGGGTCAAGAGTCAGGAGGCGAGCCAGACCTTACTGGACTCCGTCTACAGTCACCTGCCTGACCTGTTGTAGAGGAGGACGTGCACAAAAGGGAACGGCCATGTTATTCCAAAGGAGGAGTGAATGAGTCAGACTGGACGGTGGAATTAAACTGGGAATTCTGCAGTTGATATTTGATTTTCTATTGTAGAGAGTCTGGCTCATTAATATGAAGGACTAAAAATGCAGAAATTAAATATATAAATCATTAAATAATTAATTAGATAAGTCATTAATTGCTTAAAATTGGAATTAAATAGATACATGTGTTATTAAATGTGTCATTAATTCATTAAAATACCAATTTATTTGAGGTGAAAACAAAACTAAACATACATTATTATTTTACTAATTAATTAATTGTGTTGCAGTGGATCATGAATTTATTTTATCTGTCAAACATCAAAGTTGGTGGGTGGGTCTAATGTGAATCTTGTCACATTGGAGTTTTTTTTTTCAGTTGCCAATAAAGTTTAGTTTCTTAAAGTATCCAAACAAATGTAGAGGTTAAAGGTCAACCGGTGGATGGGGATGTGTTCATAAACTCTGGATCAATCCTTCAGCAGGGTTCCTACAGTTCAGGTCAAGTTAAATTAGAGACTTTTTAAGACTTTTATTTTAATGCCGTTTGAAATTAAATTACAGACCAAGCTGACAATGAACCAAAATTAAAAAGAGACAAAAAAAAAACAGCAGATGAATTACCTGGGGGCAGTTTTACCAACTGTTTGTTTTAAATAGAACATGACTTTTTTGGGTCCAGTTGCTGCTACATTCATGAATTATTTGCATCAAGAAGAAGAAGCATAACTTTGAAAATTTGAATATATAACACACACCATATAAACACACACTTATAGTTAAATGAATACTACACCCACAGAATTTTCTACTCACCCTAAATTATATTTTTGTAACATAGACAGCCTAAATGTTCCCAAATACCTATTTCTAAGTAACATAAATCTAACTAATGTGCCCAAATTTTTAAGTCAACTTAAGACATTTTAACACCAATTAAGAGCTTATTTTTAGAACAATGAATTCAATGCCTTTTAAGACTTTTCAAGGATCCGAGGGAACCCTGTTTATCTGGAATCCATCTGACTGGACTTGATGTGCAGGAGAACCAATCAGGTGTTAAGACCCGCCCACTGACTTTGATGGGCGAGGTTGACAGATAAAATAAATTCATGATCCACTGCAACATAAGGACCAGGAAATTATAATTAATTATTTAATCAGTGAAATAGTAATATATGTTTGTTTTTTTTCCCCTAAAATTAATTGGTGTTTTAATGAATTCATGACACATTTAATAACACTTTTATGTATTTGATTCCAATTTTAATTAACTAATGACATGTTTAATTAATTATTTAATGATGTATTTATTTACTTATTTAATTTGGACACTTTTAGTCCTTCCAACAGGTACTTTATGTCACATCGCTCGTGCTAGATGTTAATACACTGGTGATCTATTTCCTCCAGTGACTCATTTTTATTTTATTTTTAATTTTTTTACCACTACTCTACTCCTGTTTTACCTTAAATCTCCTCTCCTCCCTCTGTGGTCTCGCGTGCAAACACAGTATTACTCCTTTAAAAACACCACCGTCGTCATGACGATACAGGATGAGTCCTTCCTGTCATCTCTGCATTCTGTGTGTTCTGAACAGGAACACTTGTAGCATCCAATAATGTGCTAATTTTCTGGAAAGTAGCACATAAAAAACGTTTTCAGTTAATTTTTTACATTGTTGGATGCTGAAGCACTTTTTCCACCTACACCAAGTACACCTATCCTTGTTTTTTTTAAGGTGGTATTATAGGAGTATTGTGACGATGTGAGGATTCAACCTCCCTTTTAATCCCTTTAGCCAAGTCTGATCTAAAAAAGAAAAGGAAAAAAAAAGAAGCTGTCCTGAGGAGCAGCTAAAAAAATATCTGTTGTGTTTCTTAGTCTTTCATCTTGAATGGACGACGCTGGTGTCTTTTGTTGTTTGTGCCAATTCATTGTTTTAATAAGTGCAGTTGTAACAGCACGACTGCGACAAATCTAACTATTCAACAGACGATACGATATAAGCTAGAACTTTAAATGACACCGGTATTGTTTGGACTGTTAAGTCATGTGCCTAAACCTGACACGCTACTACCCTTTTCTCAGCCTGTGACCCCCCCCCCCCCCCCCCACGTCCCCCCACCATGTCCTCCAGCTGCCTCCACCTGGAGCACAACAACTCTCCAGGTCTTACCTTTTTAACAATGAGTATGTTTATTTACATTAGAACTTGGAATTATTGCCTTACTCTGACTAAGTACTTAACTGAATCTGTGTATCATTCGTTTTTCAAAATAAAACAACAATAAAACAATTCGTTTCTTCATTATTTTGTTTCCAAAACCAAAATGAAAAAACAGATAACAATGCGTTTTTTCCAGTTTTGTGTTTAAATGAACAATGGAAAAAATCAGATTACTGGGTGTTTTCCGTTTGATCCAATTTTGACCTGAACCAGAAGTGACCTTTGACCCGCAGTGACAAATTTGTAAATCTACATCCTATTTGGGGAAACTAAGAGGGTCACCCTAAGACCTGAAGATATGAACATGGACAAAATTAGTGTCATATCATAATGTAATGATCTACAAGTCCAGTGGACATGTTTCTTTAGGTCATTAAGATTAATTTCCTGTTTATTTAATTTGCTTCAGGTCAAAATTGGATCAAACTGGAAATGGTCGTTATCTATTTTATCCATTATTAATTTAAACACAAAAAGGAAAAGTGAAAAAAATGCATCACTATTCGTTGGTTTATTTTGTTTTTGGAAACGAATAATGAAGAAACAAGTTTTTTCCTTTGTTTTATTTTGAAAAACGAATGAACGAATGATACACAGATTCTAAAGTGTTGTGGGCAAAAAGGATTGAAGAAATCAAAGGGACACATGTAATCGTTGAGTACATTTTTTGACTTAAAACCCATGTTGAACTCTCAAAAACGACATTCAAATGTGAGTGCTCTCAGCGACAATTAGGTGAAATAGATAATTTTAGCGTCTAGCTTCATAGGGAAACATTCACTTTTTACTCTGTCGATTACCCCCAGTGGAATTCTGGTGGAACCGAAGCCAAAAAGCCACTACAATGGGACTGAATGGTGAGTCCTTATTAAAGAGGCTGTGGTGCTGTCCCAGTTGATTTCTGCTAAGCTCCGCCTCTTCCACTACATAACAAAGATGGAGGCCATTGAGTGCGAACAGTGTACATGTTTCCACACTCAGAAATCTGACCAGTATGAGTACACATCTGAGTATTTTAAGTACACTGCTTTGTCGCCGAAATCATATTGTGAACCCAAACTAGGTACGATAAGTACAGAGAGTCTGGATATTGGAACACAGACTCAAAGCCATATATCACAACTATAGGGGATTCCCACCCACGTGACCCCTCCTGGCATGTCCGCCATAGTGACGGTCTACCCTTCTTCTCCCCGCATGTAGGGAACCACGAAAATTTCTAATTTAGTTGTAAATTATTCTTAGATCAGTTCTGATGTAACTGTGTTTAGTCAAATCTTAGTTCAGTTTTAGGGGTTTTTTTAAAACAAATTTAGCCCTAGTTTAGCTTCAATTTTCATACCAATACACTTTAAAGACACCTATGCTAAATAGGTTTTCCATTTCAACAATGAAGTACTTTTGAAAATATATATTTTAGTACTTTTTACGTAATTTAACATATATCAGTCCTTTCACTACTGACTAGACTGGACCAGGCTAATGCTAATGTTAGCTAGTGCACACAAACCTGATGGATTTCTTTAATAACAGAAAATTCATGCATTTTATTCCAACGTCAAACTATATTTGTGGAGAACCCATTTAATTACTTTCAGGTGTGCAATTTAACTGATCCAAAATTAAAACTGCAAAGCCTCATGTGGTGTTAGAACACTGTCATCAGCGTTTTGTCTATTAATTGTAGACAACTGTTTGTTTCTCTGTGTTGTTTCTTTTGGGATATGATATAAGCCTATTTCCGTAACAGTATCATGTTTTTGATTACATTCGACTGTACAACAATGCTCAGGCATTGTTGGTTTTTTACCTTTTCTGGAGGAAACTAATGTAACTGGCAGTTCAGTAGTTAGCATTAGCATTAGCACCGTCAAAATGGAGGCGTTCTATGACAAGACAACAAGTGGGAATCCCCTATAGGGTTAAATATTAAAATAATCCAATATTTACCCGATTACTTGTTCTGACAAATGGCTTTTTAAAAAATTTCAGCTTTTAGACAAACTTTTTAAAGTTAATATTTATTATTAATAAAAATAATTATTATTATTGTTAATAATTAATAACAACAGCAGAGGTGTGGTGTTGACTGCCACAGCCTGCTCTTCTAAAACCAAAGCCAGGGACCGGATTCACTAAACTTTTCTTAAGATAATTCTCATGAAGGTTCTTCAGGTTAAAAAATAAGATGTTCCTAAGATTTGTCTTAAGCGGAATTCCTCAATATTTTCATAAGAACAATGTCATTTCTTACAGACTTCTTTTTTTTAATACTTAAGTATTTCTTATAAAAAGTTTCTATGCTGCATACATTCATAAATAATCCACACATAGTAATGACGTGACTGATCCAAATATAATTTTACCATTATCAAATTATTCACTTAAATACACTCTGGCTTCATGACCTATTGTTTGCATATGTCATTACTGTAGGATACATTTAATGTCAGGTATAGCCTACATCAATTCAACCTATAAGCTAGAGGCCCATTGTAATTAACTAACTGTCAGTTGGTGTCAATGTATGTAGCCTGCATAATATAACTAATAATACATACACACAAACATCGATTGTAAACTTAAAGTACAAAAACTACATTTCTGCTATTACAATAGGTACAATACAATACCTTTTTCAGTCAAATTCTGTATTGTTCTCTTTTTTGCTACTTTGGCGTGAATATATGACTGAAATAAACTAAATTAAACAATTTTGGTACAATAAATAATATTAGCGACTTACCTTTTCTACGTGGCTATGGTATGATATGGTGAAGGGTTGTCTTAAAGTTAAGAAAAATACTGAGAAGAATGTTAAGAAGAATATTAAATGTCCTTAACATTGTTCTTAAGATAAAAGATAAGAAGAAAGTTATGGAAAAAACTTTTGAATTTTATTGGGGAATATGAAATCTACTTGAGTTAAGTTAAGAACTATTTTTTTTCTTAAGAAAACTTTGTGAATCCGACCCCAGATCTCAAACTATTTAGATAACTTTGCTTTGGAAGTCACTTTTTAGAGTCGTAACTAATAAAAGGAAAAAAAAAACAAAAAACAATCAACCAATCAAAACCCTTCTGTCAGTACGCACCTTCACATTTCTGCTAGCTAGCTCTGTTCGCCTCAATATATGTAGCGTTGATAAAGTGTTCTTGATACATTTTGGAGCTTCATGTTAGTGTGCTTTTGGCTCACACTGATAGTTACAGTGCTATTATTAAATTTAAAAAAAAACTTGAAATGAGTTTTTTTTCCCCATGTAGTTGTATGTTATTACAATGCTAGGTGATATAAACTGTAATAATGATGCACTGATTTTTTTTTTTTCCCCCATCAGAGAAAGGCATGCATTTTCTGTCTTTGTCACATTCTTTTCTAAAATGCTAACATTTAATTTTATGTTTTCTACATTCAAGTTTGATTTATTATGTTATTGTAGCATGTCTTTGTTAGCATTAACTTGTTTTTATTCACGGGCATTCAGATTCATTTCACCCACAGAATAACCTGGGTGGGATGTAACATATTATGCATACTCTTTACTTGAAGTCTGTCCTTTTTGTGTTACTTGATTTAAATGATGAATACATAATGTACTCTTTCAGTTCATTTAACTTTTTTTTTTAAAGTAATTACAAAAAAAAAACAAAACTGAAATGCACCACCAAAAAGTCAGTGGTTGGTGAAGATCATTTCACAAAGTATGGACTTGGATTCATCAAGCCTGTTGCTATGGAAACCATTGTAGTGTTCCAAGTGAACCCTCACCAGTTGGCCTGACACACACACACACACACACACACACACACACACACACACTCACACTTGTTTCCATGAGGACCAAGTTTGTAATCATCACTTCGAGGGTAAGTAGCTATTGGGTAATTAGCATAAACACTTTTTTTTATATAAATTAAAAAAATATATATAAAAAAAATATTTTCAAAAAATACTGAAGTAGAAATAAATACGATAAAATCAAATAATAATTATCATTAATTTTAATTCATTTAATAAATAAATAAAGAAGTAAACACAACTTAAAACCTTTCAAAGATACACGTTTTGCTTTGAACCCTCCCACATTCTTTATGGGGACTTCCAGAAAAATAAAACTAATAAATGTATATTTGGGGCCACATCATTACATACTACACACATATTTCTATTTTACTAGTGGGGACATACATTTATATTTAAGCCTTATGGGGACCTGAATTTTGGTCCCCATGGTGTAACTGTGTAAACAGATTAATGTCCTCATAAAGATAGGAACGAACACACACATACATTTATGACTATCTGAAATATTCAAGTCTGACTGAAGGTTGTGCTAAAGACCAGGGTGTAGATGTTGGAAATGAAAATGATAAGAATGTGTGAGTGTACCCTCTGCTTTGCCGTTCAGACCCGAAATGCACCGTGTGAGCATTTTTATTTTTTATTTTTTGACAGAAGGACAAAGGTGAAGTGTGAAATGCACATGTGACTTGAGTGAATGATTTCATTGAATTTCATGCGTGTAACCAGTATGTTTACTACTATGTAACCTCTTAAAATCAACAAAATAAAGGTCAATATATTTGTCATAACTATGTGTGAGTGTCAGATATTTTACACTTTATATACGTTTGTAAAAGGTTGGTTGTCAGCACGTATGGTTTATGAATGATTCCATGGATATTATAAATACAGACACGTTATGGGTGTTAAATTAACATTGGCACATTTGCTGTGTATTTCATATTGGAAAAAGTTACTGCCATAAAAGAGACACGTTATAACAAGTATTCACAGAATGCCTCATCTCGCCCCAATTTTGTGCCAAGTTTCTATGACAACCTGTTCTTGAATTATAGCCAATAATGTGATTTTGACCTTGACCTTTGACCTTTTGAAATATTAATGATTTCATTATATGTATATATGCGTCACTGTGTGTAATATTATGATAATATATCCAGTATTGATTAAGTTATAACGTGATATGTCAATGCTTGACACACACAAACAGTGTTACAGAAGTTAATTTTGCGACATGTCACCTTTGACCTCCAGAGATCTCAAAAACTATTGGTTATAGGTGATAACATCAATTATGTGCATCGTAGACATTTTCATTCTGTATCATTTGGTACTAATCTGAAAGTTCTGTGACCCTCCATTCCTGAGTTATAACCAATAATGTGATTTTGACTTTTAGTTAATTGAAGACCTTGACCTTTGACCTTTACTCAAATGGATCATTGCATCTGATGTGCATTAGCTATATGTATATGCCCATGTAATGTCATGGTGATATCTCAAATATTCATTAAGTTATAGCATGATATGTCTCTACGGACACACACACACACACACACACACATACACACACACACACACACACACACACACACACACACACACACACACACACACACACATACACACACACACACACACACACACACACACACACACACACACACATACACACACACACACACACACACACACACACATACACACACACACACACACATACACACACACACACACACACACATACACACACACACACACACACACACACACACACACACACACACACATACACACACACACACACACACACACACACACACACACACACATACACACACACACACACACACACACACACACACACACACACACATACACACACACACACACACACATACACACACACACACACACACACACACACACACACACACACACACACACACACACACACACACATACACACACACACACACACATACACACACACACACACACACACACACATACACACACACACAGGCCAACGATGGAAGCTCAGTTTTAATGACAGAAAGCACAAAATATTAATATGTTTCGAGATTCTCAGTCAAGTTAAATCCAACCTCACCATCTTTATTTATTCACTTATTATTTCATTATTTAACTTTTTTTCACTTTTTATTTAAATGAACATTTAAGACTGAAACATGAACTGTGAAACTTCATGTCACTCGAATGAAAAGAAGGAATGTTTATCGTAAATCTGTCACGAAAACTATGACTATTGTTTTAGGTCACATTCACAACCGTATACACAACATTAAGAAATATGAGGAAATAATAAAACTGATAGAAATCATTCCAGCTCACTGACTGAAAGGACACTCTGAGAAAATGTACATGTTAAAAGTAGATTTTTTTTTTCATTTCGAGTCAAAATATCTCATCACACTTAAAGTAAGACATAATCAGCCTTAACAGTAACTTCTCAGTGAGATACTAGAATTTATTTTTATACAATAGATGTTGAAAATTGTATTTCAATAAATCTTATGAAGATAAGTTTTATTTGTTCCTTTGGTAGATCTTGTTTTTTACTTGAATTAAGCAAAAACAATGTTATATCATTATTATTATTATTATTATTATTATTATTATTATTATTATTATTATTATTATTATTATTATTATTATTATTATTATTATTATTATTATTATTATTATTATTATTATTATTATTATTATTATTATTATTTTTATTATTATTAATAATAATAATAATAATAATAATAATAATAATAATAATAATAATAATAATAATAATAATAATAATAATAATAATAATAATAATAATAATAATAATAATAATAATCTGCTAATGGAACAAGTGATAAAATGATCTTGGCTAAATTTTTTGAAATACGATTTTTAAGATCTAACGTGTAAAATAAGTTCCTATATCTCACTTTACAAATTACTCTTTATGCGATGATGACTTATTTTAAGTGTGATGACATATTTTGAATAGAAATGAGAAAAATACACTTACTAAAAAATCTACCCACCATTATTATTATTATTATTAGTAGTAGTAGTAGTAGTTGTAGTAGTAGTAGTAGTAGTATTTATTTATTTTATTATTTTTATTATAAAAAAGTCAAAATTTGTACTTTCCTGGGTCTCAAGACTTTAACATTTTACACTGTAACTTCTGTTTTAAACCAGCAGGTGGCAGCATAAGAAGAGATGAGTTACCTGCTGTTCTGGACTCAAAGCCACATAACACAAGAATATGGTTAAATATGAAAATAATCCAATATCAAAGGGATGAAGTAATATTTACCCAATTTCCTGTTCTGACATAAAGTTTTATTAAATATAAATAAATGACTAAATGATTAAATGACTAAATAAATAAATAAATAAATAAATAAATAAATAAATAAATAAATAAATAAATAAATAAATAAATAAATAAATAAATAAATAAATAAATAAATAAATAAATAAATAAATACACAAATAAATAAAAGGTTCATTAAAAATATTTCAATTACATTGCTTTTTTCATGCCTAAAATGAATAAATAAATTAAAATAATCTTGACTAAGGTTCTCTTAAATGATGCATCAAAGGGTTAAATTCACATTTACAACTTTGAAACATGAATCATCGTTTCAGAAGGAATGCTTATCATGAAACTATCATGAAGTTATGACTGTTGTTTTAGGTCACATTCAAAACAATGAACGCAACATTAAAAAATATGAGGAAATATGAATCACTTTAGCTTGTCAGGTGAAACACTGCAAACATCTAAATCTTATCACATGCATTTTTTTTTTAAATCATTTCTAGTGAAACATATTTAACCTCATGAGACCCAGAGAATTTTTTTTTAATGATAATTTAAGTATTAGGATCATGTTGCAGCATTTATTTTTTTGAAACATTACTTTTATGTATTTATTTTGTATTAAAATGTCCCTTGTCGTGTGGAACATTGTGACTTGTTTGATACTGAATTAATTTTATGATGACATATAATGTTCATTTTAGGGAATATACGAATGAATTATTTATTTAAATCAGGTTTGTTTCAGTTGAAACAGTTATAGCTGAATTAAGGACATTGTTGGTTGTGTTTGGAGCTAGAAATGGACTTTTTCCTGTAATATTTGCAGAGATTATTTGTTTTTGTATCACAGGATGAATAAAAAAGAAGGAGATTTAATTGTAAAAAATCAAAAGTGCATTTGTATTGTTGGTGATGAGAGAGAAGAGCTGTATGAATGTATAAAGAGTGAGTGGAGAAATGATAGAAAAATGATTATGATTTTGGATTTATTTGTTCATTGACTGTTGTGTAAATTGTGAATGTGTGATGTTTTAAGAAAGGGGCAGGTATTACAAGTTATATTCATCCTGCTTCTTTCCAATCATGGAGACTGGAATGAATAAATACATGTCATTAAATGTTCAAATGGATTTAAAACAAACAAACAAACAAACAAAAAACATAAACATAAATATGGATTTTTTTATGGATTTATTTCGACTATGTATGTAAAAAAAAAAAGAGTAAAAAAAATAAAAAATACAGCAGAAAGAAATTTACAAAAACAAACAAACTTAAAATACGACACTTACGACACTTTTTGTGCAATCTAATTTTAATGTATTCTTTTTATTTCAAAAATTGTATTTTAATTTTTAATCAATGTGAAGCACTTTGGGCTACAGTGTTTGTATGAAAGGTGCTATACAAATAAAGATTATTATTATTAAAGATTATTATTAATATTACCGTCCTATTGCATACAAAGGATTTGAAAGACAACCTTTTAGCCCCGCCTCCCCTGACTACGATGCGTTCCTAGACCTATACATGTAATGAATAGCGATAGCGCGGCTAGGCTAGTACTTTGTCCAGTCAATCACATTGCACTGAGGGTGCTACAGGAACCTTATTACCCCCCACCAACAAAAAAGGTGAGAGGGGTATTGTTTTTAAGTCCGCTTGTTCATCTCTTTGTTTTTTTTAAGCAGTTTTACACAAAAATTACTGGAACAATTTCTGTGAAATTTTCAGGAAAGGTGCGAGGTGGTCCAGAATAGATCCTCTTACAGTTTGATGAATGTAGGTGAAAGGTCACAGTCACATAAAAATGTGTTTTCAACAGAAACAAACAAACAAACAAAAAATAAATAAATACATGAAGAACATGTATTTATGGACTTTCAGGCGCTCTAACTACATCATCCTAAAGATTACGCTGATTGGTTGTAATAGCGTCTTATTGCATACAGAGGATTTGAAAGACAACCTTTTAGCCCCGCCTCCCCTGACTATGACGTGTTCCTAGACCTATACATGTAATGAATAGGGATAGCGCGGCTAGGCTACGATAAACTCTTACTGAACCCAAAGATGAAAAATAAATAATAACGATAATAAGGCTAAAGGTCACATGTGATTTTAATCCACCCTGTCCTTTAGCAAAACTCCAGTTGAAACACACCCTTTTAGCCCCGCCTCCCCTGACTATAAAGGGTTCCTCAGCCAATTCGTCTTACAGTATTCACCTGGCGGCCATTTTTACACTCGAGGGATACGACAGTTAAACAGAAGTACACAGTTCCATACCTTGTCAATCACTAACATTTGGGTTAGCAACATATCAACACTTTGGACCATCAATCTATGTGTTATGCCGGAGTTAACCATCGATATTGTTGAAAAATTAGCGTGTACGGACTGCAATATTCCCCGGACTATCTTGCTGAAAAGCTACAGTAACTGGGTTGAAGGTTACATAAAGTCTAAGTAGGCTAATGGCACCGCTAGCATATCATCAGTACTGACAGCCATCAGCATGCTAACCATAAAATGGAAAGAATAATCTTAAAATAGCATGTGATATGTAAGTACTAGGGGTGTGACGAGGCAAGATTTTAAGAAAACTAAATGAAAAATTCTATAAACGGACAACAGACTTTTATTTAACTACGTTTTATAACTCTGTAAGCGTTAACTTCTTCCTTTTAATGAACTTCTTAACTGCACTCAGGACAATGTGTGGTAGAGAAGGTCAATGTGTCTCCTGTTTCGCTGACTGAGGAGGTGTAGTTTCTGAATTGGGTTGTTGTACTGGTTTGTGCCAGGACGGTGACCTGCCAATAGTTAACATAACAATAATACTCCTCCCTCAGTTTGAAAAAAAAAAAAAAAAAGACATGTCATTTAACAGAGTAGAATAGAAGGTGATGAAACATATCCTCTGGTGGCCATGTTGGAGCCTTAGCAAGCTCACATTTGTGGAGCTCAACACAAAAAGACAGCATTTATATTTATATCTATCTAACACTCACAGATATAGCAGCTAAAATCAATGGTGGAAAGTAACTAAGTAAAAGTACTTTATTACTGGACTTAAGTAGATTATTTTTACTTGACTATTTTTTTTTTCTGGCAACTTTTTACTTTTACTCCCTACATTTTTACATAAATATCTGTACTTTATAGTCTTTACTTTTACAAACTAAACACATGTGACAGTACGAAAAATCAGTCGCTTCAGAGAGAAAATCAATAGAAGAGAGAAAATGTGACTTTATATATTAGTTATATGACTTTTTATCTCATCATTTTGACTTTTTATCTTATCATTTTGACTTTTTATCTTATCATTTTGACTTTTTATCTCATCATTTTGACTTTTTATCTCATCATTTTGACTTTTTATCTGAAAAGTATGCATTTTTATCTCATATTTATAACTTTTTTTTTAATCTCATGACTTTTTATCTCAATTGTGACTTCTTTTCCCCCATTTTAAAAAACAATTTCCTGCCCATATCCACAAAACGGAGTAACTGTGACTCAATCTAACAAATTATCTACACAGTAACTCCCTTTAAAGGCTTTATTTTTGATACTTTTGAAACTTTTCTGATTTTATTTTCTGAAATATTATTGCATTTATGACAAAAAAAAAAAATCAGTTTTACTTTTGTACTTTATTATACTTTATTACTTTTACTTAAGTAGAGGAGTTGCATCAGTACTTCTACTTTTACCAGAGTATTTTTTCACACAAGTAGCTGTACTTCTACTTAAGTACAGAACAGACTGGATCAGGATTTCAGGCTGGGAATATTTCCTTATAGCAATTAAAGCAACACTATTCCACTGGCTGTGACACAACACCACACTATTAAACTAATGCATGACAACAGCCCAGTACAATACAGTACTGTTCTCTTAATTCTATTTTCCACAGGCTACGTAATACAATACTTAGTGATAACAAATTCCCAATTTATAATAATTAATTAAACGTTTCAAACCTATGTGATATCATCAACCTTAATACATTTATTATAATATATAAAACTCATGACCATATGATTCCCTACAGTTTACAGCAGATGTTTGAACACAGGCAAAGTGACTAGAACTTAAGAGGAAGTGACATTTTTAGGAAAATTAAGTGTAGAACTAATTCAAAAAGTGCATCTCTGTTAGGGGGAATAACCTGGATTAAAATGTAAAAAAGTTTGCGCTTTTAAAAGGATGTATAAATCTAGTGCAATAACAAAATACAGAACATTATCTGAATAAATGAAAATGTAGATATAATGTAGAAGAATTTAAAAAAAAAAAAAGAAATACAGATTATGCTGATTAGGAGATATTATCATATATATTAATACATTTAAAGTTAATATAAATATATTTTATATTTGATTATACAAATCAGATTGTGTGAGGTGACTTATAAAAATGTGTATATACATGGTTTGTATGGATGCTTTGTGTTAATAGTAAATAGAAATAGAGGTTTTAGGAGCAGTTATTGATATTTTGGTTGAAAAAGTCCATTTTTATCCTACTTCCTCAGTTTAAATATAATAATAACCTTTGAATTGACTCTGAGCTTTTATGAAAATATACACAATGAGTAAATTAAATGTAGAATATATTTGATTTACATTAAAAAAAGGCAAAATACAAGTGATATTTGAATAAATGGTAACAAATTACTAATGAAACATTCACCAGAAAGTCACCAAATAACTAGTTCTAGTCTTCTACTCAGACATGTTTTACCTGTTGCAATACTTCCTTTGTTTTGACATAAAACAATCCCTTTTGTCATGTATTCATTACATTCAGTACTTGACTCATCTATTTTTCAGACAAACCAAATACATATTTTCCACAGTAAGTAACTGTTGGTCAGTGTGTGTTGTTGTTGTAGTTACCCATGAATACCTGCAGGGAAGAATGTTCAACTATTTCTGTATTAGAAAATGATTAGTGATTATTAGTGAGTATTGCTTCATGATCAGAACAGGTGAACTCTCCAAAAACAACAAAGTCAATATTCATATGGCAGTCCATGATACACAAATAACCTTCAGGCATTTCCAGCAAAAGGAAGTGTTCAATGATTGACAACTAAGCTGTGGTTTTGAGTTTCATACTTAACTGACTGGAACAAAAAATGTTGAAAAGGTGCTTTTTCCAAATCAGTGTACACATACATCTGGTCTGTGATCGCTACTGCACAGAAACCAGCAGAGCAGGAACCTCAAAGGATGGACTGTTTTTGTTCTTACTGTGTACTGATGCTGTTGAACAATAGCACTGACTAAGTACAACAGAGGATAATAAGAAGGTTTGGAGTTCTGCTAAAGGACAGGGTGGATTCAAATCACATGTGACCTTTAACCTTAGTATCATTATCATTTCTCTTTCATCTTTCAGTCCAGTAAGAGTTTTTCCTAGACTAGCCACGCTATCCCTATTCATTACATGTATAGGTCTAAGAACGCTTCATTCCCTCCCCCTCTCCCTCTGTCATTCTCTCTCTCTCTCTCTCTCTCTCTCCCTCTCCCTTCTCTCTCTCTCATTCTCTCTCTCTCTCCCTCTCCCTCTCCCTCTCTCTCACCCCCCCTTCTCTCTCTCTCTCTCTCTCTCTCTCTCTCTCTCTCTCTCATTCTCTCTCTCTCCCTCTCCCTCTCCTCCCTCTCTCTCATTCTCTCCACCCCCCCTTCTCTCTCTCTCCCTCTCCCTTCTGTCTCTCTCATTCTCTCTCTCTCTCTCCCCTCTCTCTCTCATTCTCTCCCTCTCATTCACTCCCTCTCCCTCTCTCTCTCTCTCTCTCTCTCTCTCTCTCTCTCTCTCTCTCTCTCATTCTCTCTCTCTCCCTCTCCCTCTCCTCCCTCTCTCTCATTCTCTCCACCCCCCCTTCTCTCTCTCTCCCTCTCCCTTCTGTCTCTCTCATTCTCTCTCTCTCTCTCCCCTCTCTCTCTCATTCTCTCCCTCTCATTCACTCCCTCTCCCTCTCCCTCTTCCTATCTGCCCTCTCTCTCTCATTCTCTCCCTCTCTCTCTCTCTCTCTCTCTCTCTCTCTCTCTCTCTCTCTCTCTCTCTCTCTCTCTCTCTCTCTCTCTCTTTCATCCCCCCCCCCCCCTCTCTCTCCTTACCTGACTACATTGAGAACATTTCTGGACTTGGCATTGGATTTGGGGATTTTATTTAACGTTAATAACGTTAACTTTTATAACCACATCACTGTACACATCTTTAAAGAGCATTAGAATAAAGGTAATCTCACCTGAGCCGTAGTAAAAGCAGATTTAATCAGTCCCTGTATAATGCTCGTGTCAGTCTGCATATGTCCCTCCACTGTAAACCTGAATGTTCAGAATAATTAAATATATTCAGTTGTGAATACTCAAAGTTTCAGTAATAGTACTACTAACTCAAATGTATGAAGTTGTTGTAACATGTTCTTCTTTTTAAGTACTTCCAACTAATATTTTTTTATTAAGGGGAAGTATTGTGGATATAAATGAACATAACTTAACAACATAGATGAGGTAAAACTGAGTGGAATTAAGTCATTAAATGCTCAGAATTATATTGTTCTGTTATTTCTATTGTTTCAAATAAGGATGATTGAAAAAAAATAAACTTAACTGATGTAGTAGATGTTGAAATACAATTTCAGAGCACAGAGCACACACAAAAAAACCCAATCATAAAACACAGTAATTTTATTGAGGGGCGGCTGTGGTTCAGTTGGTAGAGCAGGTCGTCCAATGACTGAAGGGTCAGAGGTTCATGTCCCAGCTCTGTCTGTCCACATGTCCAAGTGTCCTTGGACAAAGACACTGAACCCTGACTTTAGTCTCCCTGTAGAACTGACAGAACCTTAGAATAATAAGTTAATAAATAATGTTTTAATTTAATTATACATTAATAAGCATTTAAATTTTCAGTTCTGGAACCAACTTTAAATAATTGAGACAATCGTTTGCCTTATATTTTTTGAGTTCTGCTAACTTATTTGGGTTTACAGTGTGGTGCTTGGTCTTATCATCTTCCATTTAAACCAGGGGTGTCAAACTCATTTTCGTTTAGGGGCCACATACAGACAGGTCAAATAATTTAAATAATAGGATAACAACTTGATGTCAACTCAACAAATATCAAATTCCATAATGAAAATGTTTTCATCTATTAAATGTATTTGAACATAACATGAATAAATATGAACAATCTGATTTTTTTTTTTTTTTAAGTGCAACTTTAACAATATTACACCTTATTTTATCATTTATACATGTACATCACAGTGGATATACAAATACACACATTAAATAACAATCAGAATATTGATAATATTCCATATATTTCTCTTTAGATATTTCAAGTTATTCATATTTGTTCAGGATTTTCCCTTTTTTTTCATAAACGTAAACATTTTTGTGTAATTTCAGCTTTTTTTCACCCTACAACAAAGAGAAAAAATTGCATTTTATATTATTTACAGGTTGTTATGATAGTATTTTACTGGTCTGATGCACTTTAGATTAAATTGACATAAGATGAATTAAACATCTTTGTTTGTTAATATTTTCAGAGTCATTTTTGCATTTCACGAATCCATCCCAGGGGCCGGACTGGTTTTGGCCCCCGGGCCGCATATTTGTCACCTGTGATTTAAACTATGTTACTATTACTACTGTTGTCATATACTCTTTCACTTCTTTGTGTAACAATAAAAAAAAAAAAATATGAAAAAACAACTCATCTTTTTTTTTCCACATAAACTTACAGACAAAGCTGATAAATCACACAATGAAAATGAAGAAATGATTAAACCTGTTGAGCCAGTGCCATGCCATTAGGCGTCCCTTATTATATTTCAGGAAGTATCCTTCTTTGTGGAATGTTTCCCATACTACAGCATACAGGTTTGACAACCTCTATAACCCACAGAATACTGGCACAAAATCCTATCTACAAAGCTCTTAGTCACACAGACTGACACTGACGTGAGAAGGATGAACACAGGTAAGACAACATTTGATTTATATATCTATATTTAGTAAAGTGGTTCAGTTGTATGTGTGACAGGTGGTTGTTTGCAGCATGACCTGTTTTTTGCTTTTGTCTAAATTACCAGTGTATGTTCCTTTTTGAGGATTTTTTTAGTAGAAACATGTTCAGTCATTTATATAACAAATATAGTGAAATAATATTCTCTATTATTAAGTGTCATTTCCCTTGACCATATGCACCGTTCATGTCTTTTATGGATGAATGACAATGTTCATCCATGTGTGAACTGTTGCATGTTGCTTCAGTGCGTTAAGACCAGTGAAAACAAGCAGAGACAAAACTCTTATCCACAAACTAAAAGCAGGTCAGACATGTCCATCTACTGTATAATGATTTGTATTATATAACTGTGTTCTTACAGCGCAACCCAATCCAAATATATGTCAGTATTTTTACATTATGTTCTACCAATATCTAACATATATGTATTATGTCTCTTCCTTGTGGTCCAACTCCAGTAGGATCCAATGTATAAAATGAAATAAATAATTCAGTTAAGCTATTTAACCCTTTAAGCCCTGAGACTTTAACAGTTCCAGTCAAAAATAAAGAAAATAAGCAACAAAGTAGATAATATTAAACAAATATGAACAAAATAAGACACAAATGGCACAAAAGTGAAGAAAAATAATAAGATATGATATTAAATGTAGAAATATAAAAAAAAAATAGGGAAGAAAATTAACACAAACTAAGAAATATTTGCAAAATAATAACTTAGTTAAAATAAACTAAAATAAATAAATACACAATTTTGTAATTTGGTTTCAGTAGCTTTACCTTTGGCTTTTTCTTTTTTCTAAATCAGTTTTTTTTTTACACCTGTTTATTTCCATACATCAGTAAAAAACAGTAATATTTTTCTCAAATTGAAACTCAACCATCCATTCAGAACGTGTCATCGGTGATGCATCAGGGGTTAAAGGGTTAATGTCATCTACTTAACTTTAATATTCAGGGGGAAAAAGCACTTAAATTATTTTGTATTTTGCAGTGACTTATCCCATAAAGACACAGAGTTTCTTTTAAATCAGTTCACTAATACATTTTCCTCTATAACTTTTCACAAATTATCCTAACATTATCCTTTGCATTTTGCACCATGCAGTATAAATCAGGTGTTTTCCTATATTTAATTCACTAATTATGTACATGCTCATTAACACTCATATTAAAGTTGAAGGTTATTATATTAGAAACAGAGGAAACTGTAGAAAAAATGTCTTTTTCAGTCCAATCTGTCATAAACTGAACATAAACCCAGTGTGTCCATCCACTGTCATTGACTCCATGGCTTTTAGTGGTGAGTCAACAGTGTTTCCATGGTAACTATGGAGTCTCTGAACATCTAAATGGGTTATATCTGATTACCATGAACATATGAATAACTGGAGCCTATTTTACACAAAATATTGACATTGATTGATTAGATTAGTGAAGGGGTTGGCAACATTTAACACCCAAAGAGCCATTTGAACCGGGTTTCCATGGAGATGAAAACACTGGGAGCCGCAAATACTTTTTGACATCTAAAATGAAAGAAAAAAGAAAATGTATTTATTAAAAAGAAAGGAAAAAAACTTCCTTTTCATGCTTAGGGGTTCACCTCAGTCATACTTATTAGTGCTTTTTCTTCCCTTTACACTGGAGCAGTGTAAAGGGAAGACACTTAACCTTTGACCTGTGGGACTTTGTCATATATGTTTATTTTTTTTCCTTTTTCCACTTTGAGCCCGTTTGTTGTGCGTTCAGGTCCAGGTTCACTAACAGTCCCCCATGTGTTAGGGTCCAGTTCCGTCACCAGGTCTTCACATATTTTTGTTTTCTTACATTTCTCCATACTTGGCTTTGCTGGGGTTGAAAATTGCAACAAATGGACGGTGTTTTGGCAGGAAAATAGTAGTTTCCATGAGTATGACGTTTATTTTGAGCAACAAAAAACAATAAAATATATTTATTTTATTAATATTATAATATTTAATATTTCAGTAATAATATTTCAAGATCACAATTTAAGACTAAAATGAAAAACACTTCAATTAAATTATATATATATATATATATATATATATATTTGTAATTTATTTTCCCAAGCCACTCAGAGCTGCAGGATAAGGGTGAAGGTTAGGGTTAGTTGACCCCTGGATCAGTAGATGGTTCTGGTTAAATGTGGATGTTTGGGGAATATAACAGTTTTCCAGGATGTAGGAAAATGACAATAACATTAAAAAAAAATGAATGCATTATTAATACACTGTTATGACATTTATGCTGAAATTCTCTAATGCAGTATCAGGAAAAAAAAATTGTTTTACAGTAGAACTTCATAAATGTATGATAGTTATACATAAGAGTGTGAAGAGACACGCAGTTCACGAGACAAGACACGCGATTGAATTCACAAGATTGAGATGAGATTGAAGGAAACTAAATTACAAAGTATATGAATGGACAACAGACTTTTATTTAACTGAGTTGCACATGGATTGTATAACTCTGTGAGCGTTAACTTTTAATCAACTTCTTAATGAACTTCTTCCTCTACAAATTGAAACTAAAATAAAATGTTTTAAAAGTTCAAATAAAATAAATAAAATACTATATTTCTCCTTTTTTTAAAATTCAAATCTAGCTCTTGACTATGGAAGTTGAGGTGTGAATGTGTTTGTCAGTGTTGTGTGGTTTGTTGGTGTTTTCTTGGCAGGTGCAGTTGTTGAAGTACTGAGCTGTGGTGCTGCTGGAAATGTCTCTGCATTGTGCTTGTATTAACTGCGATGTACGGCATTGTTTGTGCCTGGGGGTGCACACCCAGTGCCAACCACACATGGGAACGGCTGGGTAGTGAGGTCCATATAACACTGTCCAGTTTAAACAGTGCCTTCACAGGAGAGTCACACTTCATGCACTCCCGATGTGAAACAGGGAGCGACAGAGAGAGTGTGTGTACATTCAGTAGTACCAAGGCTTCAGAGAATTATTTGTATTATTTTTAATTTTAATGTTAAATTTTTTCTTGTTGTAGATAGTTACTAAAAAAAACTATTTTTACTGTCTAAAATCTTTATGTTGTGTTTTACCAGAATCATAATCAACTAACTCAAAGCAAAATCAAGTAAAATTCAATATAGCTGTTCGGCCCCGTTGGGAAATATTTTTCTGACGTGTTGGCAAACCTTATCTCTTACATAGTGCTTTGTTTGCGTCTTACATGTTAAATCAATTCCTAAAAAAAATTACTAGTGTAAGAGTTTCTTTGATGTCAAAATGTATTGCATTTGTTGGAACTTATTACATTTTTTGAAAGTAAAAATTTTTATATTTGTGGCAGTATCACATTGAAAGATACTTATTTTTATTACATTTGTAGGTTATTACATTTGTGTGGTTAACAGGTTATTCTTAGGATAGACACTGAACATCTGCTCAAACATATAGGTCGAGCCAAACGACACCAGAATCTTAAAGTAAAGTACTTCATTTGTCATTATACACTGTACAACAACGTTTGTCCTCTACATTTAACCCATCCTTGTTGGCGCTGGGGCACCTGTAAAGAGCAGCGGGCATGGGCGGTGCCCAGGGACCCATGTCCTGCTGTAGAACCAGGCTAATGGTCAGAGGATTTTACCCTAACAAACATGTTTTTGCCGCAGCACCTGGAAGACACCCATCCAGACATGGGGACATTTTTCCATTCTGTCTCTAAAATCATTAATCTTCCGTCAGTTCTCAACAGATTTAATTTCTGATTGATTCACTCAGTTCAGTGTCAACACAGATCAAAGAAAGTAATTGCCCGAATATTAGTTTCCACCAACAACCTCTTGCGTAGCATTTACCAGCTTTAACCACAGTAATATGTCATTACCCAGTTACCTACTGTTGTTCAGTCAGATGTTACCCCAGAAGAGCTTTGGGGGCTTCCTATACTATTCACACTGTTTTTGGCATTTGTTGATAAAAACTGACACACAGTGGGATTGGTTTTATGATCTATTGAATGACTCCCTTTTGTTGATAGCAAGACATCACAGCTATGAGGCCTGACTGAGGGTACTTTGGACATAACTCTTGGTAAAACTTATGCTAATGACTATGTTTTTAAAATCACATATTAGCTTAGCTGGCTGTGTTTGTTGAATATTTGGTTTTTTTTTCCAGGAACAATACAAGTTTAATCGAAATGACTGTAAATGCAATGTTACATAAGCCATCAATTGTATCCAGACAAGCAGGTAAGACAGGATACATGCTAAGAGGAGTCCGACAAGCCCCAGGTAAATTGGAACAAGGCAGAGAAGTGGTATGAAAACTATTATTATATGAACATTTAAGTGGTGCATTTGCACCACTTCAGTTTCCATAAGTATGTCACCAAGATTACCACATTGATATCTTATGTCAACTTACACAGTAGGTACTCTGTTACTGGCTAATTCAAGAAACTGAGATAGTGTTTAGTCTTGAATATAGTGTTATGACAATGTTAAGTGTAGCCATCTTCCTGGTCATATATATATATATATATATATATATATATATATATATATATATATATATATATATATATATCCAACTTTTGGTACAGATATTTTGTGAAACAACTGACTTGAATCTTCATTCATGAGTGATTTTGAGTGAGAAATAAATTTAAAGCAGTGGTTCTTAACCTTGTTGGATGGACCAAACACCACCAGTTTCATATATGCATTCATCAAACCCTTTTTTAGTGAAAAATAAAATGATTTCTTCAAATATTTTTTTTTCTATTGGTGCACAAAATGAACCGTGCATGAACATCACCTTTATGAAAGAACAAAAGCAACACAGGGCATGAACTCACAACAAATCAGTCTGACTTCTGTTGTTGCCTTTGAGTGACAGTTTCACCTGAGCAAATGCCACTCTCATGTCATTTTCACAGCAAAGTCTGTTCCTTCTCTTTGTTTTTACGTCTGCCTGTCTGGTGTCTGGTGTCTGGACCAGCCCCCCCTCCTTCTTTATAAATGGACATTCATAGTCTGTCCGTCCGTGGGAGTGGATCTCTCCTTCAGTGTGGTTCTCCTCAAGATTTCGTCTTTTTCCCACTGGGTTTTGAAGTTTTTTTCTTGCTGAGAAGGAGGGTCTAAGGACAGGGGATGCTTGGGACTTTTCATACATCTCTGATTGTGTTTCTGCAAAGCCCTGTGAGATGGTTTTGTTGTGATCTGGAGCTTTATAAATACAATTGAATTGAATTAAATGTCCAGCATCATTGAAAAGGATTGCTCACAAAGATATGTTGAAATAAATACTATAAAAAAATACAATAACTGGATACTTACTTTTGTGGGGATTTTTCATATTTTGGACTATGATGAAAAAAGCTGAAAATTCCCCATAAAGACCCCCCCATTCACAGCTTGCATTATGTATGGCCCAATTATATGACATTTGTTTTTGAATAAGTCTCAATCAACACTAATGCCATTTACCAAAGCCACTGCCTATAGGAGATAATGCCCCTTAAAAGTGCCATAAATGTAGCTTTTATCTTATCTTCAACTTTTGGTCTAAAGAATTGGAACCTAAAGAATTTATGCAATCTAGGAATGTGGGGTTAGGGTTAGGGTTAGGGTTAGGGTTAGTGGGGGGGGGGGGGGGGGGGGGCAGAACTCCGTAATGAAAAATAGCCAGAAGGTTTTAATCATATGACTGTTCATAGTTGCACATTCCTATTTGGCCAATCCACATCTTCCGACATCTGCCTGGTTTTCTCATGCAAACCATTCATTAATTAGTTGCCAGGGTTCACTTTGGATTGCCAGATGAACCAACATGTTTAGTTTGATCTGAGAAATGTGGATAAACTGTGAGGAACTCCCCACTAGCATACATGTATTAATAAGTATTATAACAATGTTGTTTAACTCACTTTTTCTATGGCACCTATCCATCGTACCAACCCACGAGAAACTGGTAAAACATGATTGCTTCAATGGCAACTTTTTTAGGTAATTGTTAGGCCTTGTTAAAATAGTTTGATCAGCTTGTAAAAGATGCCAATCAAATGCGAAGTATAACCATAGCATTCACAACTGAACTGAAGGTCTATGGGAGGTATTAGACAGATGTAGTTATTCCATGGTTATTTCATTAATATTGTTGTGTTCTCCATTGTTATTGAAATTATTGTGCTTTGGTTCTATTTAAAAAAAATTTATGACGGCTTTGTTTCCAGCTGTTTTTGGAAGGTTGAAAAATAACTTGAGGTCAAACAACAGAGTTTACCGGTACTTCCTCATAAATATCCATGATGCGGGAATGAGGCGTCTCAGACCGGCTCAGAATGCATGAAGGAACACTCCCCCCTCCCCTCTCATACTGAAAAAAGTACGACATTAAATCGACTTAAAAATGTCTTCAATTTTGAGTTTTTATCTCATGATTTTGACTTTTTATGGTCACACATAAAAAAATAATCTAGTTCAATGAATCAAATTGAATTGCATAGGGTATTTGAATTTAATTTAATTTCATTCACTCAACTAGATGTTTTTATGTGTGACCTATTGAAGATGAATTTTTAAGTTGATTGAATGTTTTACTTTTTTCAGTACACTCTACGTGTGTTTACCATCCAGAGTAACATCCAGCTAGATTTCGTGCCATCTCTTGTTTTGAAAACTTGCAGGAAAAAAATAGGATTTAAAACACATCAGTGGTAAAATCTCGCTCTATTTTGCATTCACATTGTCTCACCTTTGAACCCCTACGGCTCAATAACGTCACATTTTGACGTCATATGACGCCATATCAAGCTTTGGCGGAGGTCTGCTGTCGACTGCCTGTTGACTTTGTTGTGTTTTTTTTTATTTTTATTGACATCATCTCCATCTTTTTCTCTCCATTTCTCACCAGGTCCTTCCAAACCAAGAATATTATAGTCTGCTGATCTGTCATCTAGCTATGGATCTTCTAATTTCGCCGCCAAAAGGAACTGGAAGGCGTATTGTTCGGTGAATTTAGGGTGTCCTTGAAACCATTAAAGGTATATTTAATAGATCATGGTAGTGTATTTATTGTGCTGGTCACATATGAATATGTGGCCTAAGAAATTCCACATGCAAAATACTTAGAGGCTACATGTGATACAACAATTCAGTGCATAAAAGTACACAGTAAATTTGCCAGTGTAAAAAATGCATCGTCAGTAATTGTTGCTCTTGCCTCCCTTTCTCAAAGATATGGCAATTTCTAAGAATGGCTTGACCATCATTGTCCTCCTAGTCGCAGTCTATATCTTGGAAACAAGGAAGTACATTGGGTTAAGAAACCTGGTTTTACCGGTAGGTGTGTTGTGTTTACGATACTGAGCTGAAAATAGGGGGTCATGTTGAAGGATCACACACTTATTATCTCTTATTGTCTATATCTGTCTCCTCTAGGTATCAGATGATGACGTCTTCCTGTCTCACATTAGGGATAAGAGGGATGGTTAGTATGATAAAAAAAATGTTTATGTATGTGTGTGTGTGTGTGTGTGCGCTTCTATTCCTATCTTTATGGGGACATTGATATGTTTACACAGTCACACCCCGGGGACCTCTGACACTGTGGGGACCAAAATTCAGGTCCACACAAGGGTTAAATATAAATAAAGTTCCCCACTAGTAAAATAGAAATGATGTAGTCCAATAAATAAGTTAATATTTTTTTTCCAGAAGTCCTCATAAAACATGAGGGAAACTAGTGCAACGTGAAACATGTATTTTTAAAGGTTTGAAGATGCATTTACTTTAAATAAATAAATTAATGAAATATATATATATATATATATATATATATATATATATATATATATATATATATATATATATATATATATGTGTGTGTGTGTGTGTGTGTGTGTGTGTGTTTAAAAATATGTTATTTCTTTTTTCTTTATTTTTAAATAAAATATTATTTCTTTAATTTAGTTTATTTTTCTTTTTTTCAAAATGATTTTATTTCTTCCCACTCTGGCAGCCACAACAATATTTCATTAAATTTGTAGAGGTGTTGGTAAAATGTTAGAACATACAGTACATGATAACCAGGCAAGACTAGCTTTTTTTCAGGTCTCTGGGGCTAAGCTAAACTAATACAAGCTAAATCACACCCTTAAAAGAATAGGAATGGGTGCTTTTTTCTACAGAATGTTTGTCTCTAGTCTTAAAATATGACAAAAATTCCCAATGCTAATTTTGTAATCTAAATCTTTGCAGCTCAGACAGACCAGCGGGATTACATTATAGATGTGGTAGTGAATATCTCAGATGTAGACACATTTCAGCTGATCCAGTCCGTGCTAAATGCAACAAGTCTTCCAATACAAATCGATAACACCACAGAAGTTTCAGCCATTGACATCACCACAGGTAAGTACAGCTGACCTTCTCTGATCAACTTTAACCAGACATATTGGTGTCAACAATATAATCCCAACGTCTCTTTTGACAGTGTGTTCTCCAAATAATACTGGCTACCAATGTAGATGTACACAACAGTTTGCATGGCCATACAGCACCTGTGTCACCTATGGAGCATGTGATCAGTTCTCCAATGGCCTCTGTACCTGTATCAATGCCATTCCAGTGGATGGCCAGTTCTGTCAACCAATATCAGGTAAAACATCCAACTATTCTTCAAATCTAATGCTGTGTTTCCAGCCACCTGTAACTTGTACCATTCCCACTTTCAAACCACGACTTATGACTTTGTAGTGTTCCGACTGCCAAACTGCCGGAATTGTGGAATGTAGATGCTCAGTTTTATACTAATTTACAATCATTTCTACCCCATGGTTGTTTGTTCTTTACTTATTTGAGGGAAACTGAGGAGGAAAAACAATGCATAAAGCCAGAGAAGCTGTTCTACCTTTTATGTTCCGTTAGTTGTAGCTATACTTGGATATGCACTTGGTATAAGTGTATTATTATTCTACTCAAAAGTAGCTAACAAGCTAGTCATAGAAGAACATAGATGATAAATATGAAGAATAGATTCAATATTATCATCGGTCAGTCACACCATGTTATGTATAAGTGGAAGTATCTAATTTGTGAGAGACTATTTATTATTATTATTATTATTATTATTGTTGTTGTTGATTCTATGTTTGTTCATTTTTCTCACAACACTTGTTTTTAAACACCTTCATCATCACAACATTTCTAGTTTCCCAGAATGTGTAAATTGTCAGTATTATCTGAAATTGATTTTCCTGCATATCTCACTTCTGGAAAGTAGTTCTGTGGGCAAGGTAAGACATTAGGGGGGTTTTCAGTAAGTACAACCATAACTACTTCCTTGTATTACCATTACAACAGTGTCTATAAACTGGAATAAAAGCAAACACTTGAACCGTGGCGTCTGTCATTCCTTGTTAAAGTATAACCACTTTTTACATCAGGATCTTTCTACTTTTTTTAGTAATAGGAACCGCCTTGTTCCTATTGCAGTTCTCTCGAGGGAACCCAGATTAAAACAGAGGCTATTCACTTCATGCTACTTTTTTCTTTCAGGCAGAATTTTATTTCATGGAAGATGCTTTGGTGGAGTTTTCTCCTAAGTAATTTCCTGGGCTTTATGTGTTAGAATAAATGTTAGAGCACAAGATAAAATACATGTATTAAACTTAAACCATTGCAGGTCTGACATGTGATGATTTGCACACAATTCACACAAACATAGGCCACAGTGTTGGGTTTTACTCTAGAACCTTCTTGTTGAGAAACAACAATACTACTACTAATAAATAACTACTACATTGACATGCTATACAAATAACACCATGATCTAAATCACTTTAAATGTTGCTCAGATGTAACCTGAACCCAACCCCAGCATTATATATTGTTTGTGTCCTTCAGCGCTTCTTCTAAATCAATCAATTAATCAATCAATCAATCAATTAGACAAATATTATTCATAGAGCATCACATCATAACAAATGTTTCCACATGTCATTGGCCTAAAGTAGACTCTTAAATCATGTTTCTGAAGCTCAAGCCTTGCTTTTAATAATGAAGGATGTTCAGGTGCCTCCACGTTTTACTGACAATCTTTGAATATGTTCCAGTGCTGGTAACTATTTATGTTCTACCTACAGAACTACTGACTGTGGCTGAATATGAAGTAAATGTTGAGCTGAACCTGACAGATATCAGCACATTGAACTATCTCAGGAATGTACTGAATAGTGGCAACCTTTCTCTGACTCTGGGTCCTACCATTAATATCACACACATTAATATCACCACAGGTAAGAACTGAACTTTATGATAATAATAATAATTCCTACTGGACATGGCCCAGTAGGGATTATTATAGATTAATTCGAGTTTACTGTTGCAGCCGATTTGAAAAGTAAAACCTCGAGTAACCCCCCACCCCTTCTCGGTACCTCCACACTTGCCCCCTCATTCTTCCAGAACACCGATAATTCACGCGCGCCGTACAGCAACAGTTTAGTCGTTGCCACACGGTTCGGGCACGGGATCCAACACCGACTCGGGCTCGTACCCCAACTCCGATCCACACATACATACATATCATACTAATGTTGCATTTCCTTGTCATTTATGCCAGTGAAGTTCACATCACAATATTGCTAACATAACTAGCCTAGCTTTATTTTCATTCCCTTTACGAGATATAATAGAACCAGCCTATATTTAGCTCAATTTCCTGTACTATAACTAGCCTAGCTTTAGCTTAATTTCTTGTATTACAGCTAATATAACAAGCCTAGCTTTAGCTTCATTTCCTGTACCAGAGCTAATAAAACTAGCCTAGCTTTAGCTTCATTTCCTGTACTGAAGCTAATATAAGTAGCCTAGCTTTAGCTTCATTTCTTGTACTAGAGCTAATATAACTAGCCTAGCTTTAGTTTAATTTCCTGTATTAGACCTCAGGCTTTGAAAATACACCATTCATACAGGAAGTGCACGCGCAGAAAGGGGGTCCGCGTAAATGACAGTTGACTTCATAAAAGACGGTTTATTCACCCACTGAAAACTATAGACTCCAGGTATGCGTTAAAACTAATAACAGCTGCACTTTCAATTCAAGGAGGGAAATGGACGTTACTTCTGTTAAGGTTTTGATATAATGAAAGCCAAACGTGTTTTGACCTTTGTCTGTCATCTGTACTTATTGTTTTCTTTTTTATAAGTATGTGTGTGTGTGTGTGTGTGTGTGTGTGTGTGTGTGTTGTAAATCGCCGGACACACACACACACACACACACACACACACACACACACATTAAAATGGCGATTTTATTTTTAGGCCATATCGCCCAGCCCTAATTCCCACTCTCAACTTACCTTATCAAGTATAGAGTAACTGACAATTACAGAAACTTGTTAAATTCAATTTCCATTTCCTAATGCTCAACTAAACACTCACTAGCAAGTTTCTGAAATCAAGATTCAAAGTGTTTATTGTCATATGTACAATATGGAAACATGTTTCCCTGTATAATTAAATTCTTACTTTGCTGTCCGCAGAATGCCTAACATATATTAAATCTAAAGGAAATATACAATAGAAATGTTTGAATTTACAAATGTACAATCAATTTCTTCATCAGAGCAGAATTTATAACGCACAAAAGTTGCCCTGGACTTCAGTATGTCAACAGGACAATCAGTTGTATCAACATGAGCTGAGAGGCTTCTCTCAACCAAAGGTTTCATGTGACTGCAAAACCCAAACATGGTGTGATCTAATGACACCATTGTTTTGTTTTTGGTTTTTCTAAAACCTGTCTCCCAAGTGTCAAATCTCCATAAAAATAACACACAGCTTTATCAGACTACTGCATTTTTGAAGTCACTGAACACTTTGTATTTTGTATATTTAGTGTGTTCCATGAATGGGACCAGGTTCCAGTGCAGATGTGAAGACCAGTATGTGTGGTCATACAACAACTGTGTAACATATGGAGCATGTGATGAGATCACTGATGACACGTGTGGGTGTATTAACAGTATTCCAGCCAATGGCCAATACTGCCTGCCACAAAAAGAAGGTAACAATGATGTTTGATGCATTACTTTAAGGCAGGGGTGTCACACTCACTTGAGTTCAGGGGCCACATTCAGTCTAACAGGATACAAAGTGGGCCAGAAAAGTCAAACTATAGCGCGGTTTCCTTCCTGGATATCCAGATCGATAACCTTCAACTTAAAACTTGCATCATACGAACTTCTTCGTGTGACGATGAAGGGGTGAGAATTTGAAAATGATTAACAGTTGCTAATTTGTCGTCTGTGTTTTATCTGCTAAAGAAAAAGTAGCATATTCTTGTTTGCATTGATTTTTCTTAGTAGTTTTTATTTTAATTCCGGTTAGAGCACCCCTAGTGGTGAAAGAAAAATCAACAGAATAGCCGCACCTTTGTATAAGCCTCATGGTTCAAAACATATGAAAACAGTGGCGGCTTATAGTCCAAAAAAATACGGTAGGTTATTATGATAGTATTTCACTGGTCTGACCCACTTTAGATTGAATTGACCTAAAATAATTTTTATATATTTAATTGTTAATATCTCTATTTCTGTATTTCACAAATTCACCCCAGAGGTTGGATTGAACCCTTTGGTGGTCCAGATTTGGTCCCCAGGCCACATGTTTGACACCTGTGCTTTAAGGTTATATACATAGCACCTTCCACTTTAACCTTTCACCATAGAATTTTAATGCATTAAAGTCAACATTACAAAATATTCTATGATAATTACTGGTAAGAGTATAACGCAATGAATGACTACTATCTTTCATGTGATTATTATTTAAGTTTTTGAAAGGAATTTCATGTTTATTAAATTATGTTTTGTCTTTCAACAGAGCCTCTGATTATTTATGAATATGAAGTTTTCATAGATGTGAACACTACAGACTTAAATCATGTGAAAAACAGTTTGAAGAATATTCCACTTCCCTTCGTTGTCAGTGCACAACTTAACATTTCTGCTATCAATATTACTACAGGTAAGAAGAGACATTTTTTTTCCTCATTGAATTTACTAGGTTTCTTTGCCTTCAAGTTGGTTTTACCAGAGAAAATATTTGTCTTTTTTCTTCAGTTTGTACCCAAGAAAGTTCTGGGTATGAGTGCAGATGTGAGGATGAATATCTGTGGCCGTGTAACAAGTGCACCATCTATGGGAAATGTAATGGTACTGCACATAATACATGTGATTGTATTAATGCCATTCCCAGTGATAGACAATACTGTCAGTCAGTACACAGTCAAAGTAAGTGTGTTTTTTCAGTTTTCATCAGTGGTACTTTAGAACAGGAGCCTTCACTTATTTTTGTTTTGTAGTTTTTTTTAAGAAACACCATCTTTGTTTTTGTTCAAAGACTTTACAACTTGTTCTCAGACCACCTCAACACCAGGTAAGGATAAATGAACACTGCTGGATTTCAAATTAAAGAAAGATTTAAGTGATTGTTGCTTTATTTCTGACAGCAGAAACTTTTCTTTTAATTATTCATTCCTGACAACTCTTTAGTAATTTCTTAATGCAATGAACCTCACAGACTCAACACTTAATATTACAACATAGATGAACCCTACGTCACAACATGACTCATTTCACACCATCAAATATGTGTCACATCCATAAGTTAAATAACAAACCTGCTTTTTGCTTGTGTCAGCAGGACCTGTAATATTAATTCCTTACCACAACTCTTCAGTAATTATATTTTTCATTGATCCTCACAGACACGACACCTACTGCCACAACAGAATTGAGCACTTCAACATATTCAACTATGATGACGTGTAAGACTGGCAGGAAAAAAAAGCATCATTTCACACCATAAAACAAGTGTCTATATTCTATAAATCTACTAATTTATCATTTCCCTTTTATTGGTGCATTTGCAGCTCCTCCAGTTTTGGATGAATACATCATTTCTGTTGAGTTGAACACCACAGATGTTGCTGTAATAAATCTACTGAGGACCATTCTGGACAATACTAGTTTCCCCATCAACATCATCAACCACATACAAATCTCTGAGATCAATATGACTACAGGTAACACTAACGGCTCATATGTTTTAGTCCACTTTGCTCAGATTTTTTATTTTTTATTTTTACATGCAGTAAAAGTCATTTGTAATCCGCATTCAAACCCTTAATTGTTACAGGTACAGTCCATAGTGATGTTTCTAGCATGACTAAATAAGAAAGAATGTTTTATTAATTGATCTGCAACTCTATATGTCACAACTTGCACAGTCTATGGTATAGTCAGGTTGTATATATTGTGTGATTTTGTGTTAAATTAATTGGTAATGGAGATTATTAGATTAGTAATTTATCATAATTACCATTTGTAATGTCTTATTTCTCTTCTGCAGTGTGTTCTCCAAGCAGCGCTGGTTACCAGTGCAGATGTGAAGATCAGTATCGCTGGTCATGTGACCAGTGTTTATTGTATGGATCATGTGACAACATCACTGATGACACATGTGGATGTATTGGTGCAATTCCCTCTGATGGACAGTACTGTCAGCCTGTCAATAACAGTGAGTGTTAGTCATGTGGTGTTCTACTGCAGTTTACAAAAAGTGACTTAAATAAAGTCAATAAAACAATACAATACAAACATAAATACAAAAAAAACTACCATTACTAGAATAACACATGTATAATAACATGTTCACACAAGTTAAATATAGACTTTAAAGAAAATTATTCTGCCTCTGATGCAACTTAAATGTTCATACTTTGTGTGATACAGTATATTTCATGAGGTAGTGAATACTGTTCATGTTTGCATTACATTATGTGATAGTATTTCTGCACTGGACCTCACATCACTGATTAATACATGATTTATTTTGTGCTTAACCATCATTTTCTCTGGTCATAAACAGACTTCACATCTTGTCCTCTTACAACACCAACTACACCACCAGGTAAGACTCATTTCACATCATCCAATATGTTTCACATTCATAGGTCAAATAACAAACCTGCTTTTTGCTTATGTTTGCAGGACATGTAATATTAATTCCTTACCACAACTCTTTAGTAATTATATATTTAATTGATCCTCACAGACACAACACCTGCTGCTACAACAGAGATGAACACGACTGCATTTGTTCCAACATCACTGACATCTGTGACAAGTAAGTGTTGAATATAGATTGTATTATTTTAGGTATATGCTTTTTTTCATTTAGTTTGTATAATGTATACTCTGAGCTAAATAATGTTCTTTGCAGACTCAACACCTAATGCTACAACAGAAATGAGCACTTCAACACCCACAACTCCAGTAACATGTAAGACTGACAAATTAATCTACATAATTTCACACCATAAAATAAGTGTCTTTGTGTACACATGTAATAATATGTATTTGTCTTTTTTATTGGTGCATTTGCAGCTCCTCCAGTTTTGGATGAATACATCATTTCTGTTGAGTTGAACACCACAGATGTTGCTGTAATAAATCTACTGAGGACCATTCTGGACAATACTAGTTTCCCCATCAACATCAACAACCACATACAAATCTCTGAGATCAATATGACTACAGGTAACACTAACGGCTCATATGTTTTATTCCACTTTGCTCAGATTTTTTTTTTTTTATTTTTACATGCAGTAAAAGTAATTTGTAATCCGCATTCAAACCCTTAATTGTTACAGGTACAGTCCATAGTGATGTTTCTAGCATGACTAAATAAGAAATAATGTTTTATTAATTGATCTGCAACTCTAAATATGTGACAACTTGCACAGTCTATGGTATAGTCAAGTTGTATATATTGTGTGATTTTGTGTTAAATTAATTGGTAATGGAGATTATTAGATTAGTAATTTATCATAATTACCATTTAAATATCTTTTTCTCTGCAGTGTGTTCTCCAAGCAACACTACATACCAGTGCAGATGTGAAGATCAGTATCGCTGGTCATGTGACCAGTGTTTATTGTATGGATCATGTGACACCATCACTGATGACACATGTGGATGTATTGGTGCAATTCCTTCTGATGGACAGTACTGTCAGCCTGTCAATAACAGTGAGTGTTAGTCATGTGGTGTTCTACTGCAGTTTACACACAGCTGTTGTGCCATAAATAAGGATATATGTAAAAGTACTTTTTACTGTTATTTATGTATCATTCTTATTCTGCCTCTGATGTTATATAAACATAAATATGCATACTTTTTATTCTCTATGGGTCTATATGTAAAAAAAATTCTGTGCTTAACCATCATTTTCTCTGTTCATAAACAGACTTCACATCTTGTCCTCTTACAACACCAACTACACCACCAGGTAAGATTTATTTCACACCATCAAATATGTTTCACATTCATAGGTCAAATAACAAACCTGCTTTTTGCTTATGTTTGCAGGACATGTAATACTAATTCCTCACCACAACTCTTTAGTAATTATATATTTAATTGATCCTCACAGACACAACACCTAATGCTACAACAGAGATGAGCACTTCAACACCCACAACTCCAGTAACATGTAAGACTGACAAATGAATCTACATCATTTCACATCATAAAATAAGTGTCTTTGTGTACAGTTGTAATAATATGTATTTGTCTTTTTTAATGGTGCATCTGCAGCTCCTCCAGTTTTGGATGAATACATCATTTCTGTTGAGTTGAACACCACAGATGTTGCTGTAATAAATCTACTGAGGACCATTCTGGACAACATTAGTTTCCCCATCAACATCATCAACCACATACAAATCTCTGAGATCAATATGACCACAGGTAACATTAACGGCTCATATGTTTTATTCCACTTTACTCAGATGTTTTTTATTTTTTTTATTTTATTTTTACATCCAGTAAAAATCATTTGTAATCTGTATTCAAACCCTTAATTGTTACAGGTACAGTCCATAGTGATGTTTCAAGCATGACTAAAAAAAGAATGTTTTATTAATTGATCTACAACTCTAAATATGTGACAACTTGCACAGTCTATGGTATAGTCAAGTTGTATATATTGTGTGATTTTGTGTTAAATTAATTGGTAATGGAGATTATTAGATTAGTAATTTATCATAATTACCATTTAAATATCTTTTTCTCTGCAGTGTGTTCTCCAAGCAACACTACATACCAGTGCAGATGTGAAGATCAGTATCGCTGGTCATGTGACCAGTGTTTATTCTATGGATCATGTGACACCATCACTGATGACACATGTGGATGTATTGGTGCAATTCCTTCTGATGGACAGTACTGTCAGCCTGTCAATAACAGTGAGTGTTAGTCATGTGGTGTTCTACTGCAGTTTACACACAGCTGTTGTGCCATAAATCAGCATATATATATATATATATATATATATATATATATATATATATATATATATATATATATATATATATATATATATAAAAAGTACTTTTTACTGCTATTTATGTATCATCCTTACTCTGCTTCTGATGTTATATAAACATAAATATTAATACTTTTTATTCTCTATGGGCCTATATGCAAAAAAATTCTGTGCTTAACCATCATTTTCTCTGGTCATAAACAGACTTCACATCTTGTCCTCTTACAACACCAACTACACCACCAGGTAAGATTTATTTCACAAAATCAAATATGTTTCACATTCATAGGTCAAATAACAAACCTGCTTTTTGCTTATGTTTGCAGGACATGTAATATTAATTCCTTACCACAACTCTTTAGTAATTATATATTTAATTGATCCTTACAGACACAACACCTGCTGCTACAACAGAGATGAACACGACTGCATTTGTTCCAACATCACTGACGTCTGTGACAAGTAAGTGTTGAATATAGATTGTATTATTTTAGGTATATGCTTTTTTTCCATTTAGTTTGTATAATGTATACTCTGAGCTAAATAATGTTCTTTGCAGACTCAACACCTAATGCTACAACAGAAATGAGCACTTCAACACCCACCACTCCAGTAACATGTAAGACTGACAAATTAATCTACATCATTTCACACCATAAAATAAGTGTCTTTGTGTACAGTTGTAATAATATGTATTTGTCTTTTTTATTGGTGCATCTGCAGCTCCTCCAGTTTTGTATGAATACATCATTTCTATTGAGTTGAACACCACAGATGTTGCTTTAATAAATCTACTGAGGACCATTCTGGACAACATTAGTTTCCCGATCAACGTCAACAACCACATACAAATCTCTGAGATCAATATGACGACAGGTAGGAAAAAACATACAAATAGTAAAGTGAATGAAGTGTACTGTTAAAACCTCTTTTATTAGTATGCTCATTTTAAAAGGCAACTTTTTTATTATGAATTCTTCTTTTTCTTCTTCTTAATAAAACTAAAATAAAATGCCATCTTTTGTTAATGTTTGTGTGCAGTGTGTTCTCCAAGCAACACTACATACCAGTGCAGATGTGAAGATCAGTATCGCTGGTCATGTGACCAGTGTTTATTCTATGGATCATGTGACACCATCACTGATGACACATGTGGATGTATTGGTGCAATTCCTTCTGATGGACAGTTCTGTCAGCCTGTCAATAACAGTGAGTGTTAGTCATGTGGTGTTCTACTGCAGTTTACACACAGCTGTTGTGCCATAAATCAGTATATATATAAAAATACTTTTACTGCAGAATATCATGCTTATTCTGCCTCTGATGTAATATAAACATAAATATTCATTTTTTGTGTGCTCTATGGGCCTCAATGCAATGTTTTTTTCTGTGCTTAACCATCATTTTCTCTGGTCATAAACAGACTTCACATCTTGTCCTCTTACAACACCAACTACACCACCAGGTAAGATTTATTTCACACCTTCAAATATGTTTCACATTCATAAGTCAAATAACAAACCTGCTTTTTGCTTATGTTTTGCAGGACATGTAATACTAATTCCTTACCACAACTCTTTAGTAATTATATATTTAATTGATCCTCACAGACACAACACCTGCTGCTACAACAGAGATGAACACGACTGCATTTGTTCCAACATCACTGACGTCTGTGACAAGTAAGTGTTGAATATAGATTGTATTATTTTAGGTATATGCTTTTTTTCATTTAGTTTGTATAATGTATACTCTGAGCTAAATAATGTTCTTTGCAGACTCAACACCTAATGCTACAACAGAAATGAGCACTTCAACACCCACAACTCCAGTAACATGTAAGACTGACAAATTAATCTACATCATTTCACACCATAAAATAAGTGTCTTTGTGTACAGTTGTAATAATATGTATTTGTCTTTTTTATTGGTGCATTTGCAGCTCCTCCAGTTTTGTATGAATACATCATTTCTATTGAGTTGAACACCACAGATGTTGCTTTAATAAATCTACTGAGGACCATTCTGGACAACATTAGTTTCCCCATCAACGTCAACAACCACATACAAATCTCTGAGATCAGTATCACGACAGGTAGGAAAAAAACATACAAATAGTAAAGTGAATGAAGTGTACTGTTAAAACCTCTTTTATTAGTATGCTCATTTTAAAAAACAACTTTTTTATTATGAATTCTTCTTTTTCTTCTTCTTCATAAAACTAATATAAAATGCCATATTTTGTTAATGTTTGTGTGCAGTGTGTTCTCCCAGCAACACTACATACCAGTGCAGATGTGAAGATCAGTATCGCTGGTCATGTGACCAGTGTTTATTGTATGGATCATGTGACAACATCACTGATGACACATGTGGATGTATTGGTGCAATTCCTTCTGATGGACAGTACTGTCAGCCTGTCAATAACAGTGAGTGTTAGTCATGTGGTGTTTTACTGCAGTTTACACACAGCTGTTGTGCCATAAATCAGCATATATATAAAAATACTTTTACTGCAGAATATCATGCTTATTCTGCCTCTGATGTAATATAAACATAAATATTCATTTTTTGTGTGCTCTATGGGCCTCAATGCAATGTTTTTTTTCTGTGCTTAACCATCATTTTCTCTGTTCATAAACAGACTTCACATCTTGTCCTCTTACAACACCAACTACACCACCAGGTAAGATTTATTTCACACCTTCAAATATGTGTCACATTCATAGGTCAAATAACAAACCTGCTTTTTGCTTATATTAGCAGGACATGTAACATTAATTCCTTACCACAACTCTTTAGTAATTATATATTTAATTGATCCTCATATATATGATTTTGTTTATCTTTGTAAATCAGGCCTCAAAAGCGCTGCTAAATGACACTGTTATTACTTGTCACCAAGTAATTTCAGATACATGAGATAGATACAGATGTCAATGCATACACTTGTATTTAATAACATTGATGACGCCTTTTCAGCTGGTTGCAATCTGGAGTAATCTTTTAATTTCTTCACACGCACACTGTATTATAAAGTGCATTAAGTGAAGTCAAATAATTAGATAAAAAGTCTAAATCATTACATAAAAAGTCAAAAACATGAGATAAAAAGTCAAAATCAGGAGATTAAGTCAAAATTCCCAGTCACTAAGTACAGCCAGAGTTCATCCATATATAAGGTGCACTGTGGTTTTTGGAGAAAATTAAAGTCTTTTAAGTGCTCCTTATAGTCCAGAAAATACAGTAACATTTTGTTCCCCAAATGTCATGTACTTTCCTATTTAAAAATTGGTATGGACATTTTAGAAACATCCAAATATTGGTATGGACCCATCCATAGCATCCATATACAATTTTATGCCCATGTTTCTTTCTTTCTTTCTTTCTTTCTTTCTTTCTTTCTTTCTTTCTTACATGAAATCTCTTAGACGTAGCATGCACTGTATGCTAAATCATATTATTTAAACAGTGTAGCATACTGTGTCTCATTTACATCTTATTTTATTGATCCTCACAGATACAACACCTAATGCCACGACAGAAATGAACATTACAACACCCACAATGACGCCAACAATGGACGTTACGAGTATGTATACTGTATCAAAGAATACCTTTTCATGGTCAAAATATCATGATTTAAGATGTCCTGTCTAGATATGACACAGCTCTAAAATATCTATTTCCAGATGCTACAACAATACTGAACACTACAATAACATCAACCTCCATGACTGTAACAAGTATGTGCTTAGGCTCCTATACTTTTGGTCTTACAATTCACATTAGAGCTGCATATGGCCGTCATTAGATTTTTTTCCCAATTTTTTAGCAACTCATAATGTAATAACAGCTCATAATGTAATAACAGCTCATAATGTAATAATTTACCGTATTTCCCGCACTATAAGGCGCACTGGATGAGAAGGCGCATTAAGCGAAGTCAAAATCATGTGACAAAAAGTCAAACTTATCAAATAAAAAGTCCAAATCATGAGATAAAATGTTAAAATTATGAGATAAAATGTCTACATTTATGAGATAAAAAGTGAAAATTCCAAGTCACTAAGCACAACCAGAATTAATTCATATATAAGGCACACTGGATTATAAGGCACACTGGGTTTTTTAGAGAAAGTCTTTTAAGTGCTCCTTATAGTCCAGAAAATATGGTAAATGTAATAACTCATAATTAACAATTAACAATCAGTTATTACTTTGTGTAAATGTTCCTAACAGACTCAACACCACAAGCTACAACAGTAATGAACACAACAACACCCACGACTTTACCAACAACTGAAGTTACCAGTAAGTTAATACCGCTTTGGTAACAGTTTTGAATCTCCCTTTGCTGTGTATTTTAATTTTATCACTTCAATTTTGTTTGGATGTCCCTAACAGACACAACATTTAATGCTACAACAGAGATGCACACTACAACACCCACAACTACACCAACAACTGAAGTTACCAGTAAGTGTTTAGTTTTATAGAAAGCCCAGCGTGTGAAAGACTTAAAGGCAAATAAAATTATTCTACTATAGTAATGCTGGGCAATCAAAATATTTGGTTTTTTATTTCTTATTTTTTTTATTTTGTATTAATAATTTCTTTCCTGCTCCTTTTTTTATTATTATTATACAGTATTTAAATGGAGCAACTGCAACACACAATACTATCCCTCTGGGATTAATACAGTATTTTGATGAATAGAATAGAAGACAATAGAATACAATAAAATTATAATATTACAGGTAAGTTAATAACGCATTGCTAACAGTTTGAAATCTCTCTGTACTGTGTGTGAATGTAGAGAACTGATCATTTTTGTGTATTGCTACAGATTCCTGAATATTACTACTAATATCTATATTAATATTAATATTAAGATATTTGAATTTCATCACTTCAATTTTGTTTGGATGTCCCTAACAGACACAACATTTAATGCTACAACAGAGATGCACACTACAACACCCACAACTACACCAACAAGTGAAGTTACCAGTAAGTGTTTAGTTTTATAGAAAGCCCAGTGTGTAAAAGACTTAAAGACAAATAAAATGGATTCTTCTATAGTGATGCTGGTCAATCAAAATGTTTGTTTTTTTAATTTCTTATTTACTTTGTATTAATAATTTTTTTCCTGCTCATTTTTTATTATTATATTTGAATGGAATAACTGTAACACACAATAATATCCCCCTGGGATTAATAAAGTATTTTGATGAATACAATACAATACAATACAATGTATTCTGAATTCTACACCAGATGCTACAACAGTTCTAAATACAACTACAGCTGCTCCACCATCAACAATGGTCATAAGAAGTAGGTGTTACAACTGCCTTTCTTCATTTTAGACAGAAATCTGAAATTAGAAATATTATTGTTAATTTCTGTTCTTTCAGCCACAACACCTAATGCTACAACAGTCATCAACACTACAACACCCACAACTACACCAACAACTGAAGTTACTAGTAAGTGTTTAGTTTTATAGAAAGCCCAGTGTGTGAAAGACTTAAAGACAAATAAAATGAATTTCACTATAGTGATGCTGGTCAATCAAAAAACATTTTTTTCTCATTTATTTATGTATTTATGTTTTAATTTATGTATTTATTTATTTATTCATTTATTTTGGATTAATTTATTTCCTGCTCCTTCTTTATTATTATATTTGAATGGAGCAACTGTAACACACAATAATATCACTCTGGATTAATAAAGTATTTTGATGATTAGAATAGAATAGAATAGAATAGAATAGAATAGAATAGAATTTCTTTAAATGTATTTTGAATTCTACACCAGATGCTACAACAGTTCTAAATACAACTACAGCTGCTCCACCATCAACAATGGTCATAAGAAGTAGGTGTTACAACTGCCTTTCTTCATTTTAGACAGGAATCTGAAAATAATTAGAAATATTATTGTTAATTTCTGTTCTTTCAGCCACAACACCTAATGCCACAACAGTCATCAACACTACAACACCCACAACTACACCAACAACTGAAGTTACTAGTAAGTGTTTAGTTTTAAGTGTGACATGAAACCCAGTGTATGAAAGACAAAGACAAATAAAATGGATTATACTACAGTAATGTACCTTTTTGGCGGAGGTAAATATCCCCCTGGGATTAATACAATATTTTGATAAATAGAATAGAATAGAATAGAATAGAATTCCTTTAAATGTATTTTGAATTCTACACCAGATGCTACAACAGTTCTAAATACAACTACAGCTGCTCCACCATCAACAATGGTCATAAGAAGTAGGTGTTACAGCTGCCTTTCTTCATTTTCAACAGGAATCTGAAAATATTTAGAAGTAATTATTATTTTTTGTTCTTTCAGCAACAACACCTAATGCTACAACAGTCATCAACACTACAACACCCACAACTACACCAACAACTGAAGTTACTAGTATGTATTTAAAGCAGTGTGTGACAGACTTACAGCTTCATTACGCGAAACTTTCAGTATTTTTTTGCAGTGTCGTATTCACATATTGCAAATGGTCTGAGAGAAAACCAGAATTTTTGCATCTTGTCTTTGTTTTGAGAGAAGGCTTATAATGATGGCCAAAATTATTACAATAATTAAAAAAAATATATATTTTAAACTGAATTTAACACATTCATGGTTAAATTAATGGTGATACATACACACACACACACACACACATATATATATATATATATATATATATATATATATATATACAGACAAACAGACATATAGTTTTATCCTTATTAACCAATTTTTTTTTTCCAGATTTAACTACAGTTGCCTCCACAACTGTGAATCCAACTACAGTTACTGCAATGACAATAACAAATGAAACTGGTGAGTATAAGCCTAACAGAAGGATGAAAAAAAAATGTCATCCTACTCTTAATGTTACTGGGCTTAAATAAATCAGGTTCGGGTTTCCTTATTCACACCTATAAGTGGATTTGTACCACAGTCAGTTCATGTTCATACTTAACATTTGGCTACGTTTACATGATGTTTTTTTCATGCCGAATGATTTATTCTGAGTAAAATCATTCAGAATGAAATCTATTTCCTTCATGTTTACATTGAAATGTTAAATCTGAATAAAGGTTTACATGGAAACGGGTGTATTCTGCTCTAGTTAATTGGGCTTTAAGAGGTACAGAGGGTTCTGATTGGACAGAACAGCCGCTTAATGTCTTTTCAACTGGAATTAGGTGTTTACATGGTCATCTTAAAGAGGAATTAACCTTTATTCAGAATTAAACAGGAATAAAAACTCCCATGTAAACAGGGATATTCAGACATAAACAACCATGAAATGACATTAAATGTACATTCTTTTGCTAATAATAACATGGTGTTGCTTCCAGATTCAACACCAGTTCCTCCAACACACATCAACACACCAATCACAACTTCACCAACGACTACTTTCACAACAGCCACAAGTAAGTTTTTCTCTTATTTAACAAAAACATGTACTCTTCAGTCATCCATCTTCATTTCAATTGTTTTATTTTTATATTTTATAGATTCAACAACCATTGCTACAACATTTGCGCACAACACAACGGCCCTAATTTCAACAGCTGTGACAGGTAAGTTGTCAAACAAATTGTATATTTTTTACTTTTCATTCAATCATAAAACCTAGAAAAAAAAATGTTTTAAACCATAAACACCCAAACATGCGCTGGTGACCTAAAGTATCTGCCGATCTAAAACGTGTAATACCTGTTGTTGGTCTAAAGTGCGGTTTATCATCTTGTTATGGTTCAATCAAGTCAGTCAGTCTATATATATATATATATATATATATATATATATATATATATATATATATATATATATATATATAGACTTCACACATATTTCATACCCATCACACTGACATTATATTTCCATGTAATTTATGTCAGTGACTAAACAGTTTTCCAGTGAACTTTAAATGCTAATATTGCTAATATAACTACCCTAGCTTTAGCTTCGTTTACTGTACTAGAGCGGAAAAAAATTGTGAATCAAATTTTTGGTGAAAAATCTGAGATTTTTAGTTAGTTTAGATATTTTAGTTTTAGGCCATATCGCTCAGCCCAGATAGATAGATAGATAGATATCCCACCATGTGAAGTTAACAGCAGCAACATTTACAAACAAGTCTAAAGAAAAAGACAGGAAAACATCACAGACAAGTGAGGCATTAAATATAAATGAAAATATATGAACAGATTGTAATTGTATTCAATGTGGAAACTGTTGCAGTGTTTGACCGGACAAGCCCTACTGCAACACAAAGCTCAACAACTTCAGAAGTTACGACTACCCCAGTGCCTACCACTACTACAAATGCAACGACTATGAATACAGCTGTCACCAGCACTCCTGTACCTCCCAGTCAAGTTTCTACAGGATCTACCAATACTACACATATTACCACTGGCACTATTCCCACAACTACCTCTACTACTCCTCCCACTACTACTACCAATACAACAAAAGCTCCCACTACAACAACTACCACTACAACAAAAGCTCCCACTACAACAACAACAACAACAAAAGCTCCCACTACAACAACTACCACTACAACAAAAGCTCCCACTACAACAACTACCACTACAACAAAAGCTCCCACTACAACAACAACAACAACAAAAGCTCCCACTACAACAACAACAACAACAGCTGCTACTACTCCTTCACAACCAGGTAATGTTCAACCCTTTAACTCCTGAGACTTTAACAGTTCAACAGTGGGAAAAAAAAAATGAACAAAAACACCCAAAGTGATCAGTAAAATGAACAAAAATTATTAATAAACCAACAAAATATTGAATAAATGATAATAAGTAACATGAACAAAAGACACAAATGCAACAAAATTGATGAAAAAAATAATTTAAAAAAGGAGAAAACGAGATAAAATATGCAACAAAATGAACAAAAAGTAATAAATACAGTGGTACCTCTACTTACGAAAGACCCAGCTAACGAATAATCCAAGTAATGAAAAACCTTTACCTAAATTTTTCGTCTCTGAATATGAAAGTTCTATTTATGAAAGGAAACTGAAACCCCGAGACATAAATACTATGTACATTACTGTACGTAATGCACATAACTACATACTGTATGTAAATATGTCATGTACGTACTGTACGTAGCATCCCATTGGCTATGAGGGAGCTACCCATGATGCCACCAAATGTCCGTCAACAAACAGAGCTGAAAGTGAAAGTGACAATTAAAACAACCACAATGGTGTGGAAATGACCCGCATGTCTGGTTCATTTTAATGGCTTAATGCTTAATGTTCAGTCAGTAAAGACACATTTACCCACTGAGACCAAAATTTCATCCAAAATCTAAATCTACATTTTCTTTTACTTTTAACAAATATTTCATATAAAAGTGGTAATTTTTCAAATCATTTTTCAAGGGTTTGAGGGGTAGTATTTGGGGCCTTGGAACAAATCAGGCCTTTTACATGTAAAATATGACTATGAAAAATTTGCAGAATGAAAACCCTTCTGGAACAAATTAATTTGGTAAGTAAAGGTACCACTGTATTAACAAAATAATAAATAACATGGAAAAGTTTAAATATATATAAATAAGTACAGTAGCATTGTAAATTGGGTCCTAGTAGTCTTACTTTTGCCGTTTTGTAAATCAGTTGCTTTTTGACACCTGTTCCAGGAAGTCTGTAAAAACACAGTAAAAAAAATAAATAAAATAAAGGAAAATGGTTGAATTTTTCAGAACATTTAAACTAAACTATCCATTCGGAACGTATCAGCACTGACACATCAGGGGTTAAAGGGTTAATGAACAGAACAAGGATGTATGTAACTAACCACAGTTGCCCAGTGAGAGCATTAGAAGTTCTAACCTTAAACATGATCATTTGTCACAGAGTTTGTAAATTCTCAAACTGTTAATTATCAGTAATGATTTATCTAAAAGGCAAAAATTGCTTGTTTTAAAAATGTGAAGATGAAAGTTGCAGGGCTCTTGTAATTGTATTTTTCTCATGCTTGTTTTGAACATAAACAGGGGTCAGTGTAGCAGTGTCTATGAGATTAGACTTAGAATTTCAACCATCACTGAGTGATTCCACAAGTTTGGAGTACAGAAACCTTGAAAGACAGATTCGCTCTCTGGTAAGTGAATGCCTTTCATTTAAAACAAGTATTCAGAGAATGCTTAATCTCACCCATTCTTGAATTAGAGCCAATAATGTGCGTTAGATGTTTCTACTAAATGCAAACTTGACCTTTTACCTTTTGCAATATTGATAATTTTGTTATAAGTATATATGCGTCAGTGCGTGTAATATTACAATATACTCAGTATTGATTAAGTTACAGCGTGATATGTCTATGCTACATGTACTGCAGTTAGTTAATTACATGTACTGTAGTTAGTTAATTACATGTACTGTAGTTAGCTGGCTGATAGTTGACTTCATATGGTCTTACTTTGCCCATGATTGTTATGGCCAACAGTTTGTTATGTATATATGATTTATTACAGTATTGTCCTATTTAAGTGTCAAACCATGTTTGTCTCTTGTAGATGTTTTTTTTTTTTTATTATTTTTTTTTTTTACATCATGACCAGGAGACTACAGATCTGCCTGATTATGGCTTTTTTAACCATGTGAAATCATGTGTTTTATGAAATTGTATTGTCCCCTTTCTAATCAACTAAACTTAATAAAAACCTTCTAATTCATAATATTGTTCATGTTCACATCCTGTGTTTTTTTACCCACAGTTACGGGGTGTGTATGAAAGTCTGACAGGATTCCGTGAAGTTGTAATTTTGGGATTCAGGTACAGGAATACTGGCATTATAAGTGAATGGATGTTTATTCAAACATTCACCCATTTCATCTTTGGCTTTTAATTCTTCCTCTTTTAGAGAAGGGAGTGTCATAACAGATTTTGCTATTGAAGCATCACAATTTGAACCCGGTGAACTGGAAAAAGCAAATCAAAACATCCCTGCAGCAATGAAGGACGTTGCCCCTGTCATTGGAACACCTTCTGCATCTTATACCTGTAAGTAAAAAATAAAATAAAATAAAAATGTTCATCAGTTGGATATATTCCAAACTAATTTTTCTCTGAATTTGCTCACAGCTCCAACTCGACTCATTCTACAACCAACAATCACTTTTACTGGTCAAAACTTGAGACTGCAGTGTGGGCCCCCTCCTCCAAATGTGGATGTAGGAAAAATTACTGGGGCTGAGTGGAGATTTAACGGACGAAAAATTGAAGGCGAAAGGCTCACAGTCACTACTGGAACCTCAAACTCTGTGCTTACAGTCAACGAAGTAATTCTTGCTGACATTGGTGAGTCAAAGTGTACACTAGAGTACACAGAAGAGTACGCTAAAGAGTACGCTAAAGAGTACGCTAAAGAGTACACTACAGAGTAAGCTAAACCAGTCATTTCTAAATAGGTAGGTGGGTGGTGCCTGAATAAAAAAGATAAAACTGTAAATGTGGTTAGCTAACTACAGAACATGTAGTTAACCAACTACAGAACATTTAGTTAACTAACTACAGAACATTTAGTTAACCAACTACAGAACATTTAGTTAACTAACTACAGAACATATAGTTAACCAACTACAGTGCATGCCGTTAACTAACTACAGAACATGTAGTTAACCAATGACAGAACATATAGTTAACTAACTACAGAACATTTAGTTAACTAACTACAGAACATATAGTTAACCAACTACCGAACATTTAGTTAACCAACTACAGAACATTTAGTTAACTAACTACAGAACATATAGTTAACTAACTACAGTGCATGCCGTTAACTAAATACAGTGCATGCCGTTAACTAACTACAGTGCATGCCGTTAATTAACTACAGAACATGTAGTTAACCAATGACAGAACATATAGTTAACTAACTACAGAACATTTAGTTAACCAACTACAGAACATGTACTTAACTAACTACAGAACATGAGGGTCAAAATCATACCCAAAGTGAAAATGAGCTAAAGTGTTAAAATGTGTTAAAAGATTTAGAAAAATGGGAAGTAAAATTAAAGGTGTCATTCACGCTCCATTGGAATCTGATGGGTCACATGGAGTTACCAACACATGCTGTGTCACCTCCACTGGCTGTATTTCCCATTCATAGAAAACAACACAGAGAAAAAAGCCACTCAGAAAAAGCCTGTCCACAACACGTCATGTGGATGCTGGCATCACCCACGTGAGGTTAAGCCCACCCATGGAATGCAGGTGACACTCCCCCCGCCCGTCCCCTATTGCAGCAAATCTGAAATAGCATTAGCATCTACAAGAGAAGATGAGGAAGTACCAGTAAACTCTGTTGTTCCATCTCAAGTCATTTTTCTACCCTCCAAAAACAGCTGAAAACAAAGCAACCAGGACGTTTTTTTTTTAATAGACCCAATGCACGATGCATTCAATAACAATGGAGAACACAGCAATATTAATGAAATAATGATGGAATGACACCTTTAAAAACTGTTCAAACACACTGTACTGTTTTTTGTCAATGTGTGGGCTTGGTGCGTGACACAGATTAAACAGCAAACCAAACTCATTTTCACCAGCCAGGAAGCGAGCGCCTTGCTGCGTTTATTTTCTTCTCAACTTTGCAGGTAAAAAGACATTGCTGCCCGATGGGCACAGAAAACATGTTGGGAATAAACTGTCAGAATACTACAACACGTATCTAACTGACCAAGATGGCTGACAGTATATGACGTCATGCATAAACAAATGTCAGAATAAAGGTTCGCCTTCGTTCTGTGCTTTCTTTACAGAAAACTGAATTTTATTAAACATGAATTTAATTCCACACAATAAAACAACTTAAAAACAAAAATAAACACGAGCTTTCGGTGTAATTAAAGCGGAGGACAGAACACACACACAAAAATTTTAAAATGTCTTAAAAGAGACCTTAAAACCATAGACAGATGTTATCATTTATATTAAAAACAGGTGAAAGCATGCAAATATATTAAAATATAGGAGAAGGGGATTAAATGTATTTAAAATAATGCTAACAACACAAGAATGCAAAGATGTGTTAAGAGATGTTAAAACATACACAGATGTTAAAGTTTGTTTAATAAATGTAAGCACACGAAGAGATGAAGATATATATGTTTAAAAATATGTTTATGAAATAATAAATCTTCATTTTTTTCTTTTACATACAAAGATGAAGAAGGGGGCATCACTGCTTTTTTTAATCTAATGTTATCTCATCTACTTAATACCAATTTCTTTCTTGCAGGACTTTATGAATGCACCTTGAGGGGGACGGTTATAAATTTTATCCAAAGAACATCTTTAACAGCAGCCAATATTAAAGCAGCTCCCAATGTGCGACTACAAAGCGCTCTGAATATTGAGTGCACTGACAGAGCAGAGGAGACCCTTAAATGTTGTGTGCAGCCTGCATATAGAGTCCAGTGGTACAGAGATGATGGTACTGTTTTGCCCTCAGGTATGTTTTTTTAGGTTTGATATTATAAACCCTTTCATTTTCCCATGATGTCAGAGCTGTCAGAATCAGTCCCTCCAGGATTTGGCCTTTTTTGAGATTTTTGAGATCCTAAAATGTTGCGTGAGCTTTTCCAAAAAATTGCGATGAAAGTTGCAGTGCTTTTTAGGCTTTTGTTACAGAAGGAATTGAAAGTTGCGATAAATAGTTGTGATTTTCTGTTTTTGTAATCAAAATTAATATTTAGTTACTGGAAAATTAATTCCAAGTCATTGTGATATGGTCTTCGAAACTACCGTTTACTGAGATGGAAAATAAACGATTATAAGGATTACAAAAATACAACAAAATTTTTTTTTTGTTTGTTTGTTCAAAGGTTAAAGTTCATATGACCTCACAACACTACATAAAGTAGTATACATTATTACTAGTAAATGGTCTGTATTTATATAGCGTTTTTCCACCTTCATGATGCTCAAAGCACTTTACATTAGCTTCACATTCACCCATTCACACACACACACTCATACACCAGTAGGTTTCTAAGGTTCTGTCAGTCCTACTGGGGGCCTAAGTCCGGGTTCAGTGTCTTCCCCAAGAACACTTCCACATGTGGACTGCCAACTGCCAACCTCTTGGTCATTGGGCGACCCTCTCTACCAACTGAGCCACAGCCGCCCTAGTACTGTGTACTGTATCTTAGAGGCAGTTTCTATGACAAAAATAGAACAAAGACACTGAAATATTAAGACAACCATTCAAATACGGCAAATAAAATATTACCTGGATGAGAAAAATGCAGCAGAAAAAGTACTCTTCCAAATACACCTGTTGGTACCAGTGCATCATGTTAGTCGACCAATGTGAACGGATGGCCGCGCACATGTTGCTTCGTACTGTAAGGTACACAGGAAAAGGTGGAAGGAGCAGCTTAAGACGTTGCAAATGATTGGTCACATTTTGCGGGAAAGTAGCGGTGATTGGTTAAAATTGCAACATCGTGCTGAAAATCACAGGGATTGGTTGAATTTGCGTTGAAGTTGCAAATCACAACATCGTTAAATCCTGGAGGGTCTGAGAATAGAGTCTGTCTTGTTGTACCAGTAATGTTCAAACAATGTGTTGAATGTTGACAGACAATAGTCTCGAGAATGGCGACTATTGCATCAGGCACAGATATCAGGTGACAAACTGCAACCAAGCACAGAGAAGACAAGTTTTCAGATGCCGCGTGGATAACCCAAGTGAATATCAGAGGACGACAATATTGACTTTGTTTCTAGAACGTAAGACTGCTCTTTGACATCAGAACATTTATCAATTCATGTTTTTGTTGACATTAACAAAATATTTTGTGATTTATAAGCTGCTACATGTCAGGACGAACAGTTTGGGAGTGGAAGACCAGGGGATGAATCGATAATAGAATGTGATAAAGGTCAGCAGGGAAGCAAGACTGCTGAATGTCAGAGTTCAGGGCAATGGACGCTCGTAAAAGACACCTGCATTCTGATTGCAATCAGCGAATTGAAGGTCAAAGCAGAGGTAGGCAATAGAGATGGTATTTTTGGCTCTTTGGGGGGATCCGGATCTGTATGACTCATTCCTTTTAAACATGGTTTCACCTCTAGATTAAAGTGGATCCAGACACTGCTCCTTTTCCTTTGGCCTTGGCTCATTTTAAATCCAAAATTTAAAATGAGCAAATAAAAGCGCTGGAAAGTTGAGTGATTCAACTAACTAACTAACTTGATCTTACAGCCGTTGACAGACGCAGAGCCCCCTCCCACTCTCGGACCCTTGGAAACACCCCTTGTCAACATTTTGTTTGCAAAAACACATTTCGGTGACCTTTACCTTTGATCTACATATATCAAAATATAATGGGATCTATTCTGGACCGCCTTGCACCTTTCCTTAAAATCTTATGGAAATTGCTCCAGTAGTTTTTGCCTAAAGTTGCTGACGATCAAAGAGACAAACAAAATGAGGGCGAGGGTAATGAATGCATATGGTTTGAGGGGGTGCCTTATAACAGTTGGTTTTTTATGTGTACTCAGAAACTGTAGCGGGTGCTTCCCTGACAAAAAATACGACAAAAACAGAAAACAACCAAAACAGTAAAATGTTCTCCAGTTCCCTTTTAAGTTCCAAGACACATGATAACAAGTCAACACAAATGTACAAGCTTTGCCAGAAGTAACAACAATGACAATGACAAATAGTTTGTCATGTAATCCAATGTTGGTAACTAAAAGTTGGGCTTTTCATCAAAACTACACTTCACATGTTAACTGTGACAAAAAAACTCACTTTTCTCATTGTTTTTGTGTCAATCTCAGGATTTGGTTGAGTCTGAAGTCCGGGAGTTTGTAGGAAATCTCAGTGAAACTGTTGAAATGGAGAAAACAGTAGTTACCGAGTCATCTGAAACTATATCAGCGATTGTTGACATCATTGAAACAATTGCTGATGTAACTACTGCTGTCACAGAACCTGTCATGCAGGTGAGTTTTACGTTAACTTAAAGAAGGTTATATTTAAAAATGTTTAGCATTTTGACAAACGGTAAATTGACGAAACTGTCTCTGTCTGCAGAATGTACTAGACACAGTTGATGTCATTATTTCTGATGAAGCAAGAGAGTCCTGGCAAGTTCTGAATTCAAATGAAAACCGTAATGCAAGTTCAGAATTACTGGGCTCACTCGAAGTTCTTGCAAATGGTTTAGTTGGAGAGTTTACCATTGAAACTCAACGGATCCTGCTCAACAGAACTGCATTTAATGACACCTTCAGGGCATCCTTGAATTCCAGTATCGACATTCTCATTCCTGACACAGATTTGGAGAACGTCTTCATCACCACAATCATCTTTTCGACACTAGATAATGTAATGCCACCACGAGATACTAGCTTCAACGTTACCCTCTTTAACACCACTAGCAATGAAACTGTTTTTGAGAACACCCTCAATGCTGCAGTGGTGCTAATCAGAGTAAATGCAACAGTTAACAATGTTAGTCTGAGCTACAATAAGAAAAACAGCTCTTTGGGCCTGAACACTCAGTGTGTCTTCTGGAACTTCACACTCTTTGATGGCATAGGTGCATGGGATGATGAAGGCTGCAAATTTGTTTCTGACATCGATGACATTGTGACCTGCAACTGCAGCCATCTCACCTCCTTCTCAATACTGATGGCCACTGACATCCCTCCGTCAATCAGAACACTTCTGGATGTCATCACCTATGTTGGTGTTGGCATATCTATGGCCAGCTTAATTATATGTTTGATTATTGAGGGATATGTTTGGAAAACCATCACTAGAAACAGCACAGCCTTTATGCGTCATGTTTCTATCGTAAACACAGCACTCTCTCTTTTGATTGCAGACATCTGTTTTATTATCGGGGCCGCTGTTGCTAAGAACTCTGCAGAAAACCCAGATGAAAACCATGACGTTCCACTTGGACCATGTAGCACAGCAACATTTTTTATGCATTTTTTCTACCTTGCACTGTTCTTCTGGATGCTTGTTTCAGGCCTCCTCCTCTTCTACCGCACAGTTATGGTCTTCTCCCACATGTCTAAGTCAACCATGTTAGCCATTGGGTTCACTCTAGGCTATGGGGCCCCACTTTTAATCGCCGTTATTACTGTTGCTGTCACTGCCCCAAGTACTGAGTACATCAGGAAAACTGACGCCTGCTGGTTGAATTGGGATGACAGCAAAGCCTTGTTGGCTCTGGTGATACCTGCCTTAACTATAGTTTTCATTAACATTATAATTATGTTCGTGGTCGTGGTCAAAATCGTGAGGAGAGGTGTTGGAGATGTTGCCCAACCAGATGAAAAGCACACTATGAAGGTCATTGCAAGATGTGTGCTCATTCTGACTCCTTTATTTGGACTGACATGGTCTTTAGGAGTGGGGACCATGGTCTCACCAACAAATGTAGGAATCCACATTGCCTTTGCATTCTTCAATTCACTGCAGGTATTTGCATCTAATGAAATACTACGAAGTTCACATAATTGCGGTGTTTCTTTAATGATGAGTTAATGACCGAGATGTCCATTTTTAAATTTCCGCAGGGTTTCTTCATTTTAGTCTTTGGAACACTAATTGATTCAAAGGTATGTCCTCCCGAAATAAATTATTAATATTGTTACATGTAAGACAATTTAAAAAACTAAAAACAAGTTATGACGAAGTTTCACATGTATAAAGGCCTTGTCAAAACTAAGGGCTCGTTACGTAGTCGATGCATTGCTATGCATACGCGTCCGCAAGGCTACACATCGGCCGCCATTGTGACGCGTAGGTAAACTCGTCCTGTCAACTTTTGATACGCGACGTGCTGATCCGCACAATACCTTGTGTTGTCGGTGGGGGCGATACTGCAAATATTGTCCATTCTTTTTTGATATATTCATAGAAGAAGTATTTTAAAAATGGCTGGACACGAAGGGAAGCTGTGTGAAGTGATTAGACAATATTGTCATGAATAGTAATAAAATAGCACCAAAGAAACAAACTCTCCATCCAGGTCTCTGGAGATGTTCAAAGGGCGAACATACCACCTCCATTTGTGCTGCCGGGTTTTTTTCTCCATCGTCGATGTAAAAGTAGTAATAGAATGCACTCCTCTTCAGTTGTCATTTTGACTGATGTCACTCGAAATGTCACTTGCAATGACAACCCGCAAAAGTCACAGGTGACTCTGCTACTACCTACTGCCTGAGTGGTGAACTGCAGTCGCCGCACATCCCATGATGCTTGTGTGGACGTGTACAACTATGAAAAGGGGGAACGTAACTTGCGTCATGCGTAGCAATGCGTCGATTATATTCGTGCCCTAAGACTAGATCAGATATGTTGCACTCCATGATGAGCAAGCATTGATTATGAAGTTATACTAATACAGGCCTTGTAAAGTCCAAAGGTCAAAATGTTATTTTAAATATTAATTATTCTCATTAATCAATCACACGTACAGTGTAAGACCAGATCTCTTATTTATTTTTTAAAAAAAGCAGTCATTACTCTGTGATATTATCTTGTCTAATGTTTCACAAAGCGGTTGAACATTGACACTGACTTATGTTTTGTTCTGCCTTTTAGATTATTTCTATCCTCTCAAGAAATGTTCAAACATCAAGTTCAAGCTCCAATCAACCAGGAACAAGAGTAAGACTTTTTTTTTTAATTACAAAACTATTAAATGCAGTTGTAATTAGAGACGTTCTTTGTAAGTTTGGCTACATTTACTGAAACTTTAAATTCTACATTATTAATTGGCTTCTCCTAAACTGATGTTTTAATTCATTTTATTGTCTTGTTTTTTAATGTAGAGCACAAGTGGTGGTATGTCTTCTCTCAGTGGTCTAGATATTTTGGGCAGACTACGTGGAAGAAGATGTAAGTGGTTTTAAATCATCTTGCAGAATACCTTCAGTGCATCTTAACTTTATTAACAGTTTGTTGTTTGTCCTCCAGATGTCTACCATGTGTCACAATCCCCCAGTTCCAATAGCAATGAACGGATGGAGTCATATTCAAATATTTGAATCAGAAGATTGATCACTTCCTGGTATCTGTCAAGTACATAATCAATGTTGCAAAGATGTTTGAAAGAGTCTGAACTGTAATGTTGTTCTTCACCAGTACCTGGCTGAGCATATAATGCACACTTTGCACTTCATGATACATATGATATAAAAGATAATTTTTCATAATTTGTATTACATAAGAATTCAAGGTTATTTTTTTGTATGATTTTTTTTTTAAATGTGACCCAGGCACTAATCAGCACAGTGTAAAAAAAAAAGAAAATAGAAAACTTTATTGTCATTGTGAGACACAATGAAACTATATTTTAGCACTGTCTGTCTCTTTGGCACCAACATAAAAATCATCAATAAAAAAAGATCAGTAATTAATCGTCAAAACACAACAGATGATAAAACAAATTAAAGCTCCAATGCAACCATAAAAGATTGACTTGATAGCCTGTGGATATAAACTATGCAGAGATGGATACTACAACAGCACACACACACACACACACACACACACACACACACACACATATATATATATATATATATATATATATATGACACATTTGACCAAGCACAAACAATAATACATATTAATGAACATTGCTGTTAATCACAGACACATGGCAGACGGTAAAAATTTAAATATAAATGACAAATTTTTTATATTATTGAAAACAAGTTTGCGTATTTTTGCATCAAAAATATGGTTTGTTTACGTTGTAAACATAGCATTTAAAGGGTTGAAAAACATCACAGCTATTGAGTATTTTGTAAAGTGATGAAATACAAAGGAGATACAAATACAGCACTTTATTAGTTTCTGTAGTGTAGTGATTGTCACATTGGCCAAACATGTCAAAAGTCCCTGACTGCACTTTTGGAGATTAGGAAGCACAGCACACATGAGGGACGATCATGACCCATCCATATCCATGTCAATACTTTGATTTCTCTTTTAAGTCATAACAGAATAAAACAAATATATTTCTAAAATGGTGATTTTTTTTAATCATGTGTGTGTCCCCTTATGGTAAATGATGGTTTCACAACCCATTTTGTATTTTATATATATATATATATATATATATATATATATATATATATATATATATACATGTATATATATATACATGTATATATATATATATATATATATATATATACATGTATATATATATATATATATATATATATATATATATATATATATATTTTACTGTCAGTATAAAAATGATAGATTTATTTAATGTTAAGTGATTTCATGATATTAGGCGAAACAGTGGGTTTAAAATCAGGCTGGTGTTTTATTACTTAATGATGAATGGTTTAATCTGGCTCTAAACTAGTCATTTTTAACTGAAAAAAGGCACTTTTGCAGGAAATGACATTTAATTAATTCAAAATGTTCTGGGGGAGGCCTCGCAGATGCCCTGACAATGCCCCGCCCCTGCACATCTAACCTCTACAGTAGACTATATACATGTACTTCAATTATCCCAACCTGGAAAATAGAAAAATAACTTTTATCTTCTGAATGTTGCCCCAAAATGATGTTGTAAAATAAGTATATGGAAAAACATCATGTCCCAATATACAATTGTAGAACAATGTGTGTTATCAATGTCTTTCACAAATGAGAAAAATAGTATAATAAATTATATATAATATATATTATGTGGAATTTTTTTTTTATATTGTTTATTTCGAGACACATGAAGTAATAATTTAAAAAAAGCAAAAATAAAAATAAAAAACAAACAACAAAACAAAAATTAAAAAAGTAGAATGTGCTGTACAATTTCCATACAATATACTCCAATCCAGTAAAAGAAAACAAATCTCTACAGTTACATTTAAAGTATTTATAACAACAGTATACAATTACAAGTTATATTATTTCATATTTATATCTTATCTATATCTTACGTGAATACCCTAAAAAGGGAAAAAGGAAATGCCAAATATATTGTTTTCTCAAAATCCTTTTATTGTTTATTTAAAGCTTATGCAGGTTGTTCTAAAATTGCAATTAGGATTCTATTGTGGCTAAAAAATACAATGCATGTTATCATGGTGGTTAGATATTTATAATGAGTCTGAAAAGTAATTAAAACAATTTTGTGTTAGTGCAGTCACCTTTAAAAATCTTCCCTGAAAAGATCATTCTACATGCTGACCTGAACCAGCTGTAAAAGAAAGCATAAATGAAAGGGTTAAGCATCGAGTTTGACAGTGTGAGCCAGTTAAGGGTTTCAATAGCACTAAATGATGGTGGTACAGAGGCCAAAGGTGAAAATACAAGACAAAAGGAGTATGGGCACATACATAAGAGGAAAATCCCCATCACTGTCGCCAGAGTTTTGGTGGCCTTTTTCTCCATTTTACTGGCTGTTGCTCCAGACTTTGTGCTCTGGATGCTGTTCACCTGCCTCTGAGCAACAAGAAAAATCTTTAAGTAGATACACAGCATTATGGCTGCAGGAAGGTAAAACCCAAAAGTAAGTCCCAAAACACCTGGCAGTACATCGTTAGCAGAGCACATTTCTTCACATGTTCCTTGATTAAATCCAGCTATTATGATGCCAAGTGGCTTCAAAGAAGAAACGCTCCAAATCACTAAGATCATGATCCTAACAACCTTCAGAGTTATTGTACTTTTATATGTGAGAGGATGACAAATGGCATAATATCTGTCTATAGAAATACAACACAAATTCAGTATAGAAGATGTGCACAGTCCAATGTCTAGACTATCTCGTATTTTGCAGTATATACTTTTATGTAACAGACATGAGGTTATAGTGTATGTCATGCTGAGAGGAAAAACTAAAAGCCCAACAAGCAAATCAGCCACAGCCAGAGACAGAATAAGACCATTTGTAGGAGTGTGAAGCTGTTTGAAGTAAAGGATGGAGATAATTACAAGAAGGTTTCCACATATTGTGATTAAACATAATAAACACAGTAACATATACACCAATACACATACTGTGGAAGGACTGTTTGTAAAAACATAACTGGTATTATCTAATTCCAAACAGGGATGGATGTCAAAAACAGCTTTTTCTGCACCCATGTCTTCAGATTATATTCATAAAAAAACAGTGAAATATAAGTTTTTCTAAGATACTTTGACCAGCATATGTCATGAGTACAACAGTACAGTTTCTAACACACTGCATTCCACCTTATTGTAGTCATGAATGTGCATCAGTGATAATGTCCTGATGCACTGAGACACTGAACCTCACTATAGTTATTTATAAACTGCAGTGTCTTGGATATCAGTCATCCAATCAGATGCTTTGACCACATGATGCAATCACAATTAATGATGCAATAATGTAATGATACTGATACTGTGCTTATTTACATTTGTTAAATATTATATTAAAAAGGTTTCAAAAAGAATCTTCCATAACATGACACAATTTTATAAAATATGCCATGTTTCAGTTCATCACCATGTATAAAAATGCTTTGAATAGATAAACTGAAAAGACTTTGACAAGGGTCGACTGTCAAAGTCATCTCACAAACCCATTACCCAGTAATGTACAGAGCAACGATAAAGATAGATAAGGGATGAGACTTTTGGTCCAAAACACTATTCAAAATTCACTAGAAATTATTCGAATAGTCTTTGAAAATCAAATGCGTTTCCACCCCTCAATATGCGCTTCCACATCAGAACACACACGTGATGACAGAAAGAGTAAAAGAGGTAATCAAACGTTTGATTTAATGAACAAACAACAATATTACATATCACACAAACTTTATTAATTTAAGAGATTCGTGTGAAAATGTATGTTTCTCTTCATCTTTTTTAAACACTTGGCCATAATCTGCTACGACATCATAGAAGAGCAGCATAGGTACGTTGCTAATTTTAATGTGCTAGTAATTTTGATTTACAAGAGCTTGTGTTCTTCTGTTTTATTTTGGTGAACTTCTGTTGAATTTGCAATATTTTTCTTTCGTATTTGTTTTGGGGGATTTATGTGTTTTTGCTCGGTGCTGTATCAAGACGAGTAACCTTTTGACCTTACAATTAAAGTTCCCAAACCTAATTCAAATGCGTTGGTGCTGAAGGGAAAGCGTCTTAAAGAGAAAAATAATCATGAATAAACTAAACTAGGATAAGGGATTAAGCCAGGGTATGTTCATTATCGTGGCTCAACTTATCTATGATCCACTTGCACAAAAGCAGGATATGTTCTTTATGCACAAAACACAAATACAGAACCATAACTGTATGTGGGTATGGACCAAACTGTGGGCAACCTGTACTGTTGGACCCCTACAGTAAATATATATGTACTTCATTGATCCCAACATGGAAAATTTAAATGTAATTTTTGTCTTCTGAATCTTGCCCCTGAATTATGTTGGAACATAAGTATATGAAAAAAACATCACGTCCCAATATAAAAATTGCAATAACTGTAGAACATTCTGTTTGTCATGTTTTTAACAAAGCTGAAAATATAGGACAAATAAATAGCTGATTCAGAGGTAGAGGTATAAGGCTAAGTCTATTGACATTGTTTTATTTGTTGATTACACATTTGGTAAAACAATAAATCTATCCAAAAATGTAATGCTACAATAAGTTATTAGTTATATATACACACACACACACACACACACACACACACACTGCTCATTAGCAGAAATAATATGTTGAAATATCTTTAAATGTGAATACCCTGAGCAGGAAAAAATTTATCTCAAAGACATAGTTTCCTCAAAAGCCTTTATTGTAAATTCAAAGTTGATGCAGGTTGTTCTAAAATTGTAATTGTGATTCTATCATGGGTGAAAAAGACAAAGCATATTATCATGGCGGTTAAATATTTCTAGTGTTAAAAAAAAAAAAAAAAAACTGAAATCAAAACAATTTTGTGTTAGTGCAGTCACCTTTAAAAATCTTCCCTGAAAAGATCATTCTACATGCTGACCTGAACCAGCTGTAAAAGAAAGCATAAATGAAAGGGTTAAGCATCGAGTTTGACAGTGTGAGCCAGTTAAGGGTTTCAATAGCAGTAAATGATGGGGGTACAGAGGCCAAAGGTGAAAATACAACACATATTGAATATGGAGACATACATAAGAGGAAAATCCCCATCACTGTCGCCAGAGTTTTGGTGGCCTTTTTCTCCATCTTACTGGCTGTTGCTCCAGACTTTGTGCTCTGGATGCTGTTCACCTGCCTCTGAGCAACAAGAAAAATCTTTAAGTAGATACACAGCATTATGGCTGCAGGGAGGTAAAATGCAAAAATAAGTCCCATGACATTTGACAGTACAACATCAACAGAGCACATTTCATCACATGTTCCTTGACTAAATCCTCCTATTATAATGCCAAGTGCAATGAAAGAAGAAATGCTCCAAATCACTAAGATCATGATCCTAACAACCTTCAGAGTTATTGTACTTTTATAAGTAAGAGGATGACAAATGGCATAATATCTGTCTATAGAAATACAACACAAATTCAGTATAGAAGATGTGCAAAGTGCAACATCAAAACTATCTCGTATTTTGCAGTATATACTTTTATGTAACAGACATGAGGTTATAGTGTATGTCATGCTGAGAGGAAAAACTAAAAGCCCAACAAGCAGATCAGCCACAGCCAGAGACAGAATAAGACCATTTGTAGGAGTGTGAAGCTGTTTGAAGTAAAGGATGGAGATAATTACAAGAAGGTTTCCACATATTGTGATTAAACATAATAAACACAGTAACATATACACCAATACACATACTGTGGAAGGACTGTTTGTAAAAACATAACTGGTATTATCTAATTCCAAACAGGGATGGATGTCAAAAACATTATGACTATCTTTAACAGCTTTTTCTGCACCCATGTCTTCAGATTATATTCATAAAAAACAGTGAAATATAAGTTTTTCTAAGATACTTTGACCAGCATATGTCATGAGTACAACAGTACAGTTTCTAACACACTGCATTCCACCTTATTGTAGTCATGAATGTGCATCAGTGATAATGTCCTGATGCACTGAGACACTGAACCTCAGTAGTTATTTATAAACTGCAGTGTCTTGGATACCAGTCATCCAATCAGATGCTTTGACCACATGATACAATCACAATTAATGATGCAATCATGTAATGATACTGATACTGTGCTTATTTACATTTGTTAAATAATATAAAAATGGTTTCAAATGGAAAAACCTGTCATGAAAGTGTGTTGCCTTAAAGCCCATTTATTTCTAATAACATCCATAAACCAGTCAGGACGCTGCGCTCTTCAGTCCACATCTCTTTGGTCGTCCCCAAATCCAGGTACAAAAAATATGGTGAACGTTCTTTTGCAGTTTTCAGCCCAAGGCTGTGGAATGTTCTTCCAACACAATTACAAACAATGGCTGAGCTAGCTGTTTTTAAATCTCAGTTAAAAACATTTATTTAGGCAAGTGTTTGACTTGTCCATGTCTTTTTTATGTTGTTGCTATGGTTTTATAACTTGTTTTATCTTTGTTTTGATCACTGTTACTTCTCTTGAAAACACACACTCATGTATTTGTTTATTCTTTGTTTTAGTGTAAATATTTACATTTACAAAGAGAAAAATTGGAGTTGTGATTATTATGGTAGTATTTTACTGGTCTGACCCACTTCAGATTAAATTGATTTGAATGTGGAACCTGGACTAAAATGATTAATATCTTAATATCTATTTTTCATTTTACAAATTCATCCCAAGGGCCGGATTGGACCAAATGGCAGGCCGGATTTGGCCCCTGGGCCTTATGTTTGACACCTCTTGTCTAGGAAGACCTTCAGAAGGAGGCATGGTCCCGATATAGGAGTTAGGGAGTGACTTCGGACACAGCCCTTGTGTATCATGGCAGTTACTTGGCGATGCATGAACGTTTAAAGAGAAAGCGTGTCGGGCAGTTGAATGAAACAGTCTGACTCGACTCATTATTCAACATTCAAACCAATATCGTTTTTATGACATCCATTGTTTTCACTTTAAAAGAGAGCCGGAACATTATGCCAGACTGTCAGACAAATGTTTTTTTTTTTTTATTAAATGCATGCAGTCTAAAGAAGAGAGGCACCATGGACCCCTTCCTGCAAAAGAGACAGACGTGCACACCCAGCACTATTGTATCCATCTTTCTTGTATTTATTATCATTTACCACGTAATTAAATTAACGTCGTGCTAAATTTAAGGAAAACAATTATTCCATTAGTCAACTAATCGTTTCAATAGACAAGTTTGACCGGTTTCCGCTTTACTTCCTGAACTCCTCCCACGTGTGCTCTTCACTTCCTGTCTGGCTGCTCCGGTTGGTTTTACTCGTTAACTCCCATATAAACACAGTGATTCAGTGAGAAAAATTATGGACAACTACAAGAGGAAAAGTGCTTCGGGAACTACGTGTGCTGTCGTTGGTTGTAAAAACTCAAGAAAACACATGAACGAGTGGTTTGATAGAGAGTGTTTTAACCACAAAGAGGCAATGGTTATACCCTCTGTTGTTTCAATTTTTCGCTTGATAAGGACTCTGAATCACGGGCCTGGATGAAGGCATTGAAATTAAAGTATCCACCCGCAATGTTTTTGTGTGTTCCCATCACTTTGTGGACAAAATACCAACTAATGATAACCCGTTTCTAGAGTTATTATTGGGATACACTGGCTTTACACAGCCAAAGAGGCTACGGCTCACCCAGCAGACTACTATCTTCACAAAGTGACTTAAACTTCAATCTGATGGTAAGTTTAGCAACTTTAGCTATGAAATGAAAGCTTTAGCTATGAAACTGTCAATACTGTTAATTGTGAAGTTGTCATACACTAATTTTGCCACCGGTGTTTTGCTAACACAGCTGGTTAGCATATAAGCAGGGCTCTACAGTGCGCCCATTTCACTCGCATTTGCGAGCAAATATTTCAGCATGCGAACGAGGAAAACAAAACAGTCGCACATGTGCGAGTGCTTCTTGCAGCACATAATAAGGCAGGCACAGAGACCTGAGGAGCTAATTATGGCAAGCCAAAGTGTTCACATAGCCACGCGTTGTCTTTATTATATCACGCGTTCTAGCACGCGCACTGGCGCGTTATCACACGTTACAGGACGCGTTCTGGTACGCGCACTGGTGCGCGCAATGGCACGTGTTCTAGCACGCGTTCCATAACGCATGCTATATGATCACTTTGACAGTTTTTTGTTCATTGTGCTGCTTATTTTATCTTTTTTTATTTTTTACTGTGTCTCAGTCTCAGGAGTTAAAGGGTTAATCATTCTAAAATGTATCTAATAACAAGGCAGCCAATACAATGTTCTAAAATGTATCAAAGGACAAAGCATCCCATAATACGAAGTTATGTTATGGTCTGCTCTAAATTAACACAAATGACAGCAGTCATACAGCAGTCATTCAAGAATGTTGGTATCTGTGCGCAAGTACTGCACTGTAAATAAATAAAACATTTAAAACTAAAACCTACTTGTGCCCCTATTTTTTTGTGTGCTCCTAAATTTTTTAACTTAGGGGCACGTGTGCTCCTGGAAATAAAAGTTAGTGTAGAGCCCTGCATATAAGCTAATGTTCATAGACAGTAGAGCTGTATGTGTTCGTTGGATTGACAGATAGTCTACAGTGCTCTGTGTGTAGGGTTGTCAAACGTCCCTTGAAATATGGAATCCTCTCATATTAAAAACAAACTTAGGTCCGGTATTGGGCTGAACTTAAACGAGACTAAATTCTTATTTTGCTATTGATGATTAAATTAAAAAAAAACAAAAAAACAGAGGTCTGTGAATCTGATGGGATTTGCCATAGTGTCCCATATTTTCACCTCACAGAGTTAGTAGTCCTACTTCAAATGCGGTCTATCTTCAGCCCACTTAGCAAAACAATGTGAGGATGTCATGTGTTACTCAGAGTAAAGTAAAAGCCATAACACAGCCCTACATCCAGGCTAACACAGACCCATGAATGCCCCACGACAGACGACAGCAGGGACAGAGAACACCAATAACCACCAATAATCAGTCTCATATAGCTGCACTGCTGTTTACGCTGATGTCCTCACCACACACACTTTATAACAGTTCCCATTAAGACATTACCTATGAATGTAATTTTTGCTCAAAGTGAACATTGCTTTTTTTTTTACCTGTAAAAGTGCACAGTTCTTTTCTGGAAATATAATACAGACCGTTGTTGAAAAAACTGAATCACCAGTTTAATTTAGTCTTTTACATTTAAGTACTGCTGAAACACATATATATATTTATATCTATATTTATTTTTATCTTATTCTATCTTGGTGCATGCTTATTATATATATATATATATATATATATATATATATATATATATATATATATATATATATATATATATATATATATATATATATATATATATATTTTTTTTTTTTATACTATATGTATATATATATAATTCTTTTTTTTCTCTTCTTATTTTATTGATATACTATATGTTGAATGTTGCAGTGTTACACTGAGACAAATTCCTAGTTGTATACTACATGTGTACTATACGAACAATGGCAATAAAACTCTTTCTGATTCTGACATTAAAACACCATTTTCTCACTCTTGCAAAGTTCACATGAAGACATTTAAGAAATGTCCATCTCCATAGGGTATGTTTTAATTGAAGTACTAGTGAAACATTCAAACAAAAATCCAATCAAAAGAGTATTGTGTTGGTAAAATCACCACAAAATATTTTTCCTGAAATTATCATACGACATGCTGATCTGAACCAGCTGTAAAAGAAAGCATAAATGAATGGATTAAGCATCGAGTTAGACAGTGTGAGCCAGTTAAGGGCCTCGATCAGAGAGAAAGACGGTGGATCAGAGGCTAAAGGCTGAAACACAACACAAATAAAGTATGGAGTCATACATAAAAGAAAAATCCCCATCACAATAGCAAGTGTTTTGGTGGCCTTTTTCTCCACCTTACTAGCAGTTATTCCAGGGTTTGTGCTCTGGATACTGATGGCCTGTTTCTGAGCAACAAGGAAAATCTTAACATAGATACACAACATAATGATCCCCGGAAAGTAAAAAGCCAAAATGGGCCCCATGATATTTGACAGTACAACATCGACAGAGCACATTTCCTCACATGTCCCTTGGCTAAATCCTCCAACTGTGATCCCAATTCCAATTAGAGCAGCAATGCTCCAAATCACCAGGATCATAATCCTAACAACATTAACAGTTACTGTACTTTTATACGTTAGCGGGTGACAAATGGCATAATATCTGTCTATAGAAATACAACACAAATTCAGTATAGAAGATGTGCTCAGTGCAACATCAAACCAGTCTCTTACTTTGCAAAATACATCTTCATTATACAAACAAGAGTTTATAGTGTATGTCATGCTGAGAGGGAAAACTAAAACCCCAACAAGCAGATCAGCCACAGCCAGAGACAGAATAAGACAGTTTGTAGGAGTGTGAAGCTGTTTGAAGTAAATAATAGAGATAATTACAAGGAGGTTTCCACAGACTGTAGCTACAGATAATAAGCTAAGGAACATATACACCAATACACATATTGTGGAAGGTTGGCTTGTGAAAGTGTAAGTTGTATTTTCTAATTCAAAGCAGGGATGGATGTCATACAGAAAATAAGACCCATTGTCAGTGGTTTCTGATTCCATGCTCCTGGACTCAGATTAAAATCCTTCATATAATCTAAAATATTGACACAAAAATAATACTAAAACATGTAATGCAGATTATTATTACCATTAACAAATAACTAATGTACCAAGTTGCAGCTTAATGTAATGTGTGCATCAGTGTTAATGTCCTAATGCACTGAGCCACTGTACTACAGCACAGGTATTTTTATCAGCGACAGTATCTTGGATACCAGTCATCCAATCAGATGTTTTGACCACATGATACAATCACAACTAATGATGCAATCATGTAATGATACTGATACTGTGCTTATTTAAATTTTTTAAATACACACACACTCATGTATTTGTTTAAGATTATTCAAATATTTTGTGAAATTATTCTTTGTTTTAGTGTAAATATTTACATTTACAAAGAGAAAAATTGGAGTTGTGATTATTATGGTAGTATTTTACTGGTCTGACCCACTTCAGATTAAATTGATTTGAATGTGGAACCTGGACTAAAATGATTAATATCTTAATATCTATTTTTCATTTTACAAATTCATCCCAAGGGCCGGATTTGGCCCCCAGGCCTTATGTTTGACACCTCTTGTCTAGGAAGACCTTCAGAAGGAGGCATGGTCCCTATAAAGGAGTTAGGGAGTGACTTCGGACAAAGCCCTTGTGTATCATGGCAGTTACTTGGCGATGCATGAACGTTTAAAGAGAAAGCGTGTCGGGCAGTTGAATGAAACAGTCTGACTCGACTCATTATTCAACATTCAAACCAATATCGTTTTTATGACATCCATTGTTTTCACTTTAAAAGAGAGCGGGAACATTATGCCAGACTGTCAGACAAATGTTTTTTTTTTTTATTAAATGCATGCAGTCTAAAGAAGAGAGGTACCATGGACCCCTTCCTGTAAAAGAGACAGACGTGCACACCCAGCACTGTGCCTAATGGTTTTAGGTAGGACTTTAATTTTTTATTTATTTTTGTACAAATCGGCAGCATGTTCAATAAAACATGTATTTTTTATTGTATCCATCTTTCTTGTATTTATTATCATTTACCACATAATTAAATTAACTCCATGCTAAATTTAAGGAAAACAATTATTCCATTAGTCAACTAATCGTTTCAATAGACAAGTTTGACCGGTTTCCGCTTTACTTCCTGAACTCCTCCCACGTGTGCTCTTCACTTCCTCTCTGGCTCAGGTTGGTTTTACTCGTTAACTCCAATATAAACACAGTGATTCAGTGAGAAAAATTATGGACAACTACAAGAGGAAAAGTGCTTCGGGAACTACGTGTGCTGTCGTTGGTTGTAAAAACTCAAGAAAACACATTAACGAGTGGTTTGATAGAGAGTGTTTTAACCACAAAGAGGCAATGGTTATACCCTCTGTTGTTTTAATTTTTCGCTTGATAAGGACTCTGAATCACGGGCCTGTATGAAGGCATTGAATTTAAAGTATCCACCCGCAATGTTTTTGTGTGTTCCCATCACTTTGTGGACAAAATACCAACTAATGATAACCCGTTTCTAGAGTTATTTTTGGGATACACTGGCTTTACACAGCCAAAGAGGCTACGGCTCACCCAGCAGACTACTATCTTCACAAAGCGACTTAAACTTCAATCTGATGGTAAGTTTAGCAACTTTAGCTATGAAATGAAAGCTTTAGCTATGAAACTGTCAATACTGTTAATTGTGAAGTTGTCATACACTAACATTGCCACCGGTGTTTTGCTAACACAGCTGGTTAGCATATAAGCTAATGTTCATAGACAGTAGAGCTGTATGTGTTCGTTGGATTGACAGATAGTCTACAGTGCTCTGTGTGTAGGGTTGTCAAACGTCCCTTGAAATATGGAATCCTCCCATATTAAAAACAAACTTACGTCCGGTATTGGGCTGAACTTAAACGAGACTAAATTCTTATTTTGCTATTGATGATTAAATAAAAAAAACTAAAAAAAAACAGAGGTCTGTGAATCTGATGGGATTTGCCATATTGTCCCATATTTTCCCCTCACAGAGTTGATAGCCCTATCTGTGTGTGTGTGAGAGAGACAGAGAGAGAGAGAGAGAGAGAGAGAGTACAATTTATTATTATATATTAGTGCTTTATATGCAGATACTGATACGCCTCAGAGGCTGTCAGATTGTCCATAGCTTTCCTGTCTATTGCAATGGAGTCCATGAAATGCACACAAATCTTGCTGTACGTTACGTTGGGCCACGTCATCATATTATCCTCCCAGGTCTGCACCACATTTGGGTGGGGAATAATAACTCCATCTCCAGACAAAGTACTAAAACTATGTTCCCAGGACATTATAGCTCACAAAAAGCTAGCAATCGAAGTCTGTTCACATCTTCAGGTGGAAGTAACTTGCATATCTGGATGGTAATGGCGCCGCCCAGGGTTTGTGTCATAAACTTGTCTATAGTCGGTGACTAGTTGACTATTAAAATAGTCGTTCCAGTCCTACTTCAAATGCGGTCTATCTTCAGCCCACTTAGCAAAACAATGTGAGGATGTCATGTGTTACTCAGAGTAAAGTAAAAGCCATAACACAGCCCTACATCCAGGCTAACACAGACCCATGAATGCCCCACGACAGACGACAGCAGGGACAGAGAACACCAATAACCACCAATAATCAGTCTCATATAGCTGCACTGCTGTTTACGCTGATGTCCTCACCACACACACTTTATAACAGTTCCCACTAAGACATTACCTATGAATGTGTAAGACTCACATGTTAAGAGGATTCATATGTGTTAAAAAAATAATATATTGGCAGTGTTCACCCAATAGACTGTTTAAATGTATGTTTATAGGATTATGATTTGCACATTTAATTATTCTTATTTGTTGAATCTTCCTTTCTGTATCACATTTGCTAAGTTGAGATAGCTGGCTCCTGGTTGGCTGGTTCAGTCATGTGAGTTGTTGTTGTCAGGAAGTGAAAAGAGTTTGCTACGTGTGTGCCAAGTAAAGCACTGTTCTAAAGAAATCCATCTTCATACTGCAGTTTCATTTTATAAATAGTGCACCATAAACCATCAACGAACCCTCACGTTACAAATGTAATTTTTGCTCAAAGTGAACATTGCTTTTTTTTTTTACCTATAAAAGTGCACAGTTCTTTTCTGGAAATATAATACAGACCGTTGTTGATAAAATGAATCACCAGTTTAATTTAGTCTATTACATTTAAGGACTGCTGAAACACATTAAAACACCATTTTCTCACTCTTGCGAAGTTCAAATGAAGACATTTAAGAAATGTCCATCTCCATAGGGTATGTTTTAATTGAAGTACTAGTGAAACATTCAAACAAAAATCCAATCAAAAGAGTATTGTGTTGGTAAAATCACCACAAAATATTTTTCCTGAAATTATCATACGACATGCTGATCTGAACCAGCTGTAAAAGAAAGCATAAATGAATGGATTAAGCATCGAGTTAGACAGTGTGAGCCAGTTAAGGGCCTCGATCAGAGAGAAAGACGGTGGATCAGAGGCTAAAGGCTGAAACACAACACAAATAAAGTATGGAGTCATACATAAAAGAAAAATCCCCATCACAATAGCAAGTGTTTTGGTGGCCTTTTTCTCCACCTTACTAGCAGTTATTCCAGGGTTTGTGCTCTGGATACTGATGGCCTGTTTCTGAGCAACAAGGAAAATCTTAACATAGATACACAACATAATGATCGCCGGAAAGTAGAAAGACAAAATGGGCCCCATGATATTTGACAGTACAACATAGACGGAGCACATTTCCTCACATGCCCCTTGGCTAAATCCTCCAACTGTGATCCCAATTCCAATTAGAGCAGCAATGCTCCAAATCACCAGGATCATAATCCTAACAACATTAACAGTTACTGTACTTTTATACGTTAGCGGGTGACAAATGGCATAATATCTGTCTATAGAAATACAACACAAATTCAGTATAGAAGATGTGCTCAGTGCAACATCAAACCAGTCTCTTACTTTGCAAAATACATCTTCATTATACAGACAAGAGTTTATAGTGTATGTCATGCTGAGAGGGAAAACTAAAACCCCAACAAGCAGATCAGCCACAGCCAGAGACAGAATAAGACAGTTTGTAGGAGTGTGAAGCTGTTTGAAGTAAATAATAGAGATAATTACAAGGAGGTTTCCACAGACTGTAGCTACAGATAATAAGCTAAGGAACATATACACCAATACACATATTGTGGAAGGTTGGCTTGTAAAAGTGTAAGTTGTATTTTCTAATTCAAAGCAGGGATGGATGTCATACAGAAAATAAGACCCATTGTCAGTGGTTTCTGATTCCATGCTCCTGGACTCAGATTAAAATCCTTCATATAATCTAAAATATTGACACAAAATAATACTAAAACATGTAATGCAGATTATTATTACCATTAACAAATAACTAATGTACCAAGTTGCAGCTTAATGTAATGTGTGCATCAGTGTTAATGTCCTAATGCACTGAGCCACTGTACTACAGCACAGGTATTTTTATCAGCGACAGTATCTTGGATACCAGTCATCCAATCAGATGTTTTGACATCATGTTACGAGCAAGTTTTGATAACATGCATATCAATATTACTGAACACATTTGCAAGTAAAAAAAATAAAATAAAACATCTATGGGGAAAAAATAATATATCACTGCAAAATTATCCCTCTCTCTGATTTTTCCGTTTATAGGTACAGTATTTGTTTGAGTAGAATTAGGATGATTTTTATTTAATTCTCAAAACAACCAACATTTCTCCCAAATTTCTAATAAAAAATGCTCTATTTAGATCACAGGTGTCAAACCAAATCCGGCCCACCAAAGGGTTACGTCTGGCTCCTTAAATGAAATTGTGAAATAATATAATGACACTAATATATTAACCATTTTAGTTGAGGTTCCACATTCAGACCAATTTTCTCTCATAATAACCTAGAAATACTCACAAGTCAATTTTTTCTCTTTGTAAATGTTTTCATTTAGTTAAAGTATAATGTCGCTAAAATAAATCTGTATAACCAGAACCAATACGAACAACCTAAATGTCTTAAGAGAAAGTACAATTTTAACAATATCCCACCTATTACTAAATGTTTACATGGAAATAATAAAGTAAAGCCGAATAATGATAAAGTTACACATTTCAATTTGTTAATGCTATCCACATTGTTTGAATGGATGGTTTGTAGATGTAAACATCATGTAAATTAACCTTTTTTGCTGTAAAACGTGGACAATTGATTTGTATATTTTTATTTTTTTATTTTACTGGTCCGGTCTACTTCTAATCAAATATAGCTGAATGTGGCCCCTGAACTAAAATGACACATCTGATTTAGAGCACGTGTTTGCAGAACATGATACAGTCAAAATTATAATTAAAAAATAAATAAATTAGTTTTCAGACTTGAAATAATGCAAGGAAAACCAGTCCATTGTCATTTCTAAACACAAAACTAATGTAACTTGGGAAAAGTTCAGACATCAATATTTGGTGGAATAACCCTATTTTTCAGTGGTAGCTTTTAAGTCTTAGCTCTTTATCATTGCTGTTGGATGACTTTATTCAACTCTTCATATAGAAATTCTAGGAACATTATCAGAGCAGAAATCATACAGTTCAATATATGTGACCCACCACCACGAAACCAGGCATAAGTGTCTGGAAATCCAAACTGAGTTATCTGTGTAGCTTGGTAGAGTGGAAACTAAGGTTTAAGATGGTGAAAAAATTATGTTTCTATCATAAGTAGAACCAAAGTTATGGTAATCTTAATATCCACATTAAGACATTTTGCAATTTGCATTTTTGAGAAATTGTCCGTCAAAGTTTTGGACTGTTTTGGGGTAGAAAGTCCTTAGCAACGCATAATAATTTGTATCCGATTGACACAAATTTTTCACAGATGTTAAAGGACACTCTGATGGACATGTCACAGAAGTTTTATATATTATAATAATAGGAAAGAAGTGCGACGTATTATAATCATTTGGCTTACGCCATCACTTGGGTGTTTACCCACGGAACAGAGATCGTTTTGTTCGACGAAAAGAGGTGGAAGTCGGCTTTGTCTTTGCTCAGCAGTCCCTGAACTTTTGTCGGCGCTTAAATAATTGACTCAATAAACACCTTTATTGATTGAATTTCAATGTAATGACCACGGGAACTGAAAATAGAGGTGTTAAGGTACCGTTTTTGATAAAATGTAAACACATAAAAAAATCGCCTTCCAGCCTAAATTTGGCTGTAGTTCTGAACGGCTCAGTGCGACTCATGCCTGATTTCGTGCTGAGCAGTCACACACACACATATACATATATATATATTTTTTTTTATTTTTTTTTTTAATTCCTACTACTTTTGTGGTACTAAGAGAGCCTGACCAATTAATCGGCCGGTCTCAGATAAAATATGGACCCCTGTAAAATTTGTACCCCTGGCGATTCTGCGCACACGCAAACAGGCGAGATATGCATTTTATGCATAAAATACAGACCACTATGAAATATGTAACGCAGTAAATAGAAAACATTTGTTATTTTAAAGGTCAATGGAAATAAACCATGTATATTTAATTATTTCTGTTCATTTAAAAAAAAAAAGAAGTTTCAATTCCAGATATGCCATTACATTAGGGGGGGGGGACTTCACTTAGGCCCGACTAATAATAGCCATCTAGATCCACCACTGTGTGGGACCATTTGGATCTTATATAAGAAACTAATATATTTGAGGGGAATAGGAAATTATAACAGTTCATACTTGATCCATCTTAATTCAAAGTGACTTGGTTTACTATTTAGATTATTTCTATAAGTGAAATGTGTGATTTCTACAGCTGAAGAAACTGGATGAAAGAAACACAACAGACTAAATCAAAACTTTTGGAAAACCCCAGTCCACAAGCAACTTCATTCACGACAGATTAACATATATTTTCACTTTATTGAACATATCAGACGTTTTAAATTTAAATGAAAAACAATATAAAATACAATGACTTAAGTTACATTATTGTACAAAACTAGGTCAGTGTTTCCCCACCAGCATGAAGCCATGAGAAATCAGGTGTTCTGTGACTCAAAAAGGTTTGGAAACACTGTACTATGTCATCATATCAGTGTCAGGTGAGTGTCACCATGGTTACCAGTAGAGATTATTAATGTCCAGCAGGTGTCAGTATTCAGTGACACAGTATCAACACAGTGTGTTATTGTGTCGACACGCTTCATGAGGCCGAATCGACCCATCACTAGAGTTTCATTCAAAGGTCAACAGTTCAGAGAGCTTACCGGAAGCCTCTTTCAATCCTGTGTTATAAGCTTTCTTGTGGATTTCAGTCTCTCTGTTGCTGCTCTGCCATTACCTTTTGTTTTCTGTCAGCCGTTGCCAATCAGTGTTATAATTGGCGTCACCTGCTCAGCTACGCTTAGACCGCAGCAAGAAACACGGAAGTAACTGTCAGTCATGGAGCTCGTGCCTAGGCTCCGCCCACCGTAGGTTGCCGCGACAACTATATCCTTAATTTCAGCCACTTTCAGTCTCTTTATGCATCAGTTTCTACCTCTGAAAATATGATCAAACTGTTCTTATAGATGTTCAGTGTTTGAATATGAATTGTCTTTAACCTTCATGAATATAATATGATCATTTTGCTCTCAATCCTAAAATAATAACAAACTTCCGGTCTATCTAACAGTAGATTACTGATGTTAGATCATCAGTATTCTGTTACACATGATAATAATAATAAAAAAAATAATAAATAATAATAATAATAGTAATAATAATAATAATAATAATAATAATAATAATAATAATAATAATAATAATAATAATAATAATAATAATAATAATAATAATAATAAATTTTATTTCCATCTGTATGCACATGAGAGTGAAACATAACAGAGTTCTGATTCGCCATGAGTGAAAATAAATACAGAATATTAAGACAAGTCAAAAGAGTTCTGTGTTGGTAAAATCACTTTGAAATATTTTACCAGAAATGATCATCCTGAAAGCAGATCTGAACCAGCTGTAAAAGAAAGCATAAATAAATGGATTGAGCATTGAGTTTGACAGTGTGAGCCAATTTAGTGTTTCAACCACAGGAAGTGATGGAGGATCAGAAGCAAAAGGCTGAGACCCAATATAAACAAAGAATGGAATCATACATAAAAGGAACATGCCCATCACAATAGCTAAAGTTTTGGTGGCCTTTTTCTCCATCTTACTGGCAGTTGCTCCAGACCTCATGCTGTGGATACTCTTTGCCTGATTCAAAGCAACAAGAAAAATCTTTATGTAGATACAAAGCATTATGATTGCAGGGAGGTAAAATGAAAAAATAGGTCCTATAGTGTGTAATAGATCAACTGAGCACATTTCGTCACATGCTCCGTGAGTAAATTCTCCTACTATGTTGTCAAATCCAATGAAAGAAGAAATGCTCCAAATCACTAAGATCTTGATTCTAACAACCTTCAGAGTTATTGTACTTTTATATGTGAGAGGATGACAAATGGCATAATATCTGTCTATAGAAATACAACACAAATTCAGTATAGAAGATGTGCACAGTGCAACATCAAAACTATTTCGTATTTTGCAGGTCATGTGTTCATGATACTGACATGAGGTTAGAGGGTGTGTCATGTTGAGAGGAAAAACTAAAAGGCCAACAAGCAGATCAGCCACAGCCAGAGACAGAATCAGACAATTTGTAGGAGTGTGAAGCTGTTTGAAGTAAAAGATGGAGATAATTACAAGAAGGTTTCCACAGATTATAGTCACAGATAATGAGATAAGGAACACATTCACCAATACACATACTGTGGAAGGACTGTTTGTAAAAACATAACTGCTATTATCTAATTCCAAACAGGGATGAATGTCAAAAACAGCTTTTTCTGCACCCATGTCTTCAGATTATATTCATAAAAAACAGCGAAATATAGTTTTTCTAAGATACTTTGACCAGCATATGTCATGAGTACAACAGTACAGTTTCTAACACACACCATCCCACCTTACAGTAGTCATGAATGTGCATCAGTGATAATGTCCTGATGCACTGAGACACTGAACCTCAGTAGTTATTTATCAGCCACAGTGTCTTGGATACCAGTCATCCAATCAGATGCTTTCACCACATGATACAATCACAACTAATGATGCAATCATGTAATGACACTGATACTGTGCTTATTTACATTTGTTAAATATTGTATGAAAATTGTTTAAAATTAAAATATGCCATGAAAACATTTTATAAAATATACCATGTTTCAGTTCATCACCATGTATAAAAATGCTTTGAATAGATAAACTGAAAAGACTTTGACAAGGGTCGACTGTCAAAGTCATCTCACAAACCCATTACCCAGTAAGGTACAGAGCAACGATAGAGAGAGAGAGATAGAGATAGATTAGGGATGTGAATTTTGGTCCAAAACACTATTCAAAATTTGCTAGAAACTATTCTAATAGTATTTGTAAATTGAACGTGTTTCCACCCCCGATGTGGGCCTCCACACCAGAACACACGTGATGACAGAAAGAGTAAAAGAGGTAATCAAACGTTTAATTTATTGAACAAACAACAATATTACAAATCACACAACACATGTTTATCGCCCCTGAAATTCATCTCATCTTCTGTATGAAACAGGTAAGGCTGTTAATTATGAAATCGTAATAACGTAGCCAACGCTATCTTTCATTTAACTGTCCAACCAGAACCAGGTGAAACAGCTGATTTCAACTGCAATGTTAAACAGATTTAATAACAATGAAACTATGCATGAATCTATGCCAGGTTTTTATAAACAAATAATAACATGTCAACATGCTCTGGGTGGAACAGTCTTTTCACAATTAATACGGCTGATGAGAACACGCTCTTTGACGGAACAGACGTTGCGGGCACATAGAGGTACGCGCTCACCAACTTTGCCAGGCGGTGGTATTTTATTTGGTTGGCTTCCCATCATATAGCCGGGTCTGTGTGGAGGGGTGGGCAGACATCCTGGCAGTACTGGGTCAGTTCAGTCGTGCTACTGCAGATGGGCCATCATTACAAGGATGTTTAGCCTCGGAGGGCCCTTCATCTGACTCTGCTGCCTCTTCCTCATCATCGGACACAGACAATAGTCCTCTGACTTCGGTCTGCATGGCGCTTCTCATTTCACCTGTGGTGAAACACAGGCATTTGTGTCTCAGGTCTAAAAATAAGGTGATGTAAGCGACCTTACGTGCACTGCTTGTTTTGTTAGATGCAAGGCGCTCTTTCAATGAAGCCAACACTGTTATGTTGAATGCAGTTACTTTGGAAGCCTCATCTGGAATTTCTTTTAGATGTTTGAATAACATGTTTGCAACCACAGGGTAAATTGAATAGAGATACATTTGACTCTCCACATAAGGCTGTACTGGCACATTTCAGGAAGTGCAGCACAGATAACAGTTCCTCCGTCACAGTCCAGCTGTCATCGGCCAGATCCAGTGTAGACGTATCCACTAGTTTAGTCACATTCGTGTCTGACAAGACAACGCACACAGCCCACCTCTGCTCTAGCAAGCGCTCGAACATGTCATGCACAGAATTCCATCGGGTACGGCAGCTTTGCACTAACTTGTGGTCAGGCATGTTCTGGAGCGGTTGCTTTAGCTTCAGTGCTTCTGTTGCCACCGTGCTATGATGGAAGTGAGACACGAGACAATTGACGGCTTTAACTACGTGGTTTATGTTTTGCAGTTTGAACCCATCGTTTGTAGCTAATTGAAGGGTGTGTGCAAAGCAAGGTTGCGACACCCATCTCAACCCGGCCTCAGGATTAGCAAGAACTGGTATTGTCATGCATGCAGGCAATGCCTTTTCCAGTGAGACCCCAGTGATCCCTTGCATTAGACAGGACATTTGCCAGATTCTCAGCCGTATGACGCTCAGTCCCACTGAAGTGTGTAATGACAGGTGACAGTGACAGATGATTCAGTTTGTCAGTACAACAGGAACAGTTTCTAACACAAAAGGCCCCTCCTTTGAAAATAGAGCGGTTGTGGAAGGGTCCCAGATGGTATTGTGAGATAACATCTGGAGCCAGTCAGGTTAGGGATTACCCACCTCTGCTTAAATCATACAAAAATGTTTTCAAATTAAAAATCTACAAGAGAACATTTAAATAAATAAAATGCCATGTGTCAGTTCATCACCATGTATAAAAACTTATAGAAAAAATGTATTGAATATATTGAACTACAATACATTTATCAAAATAGTAAATAATGCATAATACAATAATATAGATTACAATAAATGTTAAAAATATACATGTGAAAAAAAAACATTACAAAATTGATTTTATTTTAACCAAAATCATGTGTGTGGAGGTTTGTGCTAAGTCTCTATCAAATATTTCAACATCTCCATAAACAGGAATATTAACATTGAGTTTTTTATGAAGGGTGAGGAAGTCAAGTCCAGGAGTCAGGACAAAGGAGAGCATGGAGTAGATGAGGAAGAGAATAGGTGAGAGGTTTTAGAGAATAAAAGGGAAGAAGAGGACATACGGTATGGTATGAACAGTGTGCTGTAATGAGCATTTTTAATGTACATAGAGATTTAGAACACAAACTTATTTGTATAGTGACAAAACTCACTAATATTCCACTAGCTTTTTAGACTGAAGCATAGACCAGAAGTGGCTGTGGTACGGTGCTCACACTAACACTACAACCCCCCACTTTTAAAATGGCTGCTACACCTCTGCCTGGCATTAATGTATTACAGTTATAGAAGTATGTTTTACTTGCATTTTCACAACAAACTGCCATCATTATCATTTATTATGTGGAACAAAAGATGCACCGTAGAAGGTGTTTGAGAAATCTGAACTCCATCTATATGCACATGAGAGTGAAACATAACAGAGTTCTGATTCGCCTTGAGTGAAAGTAAATACAGAATATTCAGACAAGTCAAAAGAGTTCTGTGTTGGTAAAATCACCTTGAAATATTTTACCAGAAATGATCATCCTGAAAGCAGATCTGAACCAGCTGTAAAAGAAAGCATAAATAAATGGATTGAGCATTGAGTTTGACAGTGTGAGCCAATTTAGTGTTTCCATCACAGGAAGTGATGGAGGATCAGAAGCAAAAGGCTGAAACACAATATAAACAAACAATGGAATCATACATAAAAGGAACATGCCCATCACAATAGCTAAAGTTTTGGTGGCCTTTTTTTCCATCTTACTGGCAGTTGCTCCAGACCTCATGCTGTGGATACTCTTTGCCTGATTCAAAGCAACAAGAAAAATCTTTATGTAGATACAAAGCATTATGATTGCAGGGAGGTAAAATGAAAAAATAGGTCCTATAGTGTGTAATAGTATAAGATCAACTGAGCACATTTCGTCACATGCTCCGTGAGTAAATTCTCCTACTATGTTGTCAAATCCAATGAAAGAAGAAATGCTCCAAACCACTAAGATCTTGATTCTAACAACCTTCAGAGTTATTGTACTTTTATATGTGAGAGGATGACAAATGGCATAATATCTGTCTATAGAAATACAACACAAATTCAGTATAGAAGATGTGCTCAGTGCAATATCAAAACTATCTCGTATTTTGCAAATCATGTGTTCATGATACAGACATGAGGTTAGAGGGTGTGTCATGTTGAGAGGAAAAACTAAAAGGCCAACAAGCAGATCAGCCACAGCCAGAGACAGAATCAGACAATTTGTAGGAGTGTGAAGCTGTTTGAAGTAAAAGATGGAGATAATTACAAGAAGGTTTCCACAGATTATAGTCACAGATAATGAGATAAGGAACACATTCACCAATACACATACTGTGGAAGGACTGTTTGTAAAAACATAACTGGTATTATCTAATTCCAAACAGGGATGGATGTCAAAAACAGCTTTTTCTGCACCCATGTCTTCAGATTATATTCATAAAAAAACAGTGAAATATAAGCTTTTCTAAGATACTTTGACCAGCATATGTCATGAGTACAACAGTACAGTTTCTAACACACTGCATCCCACCTTACAGTAGTCATGAATGTGCATCAGTGATAATGTCCTGATGCACTGAGACACTGAACCTCACTATAGTTATTTATAAACTGCAGTGTCTTGGATACCAGTCATCCAATCAGATGCTTTGACCACATGATACAATCACAATTAATGATGCAATCATGTAATGACACTGATACTGTGCTTATTTACATTTGTTAAATATTGTATGAAAATTGTATAAAATAAAAAATATGCCATGAAAACATTTTATAAAATATGTCATGTTTCAGTTCATCACCATGTATAAAAATGCTTTGAATAGATAAACTGAAAAGACTTTGACAAGGGTCGACTGTCAAAGTCATCTCACAAACCCATTACCCAGTAATGTACAGAGCAACGATAGAGAAAGAGAGATAGAGATAGATTAGGGATGTGAATTTTGGTCCAAAACACTATTTGAAATTCGCTAGAAACTATTCAAATATGTATTTGAAAATTGAACGTGTTTCCACCCCCGATTTGGGCCTCCACACCAGAACACACACATGATGACAGAATCAAACGTTTAATTTATTGAACAAACAACAAGATTACAAATCACACAAAACATGTTTATCTCCCCTGCAATTCATCTCATCTTCTGTATGAAACAGTTAAGGCTGTTAATTATGAGATCGTAATAACGCAGCCAACGCTATCTTTCATTTAACTGTCCAACCAGAACCAGGTGAAACAGCTGATTTCAACTGCAATGTTAAACAGATTTAATAACAATAGTCAATGAAACTATGCATGAATCTATGCCAGGTTTTTATAAACAAATAATAACATGTCAACATGCTCTGGGTGGAACAGTCTTTTCACAATTAATATGGCTAATGAGAACACGCTCTTTGACGGCACAGACGTTGCGGGCACATAGAGGTACGCGCTCACCAACTTTGCCAGGCGGTGGTATTTTATTTGGTTGGCTTCCCATCATATAGCCGGGTCTGTGTGGAGGGGTGGGCAGACATCCTGGCAGTACTGGGTCAGTTCAGTCGTGCTGCTGCAGATGGGCCATCATTACGAGGATGTTTAGCCTCGGAGGGCCCTTCATCTGACTCTGCTGCCTCTTCCTCATCATCGGCCACAGACAATAGTCCTCTGACTTCGGTCTGCATGGCGCTTCTCATTTCACCTGTGGTGAAACACAGGCATTTGTGTCTCAGGTCTAAAAATAAGGTGATGTAAGCGACCTTACGTGCGCTGCTTGTTTCGTCAGATGCAAGGCGCTCTTTCAATGAAGCCAACACTGTTTTGTTGAATGCAGTTACTTTGGAAGCCTCATCTGGGATTTCTTTTAGATGTTTGAATAACGTGTTTGCAACCACGGGGTAAATTGAATAGAGATACATTTGACTCTCCACATAAGGCTGTACTGGCACATTTCAGGGAGTGCAGCACAGATAACAGTTCCTCCGTCACAGTCCAGCTGTCATCGGCCAGATCCAGTGTAGACGTATCCACTAGTTTAGTCACATTCGTGTCTGACAAGACAACGCACACAGCCCACCTCTGCTCTAGCAAGCGCTCGAAAATGTCATGCACAGAATTCCATCGGGTACGGCAGCTTTGCACTAACTTGTGGGCAGGCACTTTCTGGAGCGGTTGCTTTAGCTTCAGTGCTTCTGTTGCCACCGTGCTATGATGGAAGTGAGACACGAGACAATTGGCGGCTTTAACTACGTGGTTTATGTTTTGCAGTTTGAACCCATCGTTTGTAGCTAATTGAAGGGTGTGTGCAAAGCAAGGTTGCGACACTCAGCTCAACCCAGGCTCAGGATTAGCAAGAACTGGTATTGTCATGCATGCAGGCAATGCCTTTTCCAGTGAGACCCCAGTGATCCCTTGCATTAGACAGGACATTTGCCAGATTCTCAACCGTATGACGCTCAGTCCCACTGAAGTGTGTAATGACAGGTGACAGTGACAGATGATTCAGTTTGTCAGTACAACAGGAACAGTTTCTAACACAAAAGGCCCCTCCTTTGAAAATAGAGCGGTTGTGGAAGGGTCCCAGATGGTATTGTGAGATAACATCTGGAGCCAGTCAGGTTAGGGATTACCCACCTCTGCTTAAATCATACAAAAATGTTTTCAAATTAAAAATCTACAAGAGAACATTTAAATAAATAAAATGCCATGTGTCAGTTCATCACCATGTATAAAAACTTATAGAAAAAATGTATTGAATATATTGAACTACAATACATTTATCAAAATAGTAAATAATGCATAATACAATAATATAGATTACAATAAATGTTAAAAATATACATGTGGAAAAAAAAAAACATCGGAACATCGAATTTACTTTAACCAAAATCATGTGTGTGGAGGTTTGTGCTAAGTTTCTATCAAATATTTCAACATCTCCATAAACAGGAATATTAACATTGAGTTTTTTATGAAGGGTGAGGAAGTCAAGTCCAGGAGTCAGGACAAAGGAGAGCATGGAGTAGATGAGGAAGAGAATAGGTGAGAGGTTTTAGAGAATAAAAGGGAAGAAGAGGACATACGGTATGGTATGAACAGTGTGCTGTAATGAGCATTTTTAATGTACATAGAGATTTAGAACACAAACTTATTTGTATAGTGACAAAACTCACTAATATTCCACTAGCTTTTTAGACTGAAGCATAGACCAGAAGTGGCTGTGGTACGGTGCTCACACTAACACTACAACCCCCCACTTTTAAAATGGCTGCTACACCTCTGCCTGGCATTAATGTATTACAGTTATAGAAGTATGTTTTACTTGCATTTTCACAACAAACTGCCGTCATTATCATTTATTATGTGGAACAAAAGATGCACCGTAGAAGGTGTTTGAGAAATCTGAACTCCATCTGTATGCACATGAGAGTGAAACATAACAGAGTTCTGATTCGCCTTGAGTGAAAGTAAATACAGAATATTCAGACAAGTCAAAAGAGTTCTGTGTTGGTAAAATCACCTTGAAATATTTTACCAGAAATGATCATCCTGAAAGCAGATCTGAACCAGCTGTAAAAGAAAGCATAAATAAATGGATTGAGCATTGAGTTTGACAGTGTGAGCCAATTTAGTGTTTCAATCACAGGAAGTGATGGAGGATCAGAAGCAAAAGGCTGAGACCCAATATAAACAAAGAATGGAGTCATACATAAAAGGAACATGCCCATCACAATAGCTAAAGTTTTGGTGGCCTTTTTTTCCATCTTACTGGCAGTTGCTCCAGACCTCATGCTGTGGATACTCTTTGCCTGATTCAAAGCAACGAGAAAAATCTTTATGTAGATACAAAGCATTATGATTGCAGGGAGGTAAAATGAAAATATAGGTCCTACAGTGTATAACAGTACAGCATCAACTGAGCACATTTCCTCACATGCTCCGTGAGTAAATTCTCCTACTATGTTGTCAAATCCAATGAAAGAAGAAATGCTCCAAATCACTACGATCTTGATTCTAACAACCTTCAGAGTTATTGTACTTTTATATGTGAGAGGATGACAAATGGCATAATATCTGTCTATAGAAATACAACACAAATTCAGTATAGAAGATGTGCTCAGTGCAATATCAAAACTATCTCGTATTTTGCAGTTCATGTGTTCATGATACAGACATGAGGTTAGAGGGTGTGTCATGTTGAGAGGAAAAACTAAAAGGCCAACAAGCAGATCAGCCACAGCCAGAGACAGAATCAGACAATTTGTAGGAGTGTGAAGCTGTTTGAAGTAAAAGATGGAGATAATTACAAGAAGGTTTCCACAGATTATAGTCACAGATAATAAGCTAAGGAACACATTCAACAATACACATACTGTGGAAGGACTGTTTGTAAAAACATAACTGGTATTATCTAATTCCAAACAGGGATGGATGTCAAAAACAGCTTTTTCTGCACCCATGTCTTCAGATTATATTCATAAAAACAGTGAAATATAAGTTTTTCTAAGATACTTTGACCAGCATATGTCATGAGTACAACAGTACAGTTTCTAACACACTGCATCCCACCTTATTGTAGTCATGAATGTGCATCAGTGATAATGTCCTGATGCACTGAGACACTGAACCTCACTATAGTTATTTATAAACTGCAGTGTCTTGGATACCAGTCATCCAATCAGATGTTTTGACCACATGATACAATCACAATTAATGATGCAATAATGTAATGACACTGATACTGTGCTTATTTACACTTGTTAAATATCATATTAAAAAGGTTTCACATTAAAAATTGTGTTGGCTGCAGTTTATCACCATGTATAAAAATGCTTTGAATAGATAAACTGAAAACACTTTGACAATGGTCGACTGTCAAAGTCATCTCACAAACCCATTACCCAGTAATGTACAGAGCAACGATAGAGAGAGAGAGATAGATTAGGGATGTGAATTTTAGTCCAAAACACTATTCAAAATTTGCTAGAAACTATTCGAATAGTATTTGTAAATCGAACTTGTTTCTACCCCAATGTGGGCCTCCACACCAGAACACACGTGATGACAGAATCAAATGTTTAATTTATTGAACAAACAACAATATTACAAATCACACAAAACATGTTTATCTCCACTGCAATTCATCTCATCTTCTGTATGAAACAGGTAAGGCTGTTAATTATGAAATCGTAATAACGCAGCCAACGCTATCTTTCATTTAACCCTTGTGCGGTCCTTCGGGTCAAAGAGACCCGGTGGCTCACAAATGTACCTTTTTATACGTACTGTAGGATGCCATTGCTTACTACTGAAAACAGTAATATATCCTTGGGGGGTGGAGTGATGAGTCTATGGAACTGAACTTTGGAATCTGGGTTTTTAAGACCCGATTGTAGGACACAGCCAGTGTGCCTTTTACGAAGGACCGCACAAGGGTTAACTGTCCAGGCAGAACCAGGTGAAACAGCTGATTTCAACTGCAATGTTAAACAGATTTAACAACAATAGTCAATGAACCCGCTTTATCCTCACTAGGGTCATGGGGGTCACTGGGGGCCTAACCCAGTTACAATGGGCGAAGGCCGGGTACACCCTGTATGAGCTCTTAATGTTCGTACAAAAAAAATTTCTAATTTTATTTTACATGTAATGCCACATTGACAATTTTATTATAAACATTTCAGATTTCACATTTTGTTTAATTTAGAAATATTAATATGTCTTAATTATAACCATGTCATATCATACGACCATCAAAGGAGTTTAACGCTACAATTCTGGAAATAGAAGATTATAATAAATGGAAAGAAATAAATTTTTTAAATTGAGGGCCCAAATTGCCACCTGTTGGTCACTCACTACATTGGAAACTTATCCACATCACTATAGAACTAGAAACTAGAATAAAGAATAGAATAGAAAAAACCTGAACTAAGGTGCTAACTAAGGTTTATGAACTTAAAATAATGAATATTTGTATACTGTACATGTGGACGTGCAATATATACTGAACATGACCCTCTGCATTTTTAACCCTTCACTATTGAAGGAGTGGGCTGTCATGTCAGGTGCCTGGTCAGCAAATGAGTTTGTTCAAGGGCACATCAGCAGATTGATAATGTGGTTTCCACATTTCAGTATCATGTTTCACCTCCAAGTGTTTTTACCTTTGTGTTCATGTCCAACTAATAATGCAATTGAACAATTGAACATTTCCCTCAGCTTCATGAAAACTGAAAAATAACCTCTTAGAAACCATTTATTAAATCCATTTACAATATCATTAGGCTGGTGCAGGTAGGGTGACGAGAGATCACGTGACTTGATGCTTTTTCATTCTCTTTTACCTTAATTATGTAGGCCTCCTGTTTTCACATTGGCCGTGGTGGGGACAGTTCGGGTCACAAATATAATATTAACAATAAAACCATAATTGCAGGGCACAGTCTCAATTTGCATAAATGGGAACGAAAAACCATGAAATCACGTGCAATGCGGGGACATCTGGTCACCCTAGGTGCAGTATTATTTGTAAAATCACTCAAACCTGTGGATTTATATCTTTATTTAGTGTTTAGTTTTTTGGATTAACAAAAAATTCAACATGTCTTGAAAAAAATTCACTGTTAAATCATTCAAAATAGCTTTGCGCTTGTAAAATTGCCTTGAAATATTTTCCCAGAAACTATCATTCTGAAAGCTGATCTGAACCAGCTGTAAAAGAAAGCATAAATAAATGGATTGAGCATCGAGTTTGACAGTGTGAGCCAGTTTAGTGTTTCTATCAGAGAAATTGGAGTTACTTCATAGGTTAGAGGCTGAAAGATCATGCACAAAAAATATGGAGTCCAACATAAAAGGAAAACTCCCAACACTATAGCCAGAGTTTTGGTTGCTTTTCTCTCCATCTTACTGACACTTGTTCCAGATTTCGTACACTGGATGATGTTTGCTTGTTTTTGAGCAACAAGGAAAATTTTTAAGTAGATACACAGCATTATTATGACCGGAATATAGAAGGAGAACATACATGCGAGAGTGGTTGATATTAAAGCATCAATTAGGCAACTTCCCTCACATTTTCCTTGATTGAATCCTGCAACTATGATGCCGATGCCAATGAGAGCAGCCACTCCCCAACTGACCAGTATCATCATCCCTGTAACATGATTATTTATTTTATTTTTATAAGTGAGAGGCTGACACACAGCATGATACCTGTCAACAGAAATACAGCACAGGTTCAAAATGGAGGCTGTGCTCAGAGTCACATCAAAGCTCCCTCTAACTTTACAGAGTAGTCCTTCATAGTACCAACAGGAAGTGACAGTGACCGCCATGCTGAAAGGAAACACTAGGACCCCGACAAGAACATCAGCAACAGCCAGAGACAAAATCAGGTAGTTAGTGGGGATGTGGAGTTGTTTGAAGTAAATAATGGAGATTATTACAAGAAGGTTTCCACATATTGTTATGACAGATAACACACCAAGGAAAATATATAACATGATACATATGATGGAAGGGCTGTGTGCAAAGATATAAGTACCATTATCTGATTTATAGCAGGGATGCATGTTGTTTATCCCACTGACAGTCAGTTCTGGTTCCATTCTTCTGATTGTCTGAAAATGACTTTTACATTAACAGGTAATGACACAGAGAAAACATTTTAAATTCATAAATACATCAATGATCAACATTAATATAATAAAGAATAAAAGACATTGTACTTTAATGGTTCAGTCCCACAGACCTTTAAACAGTAGTGGCATCAGTGGTGATGTGGGTCCTGGTTCAGTGAGCTTCACCTGTGGACTTGAACGATATATTAAGCTTCATCTCATTATCATAATGAATGCAAACTGCTCTTGTCCAATCAAATGTTGAGCTTTATTTTTTGTTTCACCAGTGTTTTTTTTCCATTTGTCTCATCATTATGGTTCAAGTCCATGGACGAATTAAAGAGAACAATGTAATAATAATACAATTAATAATACGTTTTATTTGTATTGTATTTGGATCTATACCCCACCAAACTTCAGTCAACGCTGAAGGCAAATGTGACAATTAAAACAATCACAATGGTATCAAAATAACCCGCATGTCTGGTTCATTTTAATGGTTTAATGTTTAATGTTCAGTCAGTTAAGACAAATTTCCCCACTGACACCAATAAATGATATCTAAGGGTGTCTTCACATGGTAAAGTCCGCACCAAGGTTCGGACCAGAACCTTTTTTTTTTTTTTTGCCTTTTCACACTGTACTTATAATCCGGACTTTATTTACAGTCTTCATTCACACTGTATTGAATCAAGTGGACCAACGGACTTCAGAACGTCATGTCGTCAATGCGTGTACAGCGTGCGTCTCTCTATACTCGACCCTGATTGGTTAGTAGATGAGCGCGCTACATTGTTTCATGAAATGCTCCCAGATAATGGACCCAGTTACTAGTTTTATAATTTTTGCCCTATTTTGGCAATGTTGCCAACTCTCGTACCAGTGTTCCCACCTAGCGGCTTGTCTCCAATTCAGTCTTTATAGTATCATCCGACCAAATTTCAATGAAATACCTGGTTTCCTCGTCTCCCCATGTATTGCAGCGACTCATGCTTGGACGTTTACTAGATTCCGCGCACGTGACTGTAACGTAATTGGTCCGATAGTCCGGACTTTCCTAAAAAGACGTTTCACACTGTGCACCAGCGAACCTTGGTCCGGACCGAGACTACCTCCTCAGCTCGGACCAAAGACTCGTTCTTTAGTCCGGACCAAGGTTCGGGGGAGGTTTCACACTTGTCAATAAGGTTCGAACTTTCCTGGAAAGTCCGGATTTTCTGAGTGCAATGTGAATACGGCCTTAGTTACGCCGGAAAGTTCACAGAGGAGTCCGGAGAAAGTTAGGAATGACTAAACAATACGGTGGATTACGGAGCTTAACGACTGTTGTCGCTTCAGTAAAAAACTATATATATATATATATATATATATATATATATATATATATATATATATATATATATATATATATATATATATATATATATATATATATATATATATATATTCACTCATTTTTGATAAAAGGAAATTGCCACCCATAGTTCTTCTTCTATGGTTGTTTCTAGTCGTTTCTCTCTGAATCGTCGCAGCGTCACTTTCTTACGCCCACCCTCTGACTTCGTAGTGATTCGTCTGTGAAGTACCTTGACTTTATTTAATTTGCCATACATATATACACACACACACACACACATATATTTATATATATATATATATATATATATATATATATATATACTGAAGATCAGATGCCACTTTTGCGTCTTCTGTTTTCATCACCGTATAAACGTAGCCTGAGGAACCGACCATGAGAGCTGAATATTTCACATTTGTTATGTTAACAATCTGTTGTTTTTCTCCCAGTAAACCTTGGATAGGGTGGCACAGTTCTGTTCAACCACTTAAGAGTGGTCATATCTAGAACAACATACCACTCCCTATAAGACAATGTCCCACATATGTGACCCGCCACCACGAAACCAGGCATAAGTCGCGCTGAGCCGTTCAGAGCTACAGCCAAATTTAGGCTGGAAGGTGATTTGTTATTTGTGTTTAAACCTTATCAAAAAACAGTACCATAACACCTCTATGTTCAGTTCCTGTGGTCATTACATTGAAATCCAATCAATAAAGGTGTTTATTAAGTCAATTATTTAAGCGGCGACAAAAGTTTAGGGATTGCTGGGCAAAGACAAAGCCGACTTCCACCTCTTTTCGCCGAACAAAATGATCTCCGTTCCGTGCGTAAACATCCAAGTGTTCGGTACGAGGAAAAAGCTTATATTGAATGTTCTGTCCAATGGCGTAAGCCAAATGATTATAATACGTTGCAATTCTGTCCTATTATTATAATATATAAAACTTCTGTGACATGTCCATCAGAGTGTCCTTTAACATCTGTGAATATTTTTTGTCAATCGGATACGAATTATGTGTTGCTAAAGACTTCCTACCCCAAAACAGTCCAAAACTTTAACGGACAATATCTAAAAATATGCAAATTGCAAAATGTGTCCAAATGTGGATATTAAAATTACCATAACTTTGGTTCTACTTATGATAGAAACATATTTTTTTCACCATCTTAAACCTTAGTTTCCACTCTACCAATCTACACAAATAACTCAGTTTTGATTTCCAGACACTTATGCCTGGTTTCGTGGTGGTGGGTCACATATAACACTTTTAAAACTGAACTCACACTAACATTGTCAACACTAGTCTTACAGGTCTCCTGATGCAGACTACATGTTTTCTTCTTTCCTCATGTTGTGCTTTTTGTTTTTTCATATTGTCAGTTCTATTCCATGGTATGTGACCACCTGCCCATGTACCAATGTCTGTACTAGTTTTTGTTTTTTTTTAAGGTGTGGACTATGTATGTGGACTACAGTGATATCACGAGCAAGTTTTTTTAATGTCACTTAAAATGATTTTAATTTTGTGGATGCTGGCATACACTATCTGGCCCAGGGACAACGGTTGAAAAACTTTTTTTTTTTTTTAATACCAATACTGACACATTAATGTGCATCAATGTCCATTAATGTGTGCTGCCCTGTTAAATAGTTGGGAAAAACTCCGTGCTTTCTTTTTTATTCTAGTCATAATCCTAGATTGGTCACTCCTTCCTTTAATTAATAATATTATTCTAAAGGTCACTTTACCTCATACTTCACAGTGTATACACAACCACATTCATCCTGTATTCCCAGGACGTGTATTACATGCGTGTGTGTAACATCACACTGCAAACACTAGAATAACAGTCAACACTGCAGCCACAAAATAATAACATTCATTATTTTTATTCATATACAGTACCTACATGTTCCGTATATGACTTGGAATGACAAATACATACATGCTGTGTGTTTGAAAACCAAATTATTCAACTTTATGGGTAACAGTATATATAATCTCCCCGTTTTCATCACTTCCACAATTTCTGTAAAGCCACGTGAGGTGACTTTGTTGTGATATTGGACTCTATAAATAAAAATATACCTGAATTAATCTGTGAGGACTAGTTCTCTTACACAGTAATGCAGACTGAGAATAATAGTGACAAGACAAAGACCTGCTACGGTCATTTCTATTCATCATATAATTCACTGTCTAATTAAACATAAAACATTACATTTCATTGCTTCTTGACGTTAACCATCACAAAGTATGAACCATATGCAGCTCTCAAGAAATATTACACACTCACTTTTGATGCATCAGCCTTTATTGCAATAGTTACTGTGCGCATACATGGTAACAAACAAATCAATTTAGTGTCGAGTTTGCAAAATCATCTTGGAATATTTTCCCAGAAATAATCATCCTGAAAGCAGATCTGAACCAGCTGTAAAAGAAAGCATAAATAAATGGATTGAACAGTGAGTTAGACAGCGTGAGCCAGTTTAGGGTTTCTAAGGCCGGGACAGGTACCGAGTGTTTACCCAGAAAAAAAGGGGTCCAGCACAGAAGAAAAACTCCTAAGACAATAGCCAAGGTCTTAGTTGCTTTTCTCTCTATCTTACTGACTGTCGCTCCAGACTTTGTGTTCTGGATGCTGCGTGCCTGTCTCTGTGCAACAAGGAAAATCTTAAAGTATATACACAGCATTATGATCACTGGGAGATAAAAGGAAAAAATAGGCCCAGTGTTTTTGGCCATAACCTGGTCGATTAAACATGATTCCTCACATTCTTGATTTCGCAATCTATAAATGACAACACCTATTCCAACTATAGCGGAAACACCCCAACTGACAAGGATCATACTCACGACGACATGGTCATTGATTTTACTTCTATATATCAGAGGCTGACACACTGCATAATATCTGTCAATAGAAATGCAGCACAGGTTTAGAATAGAACATGTACTGAGAGAAATGTCAAAGCCGTCCCGGATTTTGCAAAACAGATCTTCGTGATATATACATGAGCTAAGAGAGAATGCCATGCTGAAAGGAAAGACAATAACCCCAACGAGCAGATCAGCAACAGCCAGAGACAGAATAAGGTAGTTTGTAGGAGTGTGGAGCTGTTTGAAATAAAAAATAGAGATTATCACAAGAAGGTTTCCACAGATTGTAACAATAGACAATATTGCAAGGAAAATATACAACACCACACATATGATAGAAGGGCTGCTTGTCCATATGTAATTGAAATTGTCTATTTCATAGCAGGGGTGTACATCAATCACATCCTCAGTCCTGTTCACAGCCGCTGCAGCATCCATGTTTCCTATGATTCAGTATGTTACATGTTAGCAGCAATAGAATCCACAAACATTTGCCATATATCAGTTACATACAACACAAAAATGAGCCGTCATTTGTATTCAACAATGCTGATCAACAGTTATTTTAGCTTCCGATGACCTTTCAAACTTACATAATATTTCTGGAAGGTCCTGTGACTTCTTGACCACATGTACTGTTTTGTAGGGTGAATATGTAGTATTTATTAACCCATATCTCATTAGCGTATCTGTTCCCTTTAGAAATCTGTGTCCCGTTTCCATGAGACCAAAGATAAACACAACATTGGGAAGAAAAGCGAGCCAATATGGTTCAGTGTGTGTGTGTGTGTGTGTGTGTGTGTTTTGGCGGGGATTTATTTTTATTTTTTTTGTAATGTTTAGCAAATTCAGATTGATAGAACATTAGTCCGTTAGCCAGAGGGGTTTGTCTTTTTTTTGGAAAAAAAAAGGAGCAAAAGGCCAATTCCAATTCCTCCCTGAACCCGCAATCAGTATCCCTCAAAACTAAGTGTTAAGGGCTATTTTTGACATAGAAACGGGACACCCCTTAAATGTTGGCCCTGAAATTAATCGTGGCCCGCGTTGTCTCTGTAGTCCCTGAAATCAAACAACTTTATTATTGTTTTAATATTTGCATTGTTAGCCCTGCCTGTTTAACCATAAGACACAAACACAGCTATCATCCACTGGTCCATCAGGTCCACATTTTTGAAATAGTTGTGGGCTATCTGTAAATTATTCCTTCAGTTAGAGCTATCAAACAAATAATCTGTATCTATGCGGTGACAGCTGAATATGGTTGTGTTATTTATAGAGTTATATAACTCTGCGGCTACGGGAGATGACATTAGCCGGTCATTTTATACCATTATCGGCACAAGCATGTTATATAGGCTGTTATCTTGGTAAAACAACTACATTGCCAGTGCGAAAAGTGACAGTTTTCTTGACATTAGCTAACTTAAATGATAGCTAGCTTGTCCGCACCAGCCACTATTGACAAAAGATCATAAAATAAAAATACATGTTATGCAACAATGAGGTACATAATCCATAAAATGGACATAAACTAAGATAATACAATAATTTTTGTTATTTTTATATCTCCATTAACAAATGAAATACTTACATTTGTAGCTGGACTTCTTTGAAGCCATGTCTGTTGCTGAACATACGCAATGCATTCTGGGTAACCCTTGCTCCCAATGGTGGTGTCTGGGATCTCAATGTTAAGGGCTATACAGCCCTAAAACTTGCCCCTGAACTTAACATTCTTAGAATTGGGACATTTACACTTCGCGGGAACAAGCATTTTTGAGATTGAGGGTTAAGGGAGGAATTAGAATTGGCTCAAAGTCTCCCAAACCTTTTTCTGAAAGACTGGAATCTCAGCTTTTTAGTGATGTATGATGTTCATCTGACAAGAGCAGCTGTTTGGAGTTATCACACATAATGAAATGAAATGTCTGAGTGCGTTTTATTGTATGTGCTTGCATTTCTTTTTCTGTATTCCATGGAATTCTTGTTTGGCGCCTGTGTTGTGCAGCCTGGTACAGCAGCCAGTCTTTTGCTGTAGTAACCAATTTCCTGTAATGCTACGGCCACACCCAATGCCAACTGGTGAATTTAAACATGCGTAACTATGCCTGTGATGCACCACATAAATTCTCGAGTCTGGATGCTGGACAATTTTGCTAATTCGTGTCAGACGCACGAGTAGCAAGCCTCCTCATTTTCAATAGTTAAAACAAAATCTAGCCTGCCAATGCTAATGTTGGCAGCATCTCAACACTGATTGGCTTTCGTGACATGGGGTCACACGAATTTGCATGAAAACTAATATTTTCAACTTGAGTGTTTTTGCATATTTGTGGCAAATGCGCCGTGAAAACGCACCAGATGTTCCAACGTGCCTGGGATGAATCTGTGTCCAAACGCATTTCTGCATTGACATTGTACGTAACCTCAAATTTGCGAATTCATATTTGGTGTGGCTGTAGCATAAGTGATCAATAAAGTATCAATCTGAAGCTTAGAGACTCAACTTTAAAATGATAAACATAATACAATAAAATATTACAATATATCTAATATTGATTTTCAGCCATGTCAGTGTTGCTTGATTTATACGTATTATTTTCTTAGCCTTAGTTTACATTTTGTGTGATAACTCCAAACAACTACTCTTGTCAGATAGCCATCGTACATCATTGAAATAGCCGAGATTCCAGGCTTTCAGAAAAGGTACGGGAGCCTTTGCTACTTTTTCAGGAACGGTTTCCATATTTTGAGGCCCTTGCTCACAGTCTAGGCTATGATATTTAGTCAGTGGGTCGACTGTGAAAAAAGCTGCTAGACAGGCTATTATTATTATTATTATTATTATTACAGCCTCCTGGGCATCGCAAAAGGAGAGTCATCTGCTCAGCATCAGAGGCCGCTGAGAGATCATCTAGATGGTTCTGGATTCAGAGGGACAAACCGTGGATGAGCGCCTCTTGGACACAGGCCAGGAGCTGATCACTCCCGGTCAGGCCGCCTGGGTGAGGGGGTCTGAAGTTGAAAGACCCGAAACCCCCTGTAACCCCACGTACAGACTGATGACGTGTCCAAGAAAGTGCATCACAACATGTATCTGACAACCTCATAAAGTATCTTTTTCGTCACTGCTGCCTCAGTGGCCGCTCTGATTTGTGTTGAAGGTTAATGTTCAGTGATTGACCGTTCTGTCCAATCAACCCTGTGAGACGACGAAGTTGTAATTTAGGGCTCTATGAATACAATTTAATTAAAATTAAACAGAGGATTTCTACGAATACAGGGAACATCCACTGTGTCTTTTAACCTGAAATGTTTTAAGCTTTATTAGTTTGCCTCCTTTTGCTGTATTTGAAAGAAGACATCGTACTGCATCCACAAACTAGTCAAAGTTTGACAGGTGTCGGTTTTGATGGAAGCTGAGTTTAGATGTTTTTTACTTTCATCTTAATCCCAAAATTGTTCTTATTGTGCCCTTAAATGAACAATATTTGTTAACCTGTATATTTTCATTTCTTTAATCCACATCCTCACATACTGGATGCGTTTCTAATTATCTCTGTAGCTGAAGTGATGGAACAGACTTCAATTAAATGTGTGAAACCATTGTGTTGTTGTTGGTCCCTGAGCTCCCTCCATCTCTCAGCATTATCACACCTCTTTACCTGGGGCCTGATGAAGTCCTGACAATTACACAACCCATGAAGAATAACCCACATAATTATGTAAACAGTGACAGTGTTGTAAATACAGAGACCAATTTAATGAGGACAAACAATAATGATCCTTACAGTCCAGGGAATATTTTCTGTTTCATTGCTCAAAGAAATATGTCATGATGGTGACAAATAACACTTTAAGCTGTTGTTTCCACAATGACAACAGATACAGTCATTTTCTTATCGACCCATTAACCATTTCAAGCCATTATTCATAGTATAATTGCATGAATGAATATTTGAGACCAAATTGTTTTATCTGTATAAAATGAAGCAACAGTGTAATGAGACCAAAGTTGTGCAAATATAATTTGACCAAAAATATAAATTAAAGGCGTCATTCCACTGAAAATTACTTTTCCATGCTCCTGTTGTAATCCAATGGGTCATGCAGAGTTACCAACACATGCTGCCTTTGAAAGTAGTTTGTCACCTCCCACTGGCTGCATACTGTTGTATGTATACTACTAATATTCACAGAAAGACAAAATTTGGCCATTATGAAAGTCGGCCACCTTGAACGTTTTGACCTCCAAAATCTAATCAGTTCATGTACCTGTCCTAGAGCATAAGCACAACGAATTTGGGACAAATTCGTCCATCGGTTCAAAAGTCATAGTGTTAACATGAAAAATATTACATTGTACAATGTTGAACTTCCATCGATGTCAGCTCAATGTACACAACATCATTTAACCCTTGTGGGGTATACAAGGTGCACAGGCTGGTGTCCTACGATCAGGTCTAAATTACCTAGATTCCAAATTTCAGTTCCAAAGACTCATCACCCCACCCCCAAGGATATATCACTGTTTTCAGTAGTAAGCAATGGCACCATACAGTACGTATGAAACGGCACATTTGTGGGGCACTGGGTCACTTTGACCTGGAGGACCGCACAAGGGTTAAAAAATTAGAGTAAAAAAAAAACTAAACAAAAAATAGGCTGAACACCATTCTGTTTTTTTTTCCTGACAAAGTCGACAACTATAGCAGTCTACGATAAAAATTTTTTGAAGGATGTGATCAATGGTGAACGGTAGCCTTCAAAATTGAAATTATTTTGTCTTAGTTGTAATTCCTACCAAGATACAAACACGATCCTATTCACATGGTAAAGTCCGCACCAAGGTTCGCACTGTCTGGACCAAGGTTCGGACCAGAACCTTTTTTGGCCTTTTCACACTGTACTTATAATCCGGACTTTATTTACAGTCTTCATTCACACTGTATTGAATCAAGTGGACCAACACACTTTAGAACATCATGTCGTCAATGCGTGTACAGCGTGCATCTCTCTATACTCGACCCTGATTGGTTAGTAGATGAGCGTGCTACACTGTTGCAGGAAATGCTCCCAGATAATGGACCCAGTTACTAGTTTTATAATTTTTTCCCTATTTTGGCAATGTTGCCAACTCTCGTACCAGTGTTCCCACCAGCGGCTTGTCTCCAATTCAGTCTTTATAGTATCATCCGACCAAATTTCAATGAAATACCTGGTTTCCTCGTCTCCCCATGTATTGCAGCGACTCATGCTTGGACATTTACTAGATTCCGCACACGTGACTGTGACGTAATTGAACCGATAGTCCGGACTTTCCTAAACAGATGTTTCACACTGTGCACCAGCGAACCTTGGTCCGGACCGGGACTACCTCCTCAGCTCGGACCAAAGACTCTGTCTTTAGTCCGGACCAAGGTTCATGGGAGGTTTCACACTTGTCAATAAGGTTCGAACTTTCCTGGAATGTCCGAAAGTCCGGACTTTCTGAGTGCTATGTGAATAGGCCCTTAAATTTTATGAGGCATTTAAAAAGGATCACCATTTTTGTTATTTTTGGCCTTTCGGCCAAATTTGGAGCCATATTGTGCAGCAACCAAGGTAGATGGAGCTAATCTGAGCATGGATTCAGATTCTAGGGGAAAGTTAGCCTGGGAGACCAACAATCTAATATGTAGGCCAAATGATAGAGGAGTAGTGGAAACTCAAAGTTGGGTTAGGGTTAGCAGAATATTTGTGAAATTACACGTCTCTTCAGATATTTCAGATGGTTCATATTTGTTCTGGTTTTTGTAAAAGGATGGATTGTTAACATATAATTTTAGTTTTTTTTTTAATTAAAATCTGTATAGGTAATTATGATCATACTTTACTGCTCTGACCCAATTGAGATCTAATTAGTTTGTATGTAGAACCTGAATTAAAGTCATTAATATCTTTATTGTTATTCATCCTATGGGCCCATTCAACCCTTTGGTAGGACGGATTTGGGCCCTGGGCCTTACGTTTGACACCTGTGCATTAGAAACTTTCTGCATTAATGTTCACACCATGTTTAATACCATGCTTTGATAGTTAGGCTAAAGGTTCCTGTTCGAGTTAAGACTTTGATGTTAGGATTATGTACTGGTGTCCCCCAGGGATGTGTCAGCTGTCCTGTGCTCTTTACACTATACACCAATGACTGCATCAAAGTGCACCCTGAAAATTACATTATTAAATTCTGAGATGACACTACCATCCCTCATTTGCTGCATAAAGACAAAAGCCTAGCATCTGTCATTTTGTTCAGTGGTGTGACTCCAACTACCTGATGTTAAATGTGAAGAAAACTGAAGACATGGTGTTCAATCCTAAAGCTGTAGATGACTTAAGGCCAATGGTCATCCACAATGAACCCATTACCAGTTCTTAGAAGTACCTTTGAGTACAAATAGATGACACACTCAGCTGGAGAGCCTATGTGGAGAGTCTTTGGTCTAAACTGCAAAAGAAACCGTACTTTTAGTGATGAGCAGAAGGTCATGCCGTTCTGTCACGCTGTTCTGGAGAGTATTATCAAATATAGATTTACAGCCTGGTACGGTAACCTGTCCATGCATCTGAAATCACAGTTAAACTGTCTGTTACTTCAGGCAATGAAAACTGAACATGAAAAATCATGCTTCTCTTCAGAATATCTTTAAACAATTCATCATGATTCAAGCACAAAAAAATGGTCAGACCAAACCCATGTTCTCCCCTCAAGAGTTTCAGCTGCTCCAGAGGAGATTTAGAGCCCCCCCCCTGCTGTTTTACACTCTTTTATCCCTATATCTGTTAACATTATTAATGCTCAGATGTTCTACTTTCTTTTACTCCCTTGAATACCATTTTAATATTTAGTTAAATTATGGATCTGTGCAAATGGGATGTTTGGATGTGCTGACTGTGTTCATATTGTTTTATATTATTGTGCTGCTTTTCTTATGACTGCAATATCTGCATCGAGGCCACAAAAAAATTTCCCCATGGGGACAAATAAAGTATATGAATGATTGATTCTTGGCATGAATTGACGCACCCTCAAATGGTGTTGAATTACATGTGAAAAGTCACAAATGCATATACAATGTCATAAGAACTGGTATGACATACAGTGCCAGTTCATCAGTCTCCATTGCTGAAGCAATTGGCATCTGAAGTGGGTTGATACAAAATATATAAAACTATCGTCACAAATCACTTTTTCCAGTACACAGAGCCACGGTGGGTGAAACAGCGAATATAAAGTATAAGCAGTTTTATGACATTGAATATTGACTGTAATTTAAGCATGGCGCAATGAAAAGCAAATCAAGTCAGTTTTGCATTTATATTTATTTATTTATATTTTCAATTTAAGCAAACAAAAAAAAAATCTAATTAATGAAGTTTTGAGTTAGAAAAATCACCTTGAAATATTTTTCCAGAAATGATCATTCTGAAAGCTGATCTGAACCAGCTGTAAAAGAAAGCATAAATAAATGGATTGAGCATAGAGTTTGACAGTGCGAGCCAGTTCAGTGCTTCAGTAACAGCAGCTGGTACAAAGTGTTGAGTAAAAGGCAGAACAGTGAGACAAAGGAAAAGAGGAGTCAAGCAGATGAGAAAAACTCCTAAAACTGTAGCCAGGGTTTTGGTGGCCTTTCTCTCTGTCTTACTAATACTTCCTCCAGACTTTGTGTTCTGGATGCTTCGTGCCTGTTTCAGAGCAATAAGGAAAATCTTAGAGTAGATACACAGCATTATGATCACTGGCAGGTAGAATGATAAAATAGGTCCAATAGTGTTTCCAATCAAAACACCAACCAAACAGTTTTCCACGCATTGCATGTTGTACAATCCAACAATTATTACACATGCTCCAGCTAAAACAGAAATACCCCAACTCAAGAGGATCATAGTCATGACGACGTTGTGATTTATTTTACTTTTGTATTTCAAAGGCTGACACACTGCATAATATCTGTCAATTGAAATACAATACAGGTTTAGAATAGAACATGTGCATAGAGAAACGTCAAAAAAGCCTCGTAATTTGCAAAATAAATGTTCATGATACAGACATGAGCTAAGAGAGAATGCCATGCTGAGAGGAAATACTAAAAGGCCAACAAGCAGATCAGCCACAGCCAGAGACAGAATAAGGGAGTTTGTAGCAGTGTGGAGCTGTTTGAAATAAATGATAGAGATTATTACAAGAAGGTTTCCACAGATTGTAATAAAAGATAATAATGCAAGAAAAGTGTACAATAATATGCAAATGACAGAAGGGCTACAAGAAAATACATAAGTGAAATTTTCTACTTTGTAGCAGGGATGAATGTCAAGTACAATGTTGGTCTCATTCAATCCCGATTCCATTTTTGGAGAATCCTGTATCTTAAGAGACAAAATAATATTGAGGAAATAGATTCTATACACAACTCCAGTAATTTGGGTAGGAAAGTCACAATACCTTTACCTGGTGGATTCTGATAATCCACCATGTGTCACTGCTCTTAACTGACACATTTTAATATTTATCAGCCAGGACATCATTAGCATAATTGCTGAGCACATTGGAAAACAGTATCCATGAAACAATGACAGACATAAAGTTCAAGGACACAGCATGAAAAAAAACAAAAACCTGCGCATATTTCAGTCTTTAAAATCCACCAACTCACAAAAACAAAACCACACACACATTTTTAACATAGTTGCTTTTGATTGGTCATGATTAAATCAAATTATTTAAATAATCTTAATTATGTTACATTTTGCAGGAGTAAACAGGGACTAATATATATATATATATATATATATATATATATATATATATATATATATATATATATATATATATATATACACACACACTGTAGTCAAGGCCACCTTTGTTGAGTCCAAGACCAGGACCGGTCAAGACCAAGTCTTGCCTGATCTAAAGAAAACACAATGATATAAGACGATACCTATAGTTAGAAGTATAAATGATACAAACACCAATGCACTACTATTACCACTGATAGGTACTAGTACTGAGTATTTGAACAACTAACTTATTATAGCTTCAGTCCAGACATAGACCACAATGACCAGTATTACCAGTGGTTAGTTTATACCTTCACTGGAAAAACAATATTGATAGGTTATATAATTTGTTATATGCATTAATGAGAAACACGTCCATTTTCAGATAACGTTAAAGTTTGGTTAAATAACAAACATACAGTGAAATTTTAAATATCCTCTTTTTATTTCTGAACAAACCGCAGAAGTTGTTTATAGAGGACACACGCGCGCGCACGTTTACTTTACCCGAGAGTGAACGTTAGCATAAAAGCTTGAGCGTTTGTGTAGCTGCTAGCCTTTGGAACATAAGTACATTATCACACAAACAGAAGTTGTTTACGGAGGACACAGGCGACGGATCCGCAGTGGATAGTCCACGTTCTCTAGAGCACAGTCCACTTGATCATCCCCCACGAAGGCGTCGTGCGGCCCCGATTGCTTACCTGCACAACTGGTCCAGTTAGGAACCGCTACCTCCGATATGGACTCATCCCGTGTCCACGTACTGCATCCGTCATAGATACACTATTTTAAGCCTGCTTTAAACCCCCGGAACCGGAAGACATTAGTCTTTCCGGTCCTGACGTGTCTCCCGGAGGTGACTGTGGAAATTGTAGGCGGAATCCAGGAAAAGTTCCGCCTTAAGCGCTAGGATTGGACAGGCAGCCTGTCAGTCAAACTAACTCCCCTGCCTACGTTCTTGAGTCGAAAAATTAAATCTTAACTGCCTGCGATAGCCGCCGCTTTCTGCGACAGCCACAGTGGAATGAGTTCGCCTTCGTTGCGTCCTTTAAGTCCATACTAGATTACGTACAGGTACGACTCAGAAAATTAAGAATATCGTGTAAAAGTTTTTTTATTCAGGTAACTCAACATAAAAGGTGAAACCAATACATTTATAGACCCATGACATGCAAAGTGAGATATATCAAGCATTTATTTGTTGTAATTTTGCTCATTATGATTTACATCTTATTAAAACTTCAAAGTCAAAAACTCAGAAAAATTGTGTTGTGCTTGAAAGTGAGTTTTCTGAAGCTATACATCCGAATCAGCAAAATCAAAACAAATGAAAGCTTGCAATATATTGATTTGCATACTATTTGTCTATATGTACCTGCCCCACGTCACTATGGGGTCAAAGGTCACATTTAACACACTTACACTCATGTCAGTGACCCTGAGTGGGCGTGGCCCATAGACTCCCACTCATTCTGAGCAGGAGAAAATATGCAGTGTGTGTGCGTGTGATGGACACGGCTCACTACTGTGAATGTGTGAGTGGTGCAAGTTGACCCTGGCGACCGCGTCCCTGCCATATTTCATCACCTGGCGATCACAGCAGACTCAATAGGCCTTGCGCCGACATTGCCTGCGGCGAAGGCCTAATAAGGAGTCACCACTCAAACAGTCTGGGTGAAACAAAGATCGTGGAGGTGCCAGAGTGACATAACACTTTGACAACTTTGACATGAATTAAACAAATGTTCAAGGCCATTAATATGTCACTGGTGAATTATTCTTGACTTTTTGGACTTTTATGAGACCCACTTCGTTGGATTTTGACTGAATGGATTGTTGACCTTTTGAGTCATATGATTATGATTCAATAAGAAAGAAGATTTTGAACATGGATTATCGATAGAATTTAACTGTTAAGCTTTATTATTGAAAGTGTTTTTGTTTGCATGCCTCCTACAAGTAATTATTTAGATCAACTCAATAATTAAGGGCTGATGTGTAGGAGCCATATATTATCACAGGTGAATTATTCTTCTTTATATTTATTTCGACTGGTTACCATGGTGATGTGTAGGGTTAAGTTATAAAGGGAAGTGAATCACCTGCACGGAGAGGAGAAAAGGCCAGTCTAGGTAGCCACAATTTTTTTTTTTTTTTTGTTAAAATTTACTTCCTTTTTACACATTTACAAACAGTGCACATTTTTACCATCATATGTGTGTGTGTGTGTGTGTGTGTGTGTGTGTGTGTGTGTGTGTGTGTGTAACATGAGGCCGCCTTGGAAGCTGTATATTAAATCAGACTAAATTTAGGCCTACCTGCACTAAGCATGTGCTTCTTAGAAAGTGCTGTAGTGTGTTACCAATACACACTTTTAAAAGGATCGGAAGGTTTCAATAATTTACTTACATATGAAGTGGTTGGTGAATAAGGTAGTAACTTCAGTTCTGGATTTTGTTGGATTTTGTTTATAGAAACTACAGGTTAATGTTTTTGCTCTTATCTGACATGTGCACAGTCATCATCATGACATACAGTATTTCTTTTATTAATGAAACTGTAGATATTCTCCGGACTATAATCATATTTATTCTCATAATGATTGTTTGTCCTCATTAAACTGGTCTCTGTATTTTCCACTGTGTGTGCTGTGTCATTGTTAAGATAATTCTATGGCCTTAAGAGGGTTCTTCTTCATGGGGTTTGTAATTGCGAGGACCCCAGGTTGAGAAGGAGAGATGATGCTGAGAGATGGAGGGAGCTCAGGGACCAACAACTACACAGTGGAATCACACCTTTAATTGAGGACTTGCATCACTTTCACTAGAGAGATCATTAGAAATGCATACAGTAAATAGATAAATAAAAAATGATGAACTTTTGCAAATAATTTGATATTTCAAATTATTCAAACAGAAGTCGAAAGAGTCAAAAAGGTCTAAACCCTTAGGTTGCACAAGCACCAAGAACAGTAAAACCAGTCTGTGAATGCAGTATGATATTTAAGGTTAAAAAGACAGTTGCTATGTCTACATGATGATTTTTAATTCTGAATTATTTATTCAGAATAAATTTCTATTTCTTTCATGTTTACATGGAAATATTAATTCTGAATAAAGGTTTTCATGGAAAATGTATTTATTCTAGTCTAGTTAACCGAGCTTTAAGAGCTGGAGGTACAGAGCGTTCTGATTGGACAGAAAGGCCGCTTAACGTCTGTATGTCTACTGGAAGGAAATGATTGTGTCCACTTCCTGGTTTGCTGTTTTTATGGTTTGACACCATATTGAATGGCGTCAAACCTGAAGGATTTGACCCTTTGGTGGGCCAGATTTGGCCCCCGGGCCGCATGTTTGACACCTCTGTTATAATTCACATTTTTAACCAAATTGTGCTGCTTGCACAACTTTACTGTCCTTACACTGCTGCTTCATTTTATACAGATATAACAATTTAGCCATAAAATATGATTTATGCAATTATGCCATGAGTAACAATATGAAACGGTTAATGGTCAATAAGATAGTGACTTCAGGAAACTATTATGCAAACTACAGGTTAAAGTTTTCTCTGCTCATCTCATATTTGTCACCATCATGACATATTTATTTTAGTAATGAAACAGTAAAAATTCCCTGGACTATAAGGATCATTATTGTTTGTCCTCATTAAATTGCTCTCTGTATTTACAACATTGTGCACTGTCATTGTTTACATAATTATGTGGCTATAAGTGAGTTATTCTTCATGGGTTTTGTAATTGCCAGGACTCCATCAGGCCCCAGGTTGAAGAAGTGTGATAATGCTGAGAGATGAAGGGAGCTCAGGGACCAACAACAACACAATGCTTTCACACCTTTAATTAAAGTCTGTCCCCTCAATTCAGCCACAGAATTATTTAGAAACACATACAGTATGTGCAGGGCTGGGAGTAACGGCGTTAGAGTATAATGGCGTTACTAACGCAGCCACATTTCGAGTAACGGAGTCATGGGCGGACCTACGAGCGGTCCTGGGTGGATGGGGCCCAGATATGTGTGTGTATATCTATATCTATATCTATATCTATATCTATATCTATAGATAGATAGATAGATAGATAGATAGATAGATAGATAGATAGATAGATAGATAGATAGATAGATAGATAGATAGATAGATAGATAGATAGATAGATAGATAGATAGATAGATAGATAGATAGATAGATAGATAGATAGATAGATAGATAGATAGATAGATAGATAGATAGATAGATAGATAGATAGATAGATATCAGAACTACTGTCCAGGAGGAAACGGCGAACCTCCAGGAATACATCAAGAAAATGGCCCCCAATGACCAACTGCTAAGTGAATGCCTCAGGCAACAAAAGCCCAGTAAGGTCGAAGAACCAGAGGGGCTATCATGGAAGGACAAACCCTTGCATGGCGTGTACCATCGACAAATTGAGGAAGTGGCTGATATGGAAAAGACATACCAGTGGCTGGAAAAGGCTGGACTAAAGGACAGCACAGAGGCACTACTCATGGCTGCACAAGAACAAGCCCTGAACACCAGAGCAATAGAGGCCGGGGTCTACCACATCAGACAGGACCCCAGGTGTAGGCTGTGTAGAGAAGCCCCTGAAACAGTCCAGCACATCACAGCAGGGTGTAAGATGCTGGCAGGCAAGGCATACATGGAGAGGCATAACCAGGTAGCGGGCATAGTGTACAGGAACATCTGTAAAGAGTATGGACTGGAGGTCCCAGGGTCAAGATGGGAGAACCCCCCAAAGGTGACAGAGAACAAACAGGCCAAGATCCTGTGGGACTTCCAGATCCAGACTGACAAGATGGTGATGGCCAATCAGCCTGACATAGTGGTGGTGGATAAACATGAGAAGACAGTGGTGGTGATAGATGTAGCCGTCCCCAGTGATAGCAACATCAGAAAGAAAGAACATGAGAAGCTTGAGAAATACCAAGGGCTGAAAGAGGAGTTAGAGAAAATGTGGAGTGTGAAGGCAACAGTGGTACCGGTAGTGATCGGAGCACTAGGGGCAGTGACCCCCAAGCTGGGAGAGAGAATGGCTCCAGCAGATACCAGGAACAACATCAGAGATCTCTGTACAAAAGAGTGCATTGCTAGGAACAGCTAAGATCCTGCGCAGAACCCTCAGGCTCCCAGGCCTCTGGTAGAGGACCCGAGTCTGAAGGAGATACCGCCCATGTGGGGCGAGAGGAACTTTTTTATTTATTTATATATATATATATATATATATATATATATAAATATACACATATATACTTCTACTATACTATCATGTTCATGATAGTAGTAGTTATTATAGTATTAGTATAGAGTAACTGTCTTCCAATCAAAAATATTGATTGATGTAAAGTTTTAGTCGGTTCTTGTTTTCTTTCCCATAACCCCCTGCTTACACCTCCATGCCAGTGTCGGCATCACTGATGACTTAGGATCCAACGCTGAGCCAACAGAGCCCCTTAACAACAGTGAAAGTTTTCTATGGACTTTAAATCTACTAATTGAGTGGTGGCCTTTAAAATATTGTGACACACAGGACTTGAACCCACATCCATCTGGTATTTACCCAACATTCTACCAGCCTGAGTCACAGAGGCTGGTTAATAAGCTTTTTTTGTTGAAGGTTTTAAATCTACTATTTGGGTTTTGGCCTTTAAAATACTGTGACACAGACAAGACTTGAACCCACATCTATCTAGTACCTATAAGCATTCTATCAGTCAAAGCTAGTGTTGTCACGATACTAAAATTTCCAACTCGATACCGATACTAAGGATAATACTCGATACTCGATACTAATTTCGATACTGGAGATGTGAGGGATTCCTTTTTAAAATTTCTTCCATGGACTGCTAAAAAAAGGTAGTGAGTGCGGGTGCAGAATAAATGCATGCCTATCTCTTGGCAAGTTAAGGTAGGCCTATCTTTTTTCTCAAGCCCTTCTGCAGTGCTAACTGCAAGCCTCTTTATGGTCGAGCGATTATGTGCGCGGGCGGCAGCGTATTGCATCATGTGACCACCGCGGAGACCACCGCGGAGACCACCGCGGAGACCACCGCGGACCCCTTGCGGGACTAGCAGCGCGCACGTCAAAAATGATAGGCTGACATTCTCACGGTGGCCTCCATGGTGGTAACGTGATACAATGCGCTACCGCCTGGCTGCCGCCCATGCGCATAGACGTTCGACTATATCGAGGCCTTAAAAAGCAAAGTTGCATCGGATGGTCGCAATCACAGACCTATAGAAATAATGTATAGGTCTGTGGTCGCACTGGCGTCATCCCGTGTGCTGTCAGAGGCAGCTGGAGAAAAAAAGAGACTTTAATTTACAAGCCGGCATTACGGCTGTGCCAGAGCTGACCACGTTGATGCCTGTTTAGAATTCTTAACGTTACCCGCTACAAAAAAGCGGCGACGCGCCATAAAAACAAAAATCGATTTTCCAGCAACTTAGTATCTAATTAGATACCAAGGGTCAATATCGATTTAGTGTCTAAAATCGATTTTTTTTTGACAACACTAGTCTAAACTACAGAAGGAGGTTAATGAGCCTGTTATTTTTAAAGGTTTTATATCTACTATTTGGGTGGTGAACTTTAAATCACTGACCAGCATGAGACTTGAACTCACATCTATCTGGTATCTTCTAAGCATTCTACCAGCTTGAGCCACAGAGGCTGGTTAAATGTTTAAGGTTTAAAGGTTTAACATAGACTATTTAGGTGGTGAACTTTAAAATACCACAATACAAATAAGACTTAAAACAACTTAAAGCAACCGGCAATGGAGACAGCAGCATCACTGGTCATGCTAGCAGTCACAAGGCAAGCAATGAAGCTAGCATAGGTACTGTATCAACACCTAGCCTGCAGGTTGATGGACAGCTAGCCACAGCTGATATTGATGATACAGCAGCGAATCGGGTTAATTGTACATGAAGCTGTAGCTGTGGGTGTCGAAGGGACATAGAACTGTGACGGACGCACCCCGTAAAACCTGAAACAGGGAGAGGAAGGATAAATCTGGCTACTGTGCCAAAAAAGTTTTTACATGGACCTGTTAGTAGCATCTGGTGCTTACAGTTGCATGTGCTGTGCAGAATATAGCTAACCTAATTATCGGTTAATTGTCGTCATAATAGCATATAATAGGGCTGTTGTCTGAAATTGAGGCATTTAAGTGCCACAGCAGAAGTGTCCACTCACATGCTGTTTTACATGGTGTTTTTATGTGTTTTCCGGGACCTCTGTCCATCTCATCATCGATGTGCTGTCATATGTAGTGTTGCCACATGTATCGAATTTTCCTGATTGTCCTGGATTTTCATGGTCTGTCCCGGGAAAAAAATTAAACAAACACTGGGACACTGAATGTCCCAGATTTTTAAACATGGCCAAAACCAGAGATCGTAACTAACCCGAATTCTTCTGTTGTGGCTGCATTTCATAAAACTTAACGCGAGGGGGCGTTCCCCTTTCCTCACATTGTATCAGATGGGGCGAGTCAGGACTCAGGTTAAGCAAACTTCTCAGCATCTCAGATCAATAGGCCTATTAAATTGTAGCGTACCTATGTACATTAATGACACAGCAAGTTTTCATGTTATAATGTGTTGCTGCTTGACTCAGTCAGTGGTTCACAGGCTTATTTAAAATGATGAGGAGGACAGAGAGGAAGAGAGTTTTACGCCACAGAAAAATACTGTCTTCCCCAGAAAAATAAACATTTCTGCTTTATAATTTTTCATGTAATGTAAATGTTTATCAAAAGATAACTGAGATAAAAAAAAATTAAATCTGTACTGCTCCAGAAAGAGTTGGAAATTAATTGTTGATTAAATAATTAATTATTAATCTATTATGTAGAAGAGTAATAAAATAATGAGAGCAATACCATTTCAGTGTTAAAGAGTGATATTTTTTTCTAGGTTAGATGTGTAAAGAGCTGCGTTTCTTCCGACCAAAAGGCCCGTTGGATGGTCAAACTGTCCAGGACAATGTCCAGACACAGGTGGTAACCCTAGTCATATGTACTTTGCTAAAATGAATTAAAGCTAAAACATGCACACACCATCACTTATTTGTTTTGTATGTTAGTTTTTAGTTGTCAGTATCTCATGGAAACAGGATTCAGTCTTACATTTCTCTCAGGGACATTGCATATGGGATATGATAAAAAGGAAGGTGTGCGCACAACAGGTCACTTGGTCAAGAGCGCTTCATTAACAAAGATCAGGGTTCATCAAGGTATGAAGGAGCATGAAATGATTGACTGAAGATCTTTACATTCTTATAACAATACATAATAACAGGTTTAAATATACAAGGTTTATCACTTTTCTCTATATTTCTAATATCGTGAACTGTATTTAATTATAGGAAAAACAAAACATGAAATTGAAAGTGAACCAGACTATCATTGTGACTGACATTCATCCTTGCTATAAAAATGAAGATTTCAGTCACATACTAACTAGTAGGCCTTCCATTGGGTGTATATTGCTATACACATCACTCACATTAATATGTTTAGTTATAATATGTGGAAATGTTCTTGTAATAACCTCTGTCATTTATTTCAAACAGCTCCACACTCCTACAAACTACCTTATTCTGTCTCTGGCTGTGGCTGATCTGCTTGTTGGTGTTGTTGTCTTTCCTTTCAGCATGGCATTCTCTCTTAGCTCATGTATATATCACGAACATCTGTTTTGCAAAATCCGGGACAGCTTTGACATTTCTCTCAGCACATGTTCTATTCTAAAACTGTGCTGCATTTCTATTGACAGATATTATGCAGTGTGTCAGCCTCTGGTATATAGAACTAAAATCAATTACCATGTTGTTCGGATTATGATTCTGCTGTGTTGGATTGTTTCTGCTTTAACTGGAATAGGAGTAACAATAGCTGGGTTAAATAATGCAACATGTGAGGAAAAATGTTTAATTGATGTTGTGATGGAAAACACTCTAGGACCTATTTTATCTTTCTACCTGCCAGTGATCATAATGCTGTGTATGTATTTGAAGATTTTTCTCGTTGCTCTGAAACAGGCACGCAGCATCCAGAACACAAAGTCTGGAGGAACAGCCAGTAAGATTGAGAGAAAGGCCACAAAAACTCTGGCTATAGTTTTAGGAGTTTTTCTTATCTGTTGGTCTCCTATTTTCATCTGCATCACCTTGATGCCTTCAACACAATACTTGATACCACTTCCTGTCTTTGAAACACTGAACTGGATCGCATTGTCCAATTCAATGCTCAATCCATTTATTTATGCTTTCTTTTACAGCTGGTTCAGATCAGCTTTTAGAATAATCATTTATGGAAAAATATTTCAAGGTGATTTTTCTAACTCAAAACTTCATTAATTAGATTTTTTTTTGTTTGCTTAAATTGAAAATATAAATTAAATGATCACTGTAAATATAAACAATATGTGTTGTGTTTTCACATAAAGCATGTCCTTGCTGTAATAGAAATGTATGTTACATACAATCCTGAAAAATTCTTATTCTTTTAAATAGTTTATGCCATAATGTACACCATGCTCTGAGCTGCAGCTACTGATTCATGCAATAACAAGGTATATTATCCTAGTTTGCAGCAATCTTAACTTAGGATATTTGTCATATATCTAAGGGGAAATTTATGTTCGTACTAGTTTCACTGTTGGGGATTTATAACTGATGTTTTCAGTGTTTTCTTTGTGTACATGAAACAGGAGTGAAAGGGCTCCTAACACCACAATTTGTGACATTCAATAGAATGAACATGGTTATAGAAGCAGAAAGAAATGTGATGTGAAAAATGACACAATGTTTGTGTTCTACACTCATTGTGTGAGACTTGAGAGCTCTGGTCGAGATGAAACTGATGAAGCTTCTGAGGCTTTTGCCTGATTGATTTGGAAAAAGAGTGGACACCTCAAAGCCTCATAAATAAACTAAAAGTAACTCAACATATTTTTATGTTTTAGGTTATGTTTTAGGGTTTTTAATTATTCTATGTGATTTTATTTCATTTTTGTAATGTCTATTAATTGTGGTAATGTGTTTTTAGTGGGGAGGGTGTTTATTGTGAGAAGCCGTGACAAAGAAGAATTTCTGTTTTTTATGTGGAACAGACAATAGATCTATCTATCTATCTATCTATAAACTTTAGTGGTGACATCTAGTGGATGATTGAAACCATAGCAACCTCTCAAGAGTGTGATTGAAGCAGAGTTTCAATCCCATATCAGCAAAATAAGTTCATAAAAGACTGCGTGGTGCTTTTAAGTGTTATGCTCATTCATACCAAATGATCATTACATCATCATTACACATACAACTAAAATCTTTGTCAAAAGGAAAATAATCATAATATGCAGACACTCATCGATACTCTAAAACACAGTCCAGATTATAGATAGATTTGTCTCAAAAAGACTTATACAAATGAAAAGTGATATATATATATATATATATATATATATATATATATATATATATATATATATATATATATATACATTTGTCTGTGAAAGTTACAAATACCTAGGGATCCCACAGACAAATGGTAATCATGAGGAGGCAGCTCGGAAGTCAGCCACAGCCAAATACCTACAGAGGGTAAGACAGGTCCTGAAAAGTCAGCTGAACGGCAAAAATAAGATCCAGGCCATTAACACCTATGCCCTGCCAGTAATCAGATACCCAGCTGGGATAATATCCTGGCCACTGGAAGAGATACAAGCCACTGATATCAAGACAAGGAAACTCCTTACCATGCATGGAGGGTTCCACCCCAGGTCCAGTGTCCTGAGGCTTTACACTAAGCGAAAGGAAGGGGGCCGAGGACTAGTAAGTGTCAGAACTACTGTCCAGGAGGAAACGGCGAACCTCCAGGAATACATCAAGAAAATGGCCCCCAATGACCAACTGCTAAGTGAATGCCTCAGGCAACAAAAGCCCAGTAAGGTCGAGGAAGCAGAGGGGCTATCATGGAAGGACAAACCCTTGCATGGCGTGTACCATCGACAAATTGAGGAAGTGGCTGATATGGAAAAGACATACCAGTGGCTGGAAAAGGCTGGACTAAAGGACAGCACAGAGGCACTACTCATGGCTGCACAAGAACAAGCCCTGAACACCAGAGCAATAGAGGCCGGGGTCTACCACATCAGACAGGACCCCAGGTGTAGGCTGTGTAGAGAAGCCCCTGAAACAGTCCAGCACATCACAGCAGGGTGTAAGATGCTGGCAGGCAAGGCATACATGGAGAGGCATAACCAGGTAGCGGGCATACTGTACAGGAACATCTGTAAAGAGTATGGACTGGAGGTCCCAGGGTCAAGATGGGAGAACCCCCCAAAGGTGACAGAGAACAAACAGGCCAAGATCCTGTGGGACTTCCAGATCCAGACTGACAAGATGGTGATGGCCAATCAGCCTGACATAGTGGTGGTGGATAAACATGAGAAGACAGTGGTGGTGATAGATGTAGAAGTCCCCAGTGATAGCAACATCAGAAAGAAAGAACACGAGAAGCTTGAGAAATACCAAGGGCTGAAAGAGGAGTTAGAGAAAATGTGGAGTGTGAAGGCAACAGTGGTACCAGTAGTAATCGGAGCACTAGGGGCAGTGACCCCCAAGCTGGGAGAATGGCTCCAGCAGATACCAGGAACAACATCAGAGATCTCTGTACAAAAGAGCGCATTGCTAGGAACAGCTAAGATCCTGCGCAGAACCCTCAGGCTCCCAGGCCTCTGGTAGAGGACCCGAGTCTGAAGGAGACACCGCCCACGTGGGGCGAGAGGAAAAATTTTTATATATATATATATATATATATATATATATATATATATATATATATATATATATATATATACACACACACAAAATGCGAATATAAAAACGTGACATACAAATAAACACATGCAGTTGTATAAATAAACATTTAAAATAAAGCAATTGTAAATATATTTTTAAGATTTAAAAATAAATTTGGTCTGCTTTGTATGTAGAGTTTGCACTTATGAATCCTTTTTTGCTTTTTTCTTGATGTAATTTTATGACATTCTCACCGCACAACATGGCAAATAAATACCACTGAATTTGAATGTAAATTCATCCTAAACTGAACACCCAGCAGAGGGCAGTATTGTACAGTTTACAGTTTTGGCGGCTGTCGAGTAATTGTAACGACATGATCAACATGGAAGCCACCAGCGGATCAACTGGATGTGTATGTAAGTACAGAGGTACCTCTACTTACCAAAGACCCAGCTAACGAATAATCCAAGTAACAAAAAACCTTTACCTCAATTTTTTCGTCTCTGAATACAAAAGAAAATTCCATTTACGAAAGGAAACCGAAACGTCAGAGACATAAATACTATGTACATTTCTGTACATACAGTAGGTAACTACATAATGTACATAACATCCCATTGGCTATGAGGGAGCTACTCATAATGCTTTTCATGAACCTTTGACCCTCATTCATCACAGAGTTCTAACCACACACGCATAAAGGAGTTGTATTGGAAAATTACAATAATAGAGATATAGAGGTGTTCATGCATAAATGTACTTTTTGGAGTTTAAAGGTGACTCTGTAGAAGTGATCACAGTGAAGCAATTTACATACAGACACGCAGGTGACAATTGCGGGGGAATGGAAAACCCCCACTGCATACCAGAAGAACCGACACCCCAACAATCCTTCAGGAGCCAATGGACAGAAACATCTGAAGAAGGAGGGGTTGATGGGAAGGTGTTAAATACTGTGTCTGAGCTTCCACCCCTTTAGTGTCTCATGATCCCTCTTGGGTCGTGGATGCTTCAAGACTCAGACTGGACTTTCTGATGAGTGACTTTGTAATCTTAAAAGTAATATTATTCTGAAATATTTAGTAATACTGTAACTGATTGTAAACTATGATTGTGATATTAAATTAAAAAAAACACAATGAGAAGACTCAAAGACGTATATCTTAACCAACCGCTTAGGCTATACATATAATTTGAGTAGAGTTAAATAGGCTTACTTAATAATTATATATAAAGTAGTAGTTAATTCATTTTCCCAAAACAGAGTAAAGGACAGAGTCACCGCTGTCCCACCAAAACCCCACCACAGTACAGTACAGCACAGAATGAAATCACCAATTTAATTCTCAGTTTCAGGAAATTAATTGTTAATTAATTAATTATTAATCTATTATGTAGAAGAGTAATAAAATAATGAGAGCAATAACATTTCAGTGTTAAAGAGTGATATTTTTTTCTAGGTTAGATGTGTAAAGAGCTGCGTTTCTTCCGACCAAAAGGCCCGTTGGATGGTCAAACTGTCCAGGACAATGTCCAGACACAGGTGGTAACCCTAGTCATATGTACTTTGCTAAAATTAATTAAAGCTAAAACATGCACACACCATCACTTATTTGTGTTGTATGTTAGTTTTTAGTGGTCAGTATCTCATGGAAACAGGATTCAGTCTTACATTTCTCTCAGGGACATTGCATATGGGATATGATAAAAAGGAAGGCGTGCGCACAACAGGTCACTTGGCCAAGAGCGCTTCATTAACAAAGATCAGGGTTCATCAAGGTATGAAGGAGCATGAAATGATTGACTGAAGATCTTTACATTCTTATAACAATACATAATAACAGGTTTAAATATACAAGGTTTATCAGTTTTCTCTGTATTTCTAACATTGTGAACTGTATTTAATTATAGGAAAAACAAAACATGAAAGTGAAAGTGAACCAGACTATCATTGTGACTGACATTCATCCTTGCTATAAAAATGAAGATTTCAGTCACATACTAACTAGTAGGCCTTCCATTGGGTGTATATTGCTATACACATCACTCACATTAATATGTTTAGTTATAATATGTGGAAATTTTCTTGTAATAATCTCTGTCATTTATTTCAAACAGCTCCACACTCCTACAAACTACCTTATTCTGTCTCTGGCTGTGGCTGATCTGCTTGTTGGGGTTGTTGTCTTTCCTTTCAACATGGCATTCTCTCTTAGCTCATGTCTGTATCATGAGAACATTTTATGTAATGTCCTGGGAAGTTTTGATATTTCACTGAACACATGTTCTATTCTCAGTTTATGCTGTATTTCTATTGACAGATATTATGCAGTGTGCCAGCCTCTGGTATATAGAACTAAAATCAATTACCATGTTGTTCGGATTATGATTCTGCTGTGTTGGATTGTTTCTGCTTTAACTGGAATAGGAGTAACAATAGCTGGGTTAAATAATGCAACATGTGAGGAAAAATGTTTAATTGATGTTGTGATGGAAAACATTCTAGGACCTATTTTAGCATTCTACCTGCCAGTGATCATAATGCTGTGTATGTATTTGAAGATTTTTCTCGTTGCTCTGAAACAGGCACGCAGCATCCAGAACACAAAGTCTGGAGGAACAGCCAGTAAGATGGAGAGAAAGGCCACCAAAACTCTGGCTATAGTTTTAGGAGTTTTTCTTATCTGTTGGTCTCCTATTTTCATCTGCATCACCTTGATGCCTTCAACACAATACTTGATACCACTTCCTGTCTTTGAAACACTGAACTGGATCGCATTGTCCAATTCAATGCTCAATCCATTTATTTATGCTTTCTTTTACAGCTGGTTCAGATCAGCTTTTAGAATAATCATTTCTGGAAAAATATTTCAAGGTGATTTTTCTAACTCAAAACTTCATTAATTAGATTTTTTTTTGTTTGCTTAAATTGAAAATATAAACTAAATGATCACTGTAAATATAAACAATATGTGTTTTCATATAAAGCATGTCCTTGCTGTAATAGAAATGTATGTTTCATACAATCCTGAAAAATTATTATTCTTTTAAATAGTTTATGCCATAATGTACACCATGCTCTGAGCTGCAGCTACTGATTCATGCAATAACAAGGTATATTATCCTAGTTTGCAGCAATCTTAACTTAGGATATTTGTCATATATCTAAGGGGAAATTTATGTTCCTACTAGTTTCACTGTTGGGGATTTATAACTGATGTTTTCAGTGTTTTCTTTGTGTACATGAAACAGGAGTGAAAGGGCTCCTAACACCACAATTTGTGACATTCAATAGAATGAACATGGTTAAAGAAGCAGAAAGAAATGTGATGTGAAAAATGACACAATGTGTGTGTTCTACGCTCATTGTGTGAGACTTGAGAGTTCTGGTCGAGATGAAGCTGATGAAGCTTCTGAGGCTTTTGCCTGATTTGGAAAAAGAGTGGAAACCTCAAAGCCTCATAAATAAACTAAAAGTAACTCAACATATTTTTATGTTTTAGGTTATGTTTTATGTTTTAGGGTTTTTAATTATTCTATGTGATTTTATTTCATTTTTATAATGTCTATTAATTGTGGTAATGTGTTTTTAGTGGGGAGGGTGTTTGTTGTGAGAAGCCGTGACAAAGAAGAATTTCTGTTTTTTATGTGGAACAGACAATAGATCTATCTATCTAGCTATTGAAAAACTTTAGTGGTGACATCTAGTGGACGATTGAAACCATAGCAACCTCTCAAGAGTGTGATTGAAGCAGAGTTTCAATCCCATATCAGCAAAATAAGTTTATAAAAGACTGCGTGGTGCTTTTAAGTGTTATGTTCATTCATACCAAATGATCATTACATCATCATTACACATACAACTAAAATATTTATCAAAAGGAAAATAATCATAATATGCACACATACTCTAAAACACAGTCCAGATTATAGATAGATTTGTCTCAAAAAGACTTATGCAAATGAAAAGTGTTTATATATATATATATATATATATATATATATATATATATATATATATATATATATATATATATATATATATATATATATATATATATATATATATATATATATATATATATATATATATATATATATATATATATATATATATATATATATATATATATATATATATATATATATATATATATATATATATATATATATATATGAAAACACACACAAAATGCGAATATAAAAACGTGACATACAAATAAACACATGCAGTTGTATAAATAAACATTTAAAATAAAGCAATTGTAAATATATTTTTAAGATTTGAAAATAAATTTGGTCTGCTTTGTATATGTAGAGTCTGCACTTATGAATCCTTTTTTGCTTTTTTCTTGATGTAATTTTATGACATTCTCACTGCACAACATGGCAAATAAATACCACTGAATTTGAATGTGAATTAATCCTAAACTGAACACCCAGCAGACAGCAGTATTGTACAGTTTACAGTTTTGTTGAGTAATTGTAATGACATGATCAACATGGAAGCCACCAGCGGATTAACTGGATGTGTAAGTAAGTACAGAGGTACCTCTACTTACCAAAGACCCAGCTAATGAATAATCCAAGTAATGAAAAACCTTTACCTCAATTTTTTCGTCTCTGAATACAAAAGAAAATTCCATCTACAAAAGGAAACCGAAACGTCAGAGACATAAATACTATGTACATTTCTGTACATACAGTAGGTAACTACATAATGTACATAACATCCCATTGGCTATGAGGGAGCTACCCATAATGCTTTTCATGAACCTTTGACCCTCATTCATCACAGAGTTCTAACCACACACACATAAAGGAGTTGTATTGGAAAATTACAATAATAGAGATATAGAGGTGTTCATGCATAAATGTACTTTTTGGAGTTTAAAGGTGACTCAGTAGAAGTGATCACAGTGAAGCAATTTACATACAGACACGCAGCTGACAATTGCGGGGGAATGGAAAACCCCCACTGCATACCAGAAGAACCGACACCCCAACAATCCTTCAGGAGCCAATGGACAGAAACATCTGAAGAAGGAGGGGTCGATGGGAAGGTGTTAAATACTGTGTCTGAGCTTCCACCCCTTTAGTGTCTCATGATCCCTCTTGGGTCGTGGATGCTTCAAGACTCAGACTGGACTTTCTGATGAGTGACTTTGTAATCTTAAAAGTAATATTATTCTGAAATATTTAGTAATACTTTAACTGATTGTAAACTATGATTGTGATATTAAATTACTAAAAACACAATGAGAAGACTCAAAGACGTATATCTTAACCAACCGCTTAGGCTATACATATAATTTGAGTAGAGTTAAATAGGCTTACTTAATAATTATATATAAAGTAGTAGTTAATTCATTTTCCCAAAACAGAGTAAAGGACAGAGTCACCGCTGTCCCACCAAAACCCCACCACAGTACAGTACAGCACAGAATGAAATCACCAATTTAATTCTCAGTTTCAAATGATTGGACTAGAAGATGTAGAAGAAAATTCAGTGCAAAACAGATTAACCCATAGGTTGTAAAAACAAACGAACAAAAAACCCAAAGCAGTGTAAAAAAAAAAAGTCCAACTGAAAATGACCAAAACATTTATTCTTCTGCATGTGATGTTTTTCATAAAGAGTTCTTCGAGAAAATAAAATGCATGTTCAGTACATTAAGACAAATAATGGTTTATAAAGAGCCATTACACAAGAAGACATAGAAAATCAATAAATAATGTTTCATAACTGGACCTACAGATCACATTAACTCATTAAAAGCCTATGGAAGAACAACAGTGAGGTCAAACATTTGGCAAATAAGAGCAAAGAAAAAGAACCATTTCTATTAGTGTTTCCACATTAACCATCATTGTTAAAATTCTTATCACCTCATTCAGGTGTTCACAGTGTTTGCAGCAGTGAGGAGAGAGGAGAACAAAGAGCCTGGTCTTTGTTGAAGCACATTTGGGGCGTCCAACTCTGCTGCCTGTCAGACACAACACATGGCTTTAAGACCAGCTTTATTGTTACAAACAGTTTTTTATTTGATTGTTTGTGTGGTACCTTTCCACTGTCCATGACCAGAATCCGATCAGAGTACATGACAGTGTTGATGCGGTGAGCGATGGTGAGCATAGTACAGTTCTGGAAGGCTTCTCTGATGGTGGTCTGGATCAGAGCATCGGTTTCTGCGTCGATAGATGCTGTTGCCTCATCCAGCAGAATAATCTGTCAGAGCAAAAGAGCAGAGTATTTAATAGACAAAACTAATACATTTTTACAAAAATGATAAATAACATAAATAAATTAGCAAAAAAAATTTAATTACTAAAATGAAGTTAAAAAAAAACAAGCAAATGCGCATGTACGTGATTTGATCAGTAATAATTCCGTCGCAAATTACCTACTGTGTTTGAGCGAAAAGCCGATGTCCAGAGGAAATTCAAGTCCCGTGTGAATACCATGTCTGTGTTTGTGATTTCAATTGCACACTTCTTGTCTTTTTCTGGAGTGAATAATGGAGGAAGCGGCTGAAATTGTGTGGCAGCATGTGGTAAAAGGAAGATATGGCCACACTATATTTATATTATTTATATTCAATATATGTATATTTAATATTTATATCTATCTGAAGTTGTATCTATAGATTCAGTCAGCTATTTTCCAGAGGGAAGGCCTCCGCTAAGAACTGCTGATTCTGTAATCTGGAGACCGTTTAATTTGCACATTTGAAGGCGTGAAGCAAATTTACAGACTGCATCCCTGCCAATGGCATTTACCCCTTTTATTCTTATGCATACTTTGTTTTCATACTACCTTATTAATGTATTGAGACCAAACAGGATGTTATGAATTTACGACATATCCTGCCATAATGTCTGGAATTACAGACTTTTGTTTATCCCGTCCGAATGCGCCACACAATAACACAGAGATACAGTGATAATTGCAAATTACCAGTGATCCACAGATAATACTTATCCCGTGCGAATAAAGCATGAGCTGCTTCAGAAGTGGCAGGTGTAATAAATAACTTTCTAGAATTCCTTTTGGGGGTTTGTCTGCAAACTATGGGAAACGATCAGATAAAATGATTCTCAAGGAGACTCCTGGGTAATAAATGGTGATTTATGTTCGAAGCACGACGAGAAACTGTACAAGATGACTGTCCCACAGACTGTGTTCATTTCTTAAGGTTCATAGTGGTGCAGATGTTCACTTTAACTGACCTCAACAGCTGTGTTTTGGATAAGTCAGAATTACACTTCTTGATTGTCTTTTGTATTCCTTTGGTGAATTCCAGTAAAATTCTTTGAAATTCTGAATAAAAGAGGAGATGCGTGTGTGATACAGACATACGGCACTTTCTGCTCCTCAAACAAGAGAAGTTTGTCGACTCAATTCTTATGATTCTTAAATGTTTGAGGAATTAAACACCTGACTTTAAACTGCAGTTTAAATGATAAAGGTATTTATCCAAAGACAATAGGAGGACTTTAGAGTCATAGTGTTAACATCTCACTGGACGCTCAGTTATAAAATATATTTAATCTTGAGAAAATATATTTTTTTGCCTAGACAGTTGCTTTTTTTGACATCGTTTATCTTCATACATCAGTTCCATCAACAAAATAAAATTTAATGGAAACTGGTCCAGTAGTTTTTGCATAAAGCTGCTTCCAAACAGATAGACCCAATAAATAAGACTTAAAAACATGACCCCTCTCCCTTTTGGGAGGGTGGAGTAACAACCAAAAGGCCAATGTGCAAACAAATAAAGAGAATGATCAAACCTTGGAGTTTCGCAGTAAAGCTCTGGCCATACACATGAGTTGTCTCTCTCCTACAGAAAAGTTTTCTCCATTCTCCAATACTGGTGCTTGTAGTTTCTGTTCCAGTTTAAGGATCTGAGGAAAACAATGAAACTCTTTGACATACTAAACATCTGGTGTAGTCAGACAATGATAAAGACTTGTGCATGAAAGCAATGCTGCAGTGACGACATTTACGATGGGACTTTAACTGCTATTGGTAATATACCGAGTCCTTCATGTAGGTTTTCTCCAGTGCTGACCAAATGTCTGCATCACTGTGGTTATCAAATGGGTCCAAGTTGTACCTTTATGCAAACACAGGTTATTTTTCACAGAGAATTAATTGCATAAATATGGTGAATAGTTCAGCAGAGACAGCCAAGGTTACCAAGGTTACCTGACTGTGCCAATAAACAGCACAGGGTCCTGGGGGATGATTGATAGTTTGCTGCGCAGATCCTTCAGACCAATGGTTGCAATGTCCACTCCATCTATCACGATGGTTCCTGCTGCCGGCTCTACTAGTCTGAACAGAGCAACACCCAAGGAGGACTTCCCTGCAGATATGAAGCAGAAGACTATTTATTTTCTTTTTATTATTTATTTATAAATTGTTATTTAATTTATTTTTTTTAATTAAAAAATTAATCCATAATCAATTAAAATTGTCGTCATCATCTCCTGCTTCATCCGGCTCACAGGGGCACCAGCCTCAGCAGAGTAGCCCAGACTTCCCTCACCCTCGCTACCTCAGCCAGCTCCTCCAGGGGAATCCTGAGGTGTTTCCAGGCCAGCTGAGAGATATAATCCCTCTAGCATATCCTGGGTTGACCCCAAGGTCTCCTCCCAGAAGGACATGCCCGGAACACCTCTCCAGGGAGGCGTCCAGGAGTCATCCTCACGAGGTGCCTGAGCCACCTCAACTGGCTCCTCTCGACATGGAGGAGCAGTGGCTCAACTCCAAGTCCCTCCCGGATGTCCAAGCTTCTCACCTTATCTCTAAGGCTGAGCCTGGCCACCCTGCGAAGGAAACTCATTTCGGCCGCTTGTATCCATGATCTCATTCTTTCGGTCATGACCCAAAGTTCATGACCATAGGTGAGGGTCGGAACGTATGTCGACTGTTAAATTGAGAGGTTCGCCTTCTGGCTTAGCTCCTTCTTCACCATAACGGACCGGTTTAACACCCGCATTACTGCGGATGCTGCACCAATCCGCCTGTCGACCTCCAGCTCCATCCTTCCGTCACTCATGAATAAGATCCCAAGGTACTTGAACTCCTCCACCTGAGGCAGGACCTTCCCCCCAACCCGGAGAGGGCACTCTACCCTTGTTTACAACCATTACTGATGAAACATGCAGTGTGGGAGTAATGAACATCATTACTTTAACGTTACATAATCCACAAACATCATCTTTTGTCCATTGCCTGGTTGTGTGTGAAACACTGTTCCTTAGTTTTCCTGGTGGTCTGTACTGATGAAAGCCTCTAAACTGTTAGCCTCACTGACAATCAAAAGGGAATGTTTATAAAACCAGCAAGTACAAAAACTGACACCATATGTAAAACGGTCATAGAATAGTTTTACCTGCTCACTTTGTTAAATTATGACACATACATTTTCCAAAGTGTGAATCTCAGACATACCATCTACCTCAGTTATTGTTCATAAATGCGCAGGACTTACGACTGCCATTGGTTACATACCAGCTGGATGCTAACTTCTACATGTGCCCAGATAAACCCAAAGATAATGACCTTCACGTTCGCAATTCACATTAAAAAAAAACAATGACCTGAACTGAAAACGTTTACAACCACATTCACAAAAAAAAAGAAATAGTCCTAATGAGACCATATACAGGTTCTAATATTAAGAGCTGCATAATATTCATTCGAACATCTGTTTTTTATAACATTTGAATAATATTCGAATGTCAAAATTCAAAGTCAAAACAATACTTCTGACGGCATAAACCTAGTTCTACTTCACAGTTTTTTTCTTGATACATACATTCTCCTCAGTCAGTCTTTCATTTAATCATCTTAATTTTTTTCCAGCTACTTAAATATTACCTGATCCTGTCCTTCCCACAATACCCAGCTTCTCTCTAGCTTGAATGCTCATGTGGAGCTAGCATAGCTACTGTATCAACACCTAGCCTGCAGGTTCATGGACAGCTAGTCACAGCTGATATCGATGATACAGCAGCGAATCGAGTTAATCGTACATGAAGCTGTAGCTGTGGGTGTCGAAGGGAGATAGAACTGTGACGGACGCACCCCGTAAAACCTGAAACAGGGAGAGGAAGGATAAATCTGGCTACTGTGCCAAAAAAGTTTTTACATGGAGCTGTTAGTAGCATCTGGTGCTTACAGTTGCATGTGCTGTGCAGAGAATAGCTAACCTAATTATTGGTTAATTGTTGTCATGATAGCATATAATAGGGCTGTTGTCTGAAATTGAGGCATTTAAGTGCCACAGCAGAAGTGTCCACTCACATGCTGTTTTACATGGTGTTTTTATGTGTTTTCCGGGACCTCTGTCCATCTCATCATCGCTGTGCTGTCATATGTAGTGTTGCCACATGTCCCGAATTTTCCTGATTGTCCTGGATTTTCATGGTCTATCCCGGGAAAAAAATTAAACAAACACTGGGACACTGAATGTCCCAGATTTTTAAACATGGCCAAAACCAGAGATCGCAACTAACCCGAATTCTTCTGTTGTGGCTGCATTTCATAAAACTTGACGCGAGGGGGCGTTCCCCTTTCCTCACACTGTATCAGATAGGGCGAGTCAGAACTCAGGTTAAGCAAACTTCTCATTATCTCAGATCAATAGGCCTATTAAATTGTAGCGTACCTATGTACATTAATGACACAGCAAGTTTTCATGTTATAATGTGTTGCTGCTTGACTCAGTCAGTGGTTCACAGGCTTATTTAAAATGATGAGGAGGACAGAGAGGAAGAGAGTTTTACGCCACAGAAAAATACTGTCTTCCCGAGAAAAATAAACATTTCTGCTTTATAATTTTTCATGTACTGTAAATGTTTATCAAAAGATAACTGAGATAAAAAAAAAATGAAATCTGTACTGCTCCAGAAAGAGTTGGAAATTAATTGTTAATTAATTAATTATTAATCTATTATGTAGAAGAGTAATAAAATAATGAGAGCAATACCATTTCAGTGTTAAAGAGTGATATTTTTTTCTAGGTTAGATGTGTAAAGAGCTGCGTTTCTTCCGACCAAAAGGCCCGTTGGATTTTCAAACTGTCCAGGACAATGTCCAGACACAGGTGGTAACCCTAGTCATATGTACTTTGCTAAAATTAATTAAAGCTAAAACATGCACACACCATCACTTATTTGTTTTGTATGTTAGTTTTTAGTGGTCAGTATCTCATGGAAACAGGATTCAGTCTTACATTTCTCTCAGGGACATTGCATATGGGATATGATAAAAAGGAAGGCGTGCGCACAACAGGTCACTTGGTCAAGAGCGCTTCATTAACAAAGATCAGGGTTCATCAAGGTATGAAGGAGCATGAAATGATTGACTGAAGATCTTTACATTCTTATAACAATACATAATAACAGGTTTAAATTTACAAGGTTTATCAGTTTTCTCCGTATTTCTAATATTGTGAACTGTATTTAATTATAGGAAAAACAAAACATGAAATTGAAAGTGAACCAGACTATCATTGTGACTGACATTCATCCTTGCTATAAAAATGAAGATTTCAGTCACATACTAACTAGTAGGCCTTCCATTGGGTGTATATTGCTATACACATCACTCACATTAATATGTTTAGTTATAATATGTGGAAATTTTCTTGTAATAATCTCTGTCATTTATTTCAAACAGCTCCACACTCCTACAAACTACCTTATTCTGTCTCTGGCTGTGGCTGATCTGCTTGTTGGTGTTGTTGTCTTTCCTTTCAGCATGGCATTCTCTCTTAGCTCATGTCTGTATCATGAGAACATTTTATGTAATGTCCTGGGAAGTTTTGATATTTCACTGAACACATGTTCTATTCTCAGTTTATGCTGCATTTCTATTGACAGATATTATGCAGTGTGTCAGCCTCTGGTATATAGAACTAAAATCAATTACCATGTTGTTCGGATTATGATTCTGCTGTGTTGGATTGTTTCTACTTTAACTGGAATAGGAGTAACAATAGATGGGTTAAATAATGCAACATGTGAGGAAAAATGTTTAATTGATGTTGTGATAGAAAACATTCTAGGACCTATTTTAGCATTCTACCTGCCAGTGATCATAATGCTGTGTATGTATTTGAAGATTTTTCTCGTTGCTCTGAAACAGGCACGCAGCATCCAGAACACAAAGTCTGGAGGAACAGCCAGTAAGATGGAGAGAAAGGCCACAAAAACTCTGGCTATAGTTTTAGGAGTTTTTCTAATCTGTTGGTCTCCTATTTTCATCTGCATCACCTTGATGCCTTCAACACAATACTTTATACCACTTGCTGTGTTTGAAACACTGAACTGGATCGCATTGTCCAATTCAATGCTCAATCCATTGTGTGTGTTCTACGCTCATTGTGTGAGACTTGAGAGTTCTGGTCGAGATGAAGCTGATGAAGCTTCTGAGGCTTTTGCCTGATTTGGAAAAAGAGTGGACACCTCAAAGCCTCATAAATAAACTAAAAGTAACTCAACATATTTTTATGTTTTAGGTTATGTTTTATGTTTTAGGGTTTTTAATTATTCTATGTGATTTTATTTCATTTTTATAATGTCTATTAATTGTGGTAATGTGTTTTTAGTGGGGAGGGTGTTTGTTGTGAGAAGCCGTGACAAAGAAGAATTTCTGTTTTTTATGTGGAACAGACAATAGATCTATCTATCTATCTATCTATCTATCTATCTAGAAACTTTAGTGGTGACATCTAGTGGACGATTAAAACCATAGCAACCTCTCAAGAGTGTGATTGAAGCAGAGTTTCAATCCCATATCAGCAAAATAAGTTCATAAAGTGTGAATCTCAGACATACCATCTACCTCAGTTATTGTTCATAAATGCGCAGGACTTACGACTGCCATTGGTTACGTAACAGCTGGATGTTAACTTCTACATGTGCCCAGATAAACCCAAAGATAATGACTTTCATGTTCGCGATTCACATAAATTCCACAGACGTAAAAAAAAAAAAAACACGACCTGAACTGAAAACGTTTACAACCACATTCACAAAAATAAAAGAAATAGTCCTAATGAGACCATATACAGGTTCTAATATTAAGAGCTGCATAATATTCATTCAAACATCTCTTTTTTATAACATTTGAATAATATCTGAATGTCAAAATTCAAAGTCAAAACCATACTTCTGACGGCATAAACCTAGTTCTACTTCACAGTTTTTTTCTTGATACATACATTCTCCTCAGTCAGTCTTTCATTTAATCATCTTAATTTTTTTCCAGCTACTTAAATATTACCTGATCCTGTCCTTCCCACAATACCCAGCTTCTCTCTAGCTTGAATGCTCATGTGGAGCCCATTAAGAACAATGGGTGTGTTCTCTCTGTACTTCATCTTATAGTCCTGGAAGGTGATTGCTCCACTCTGAGGCCAGTCCTCTGGAATTTGAGCTTCCTTTATGTGTCTGGGAGCCTCAGGTTTACAGTTCTGTAAACAACATGCATTTTACATAAATTAGCATCGCAAGACTTTGAAATATGCACAGATTCATAGTGTTGTACAAACAAATGGTCTGATCTCAGTATAAAGACAATGGGCTCTAGTGTCTGGGTGCAGCACAGGGTGCGCAAGCTGGCAGACCCTGCCCAACACTAGTTTTCGGCTGGCGCAGAGCAGTTTGGTAGTTCTGTGGACCCCTTTGTGCCAAAATGGGTGTCGCAGCGCACTTGTGGGAGGTGACCACTGATCCAGCTCAGCGCAGTGACAGATTCACTGACTTTAGACCGCGCCAAAGTGCACCAAGACCTCACCAAGTGAAAGGCATAGTGGTAGTTTGGCAGACCGGTCCGTCAAGATGGGTGCGGCCGTGCAATCGTGGGAGGTGGCAGTTACAGATTCGCTGACTTTAGACAGTGCATCAAGCTCGCCAGCTCTATTTTCAGGTTTAATTTCATTAGGTATAGATTTAGGGTTTTTTTTTTTTTTCAATCATCCTTATTTGAAACAGTAGAAATAACACTAGCTACAATATAATTCTCAGCATCTAATGACTTAATTCTACTAAGTTGTACCTTGGATGTTGTTAAGTTATGTTCACTTATATCTACAATAGTTACCCTCAATAAAAAATATATATATTAGTAGCTTCTTCAAAAGAAGAACCTGTTATAACAACTTAATACATTTCAGTTAGTAGTACTATTAGTACTACTAGTACTATGAGTATCCACAACTTAATATATTTAATTATTCTGAACATTCGGGTTTAGAGTGTGGAGTGGGCAAGTCATCTGCCGCCACCCTTGGGGTGCCGGTGGGAGCAGGATGACATATTATACATTATATCTGCAGGAGTGTACGTGTTATAGGTTTATGAAATTAAACCTGAAAATAGAACCACCAATCATCTACAAACTCAAACCACAAAATTTAAGAACCATAAAGACTCCTAAGTGAAATCAAAACCCTGTTTAAACAAAACAAACAAAACCCAAATGGACCCAGTCAGCCCGCGTCGTGGCGTATGTCTGGATGCGCATTTAAGAGCGAGGACAAGCGCGAATGGTGCAGGTTTGATCAGCTGTGTTAAATCTACCACACACCCTTTCTCCGCCCTTACTCCCACTTTCGCCAGTGAGAGGAAAGGATATGGAACGAAGGAGGGATGAGCCATGGGAGGAACAGAGAGGTGCCAGTCTACGTGGCGTGCCAAACTTGCAAAAGTCGTCTGGACACACCCTGTTGGTGCAGCACAGACCAGCTGTGCCCCGCTTGTGCCAAGTCTGCGAAACTAGAGACCATTGTGTAATTTGGAAAATAACACATGGAAAATTTGCAATTTCTTTGATTTTCTGACCGTGATGTATTCTTGTAGCCGTTCCACTGAGCTGAACCTCGCCCCCACTTCTGTCGACAGTGCCACAACAAACTGGAACATGCCAGTCAGCTGGACAACACACAAATACATGTTTTATACACACACACACACATATATCCATTCAAAACATTTAATACCTTATGCCTTACTCTGAGGGGATTAGTTTGACCTGGGGACCCATGTAATAAAATAAAAAATAAATAAAATGGCTCTCACAGTACAAACAAAGTCAGATTTTTTTTTAGGTTTTTCTGACATTTCCTGGATATGATGTAAACACATTGCATATTATCTAACATTCGCTTACTTTGATATCGCCTTCTTTTCATACTTTTCTTTGTTACTGTACGTGAGCGGCTGATATGTTCTTGCTGGAACGAATCCTAAAAGCTCTTCTAAACAATCCAGTGCACCCTCCATCATTCTTTCAAAACCAGAGGTAGAAATAACTAAGTAAAAGTACTTCATTACTGTACTTAAGAAGACGTTTTTAGGTATCTGTGCTTTACTTGAGTATTTATTTTTCTGACAACTTTTTACTTTTACTCCCTACATTTTTGGAGGGCTACGAGAAATTTCCCAGAATACAATGTAAATCCTTTTAAAAATGGCGGCATCTGCAAAAGAAGTACACAAATGTAGTATTTTCGCCATAAATAACAGTTTTACGTTGTGATAACTGTTGTATTGTACAAAGTTTTACATTGTCGCAATGCGTAATAGTAATTTTCTCCATAAAACACTCATGAAAAAAAAAACAATTAAAAAAAAATTAAAATCGCCATTTATGGAAACGTGGAGTAATCGGTTGATGCATAACACTTCTCCAATTCCATGTAGATATTAGTAAAAAGTCCAGGAGAAGGTGACAACTACAGCAGGAGACATGTTTGTTTACTTGTGGCTACAGCTGTTGTTTTCAGTTACATAAAACAACTGGCGGAGCGTACTGATGACATAGGTGAGTGTTTAAGGGGTGTCCCAATTCATAGGGGCTGCTTTTCAAGCACCCCTATGAATGTCACCCTTATAGCTCTGTTTGAAGTGTAGGGGTAAAGGGTAGGGCAAGGGGTAGGGCTAAGGGGTGACATGGGATTCAGCTTTGACTCCAGTTTTACCTGCATGGTGTAGGACAAGGCCAGACCTTTCAGCGATGGACTGAGTGCGTCACTGCTAAGGACAACAAACAAAGCTACGAACAAGATCATGGTGGCAGCCATGAAGTCAAGCCAGAATGAAAGCCAACGTGTCCCAGAGAAAAACAGCAGATAGTGGTTGGTGTTGGTGTCATTGAGGGTCTTGAACCTATAGAATGATATAAATCTGGTCAAGGTTTGTGAGCAAACTGCTCTAAGATTAGAACTAATACAACAGTGTCTCTGACTAGAAAAAGCAAACACATTAGGCAAAACACTTCCTACACTTTAACAACGCCATCTTCAATGTTGTAGGCATGGATAGTGCTGAGGCCTTGCAGGGTGGAGGTGGTGAGAGAGACACAAGGAGAGCGGCTGACATTTTCCAACTTCTTCATGTGGAGAACACTCTTCTGGAATACACTGCAGGAAAAAAGTAAATATGATGTGTCACATCATTGTATCTCATTAGCAAGTGGTCAAGGTGATGGAAACTCAATACTTTCTGCTTAGCATTGTGACTTAAAACACATCACATTAGGGGTTTTCATATTCATACATGTAAAAAAGAAAGAAAGAAAGAAAGGATTTAAACATCTTTATCTTCATCCCTATATGTAATGAAATATCTTTTTTTAAACACATTTTAACAACTTTGTGTATTTTGACCATCTTTTTTGAAACCAAGTTAAACACCTGTGTATGTTTTAATATCACTTTTAACATTTTTGTGTGTTTTCAACATATTTTTCCCCTACTGTGTATCGTAACAACTGCACCGATCAGCGTTTTTTTAGCTCCATCACTGACACCAATCACCAAAAACCTTAATCTGCCAATTGCCGATCATTTAAGGAATCTTAAATGTCCATACCTTTCATCTAGGTATGGATAATCACAGCCCTAGATGCAAATATTTTATTGGGCTAGGACTAGGGCTGCAACTATCAAACATTCAACACGTAATTTTCAATTAAAAAAAAACTAAAAACTTTAACTTCTGATGCATCATTGGTGAGTGTTCGATATGTATGAGTTATTCTAAATATTCATAATTCTGAACATACAATGGGGCAAAAAAAAAAAAAACAGTGAGTGAGACCAAAAATAAACTGTGTGGGATTTGTTCGTTTTTACTATGGTTTTCCTTTTTTCCCACTGTATCTTTAATAAACTTTGGACTGTAATTGTTGTTTGGAATCAAACCAAATGCCAGAAATAAATTGAACTTAATTTTTTAAGAGCTTTTAAGACATATTCACAGCAGCACATTTGCCTGAACCAATGTCTCAGGAGTTAAAGGTTTTTTTGCTTTTACAATAGTTTATAAAAATGGTTTGTTGTGTCAACTTACAATAGAAGGAAAGTAAAAAAAGCACCCATAATAAGCACAGCTAGAAGCAAGGGGGGGAATACTGATGTGATGATGATGACAATGAAGGTAATCATGAGACAAAATTGTAGAAAAAGGTCCATATTCATGGGAAGCACGTTGTCCACTTCTTCTTGATCTTTGGCAAAGCGATTGAGAATACGACCAGTTGGTGTCGTGTCAAAAAAACTCATGGGACTGGCAATGATCTGAAACAGAAAAGGTACATTAGATTCTGAATGTAGTAAGAAACTGTTACTGTAAATTCTGGGCTATTAGCCACGACTTTTTTCCCCACGTTTTTAACACTGCGGCTTAAACAATGATTTTACCTCACTACCTGCCCGCTGGTACCTGCAAACATTAGACCCAGATCTGTGATTAAATACATTATCTACGTATTTATTTTTGGCTTAAACACACACCATCTGTGCTGCTCAGTGACATCTGTAGCCAGATATAAAGTTCCTTCAAAGTAAAATAAAGCTGTTGTGGATCACCCACGAATCCATGGTTTGATCCATTAATCAGCGTTTCTTTTTTCACTTCCTGTCCCGCTACCTGCCCACACTTCCTTTTTCTTTACCTGTGCCTGTACTCCTGATTATTATTATTATTTTTTTTTTTTTTTTAAACACACAACCTGTGAATCCACAGCCCGAACAAACACAGTCAATCAAGAATTGACACAAATCCAAAGTAAACCCCAGATAACCTTAAACACAAGGGAACCTATGGCTTATAAACCGGTGCAGTTTAAACATGTACAAAATTGATTTTCTTTCCAAACTTATTGCCTGCCTCTTATATTCAAGTGCGCTCTATAGTCCGTACAGTACTTATAAAACACCATTTGTGATAAAGGTGTCATTCCGCTGAAAAACTATTTTCCACGCTCCTTTTGGAATCTGATGAGTCACCCCGAGTTACCGACACATGCTTCCTTTGAGGGTGGTGTGTCACCTCCACTGGCTGTATTTCCCATTCATAGAAAACAACACAGAGAAATGAGTGACTCAGAAAAAGGTAAAGCTAAGGTAAGGAAAAGTGCTTTATTTGTCATCATACACTGTACAACAGAATTTGTCCTCTGCATTTAACCCATCCTTGATGCTGTTGAGGCACCTGTACCCCTAAACCTTATTTAGACCCTCTCTAGGCCGCTACCTGCATTGCCTATATGCAGAGCTGATCCTGATTACACTGAAGCCTTATGTAGACCCTGTCTAGGCCCCTGAAGTCTGATTTAGACCATCTCTAGTCTTCTTGCTGTGAGGTAAGATCGCTAACTGTTCAAACATCGTGTCGCCAAAAGCCTGTCCACATTACATCATGTGGATATTGGTGTAACCCACGTGGGCTTAAGCCTGTCCCCCATTGCAGCATTGTAAGTAGTTGTTGCGTTGTTTCTTCCCTGCAAATTTTCAAAACAAGCGATGGCACAAAACCTAGCTGGATGCTACTCTGGGATGGTAAACACACACCGAGTGAGAGGGGAGGGGAGGGAGGGGTCCTTTACGCATTCATTCTCTGAGCCAATCAGAGACGCCTCATGGATATGATATGCGGAAGGACAGGAAAACTCTGTTGTTCAACCTCAAGTCATTATCCAACCCTCCAAAAACAGCTGGAAAAAAAGCAATCCAGGTGTTTTTTTTTTTTTTTATTGAACCAACGCACAATGCATTCAATCACAATGGAGAACACAGCAGTATTAATGAAATAACCATGGAATGACTCCTTTAATTAAACTCTTGGTGAGTATAAAACATTCCAGTGCTCAAGGCAGAGTCCTGCATGGTTCGGATTTTGACAAACCGCAACCGCCCATACCCGAACATGTTCAAACCCGTATCCGACCCGTTTTCCGACGAAATTTTTTTTTTAAATCCGCACCCGAACCGACCCGCTATAAATGAACCCGATATCCGACCCGAACCCAGAAGAAAATGTCAGATAGCCAAACTTAAATACAAAATGTCAAACTTAAATACAAAATGTATTGCCACGAATATACTGAACAGTGACATAGCCAAGGCAGAGCCAAATAAAAATGCTGTTAAACAGGAGCAGACAAATAATAATTTCAAAAACTATTTTTATACGTGAGCTCACGCGCACACACACACACACACACACACACACACACACGCTAGAAAAACGCATCAAGAAGGAAGCCGACAGGAGGCAGCTATACAAGTCCAAACTAAAGAATAGATTTTAGCCTATGAACCGCAAATTAGACCCGCGATCACCCACGTCCGACCCGAACCGAACCCGTATCCGACACAGAACAACATTTTTCACCCGTTTCGTGAAAATCTGCGGTTCACCCACGGGTCACCCGCGGTTACCCGAACCCGTGCAGGACTCTGGCTCAAGGGTGCTGGGACTCATATACACAACACTTTTTCATGAAGTCATGTTCATCTCCTACCCACAACTCCTGTGTTTACCATTCTGTGTAAATTAAAAAATTCCAACTCACAGCCTTGAGTAACAGGACTTGTTTTTTGTGTGAAGTATATGTGCTTGCTAATTGCGCACTTGCTTGTTTTTCCTTTCCATTTTTCAGTTAGTAATCGATATTATCAATTAATGATCAATGTCAAAGGTAGCGCCGCACATGGCTGCATGACCTGACCACCCTGGCATTTTCAAATTAGCATTTTAGTTTATTACAAATGAACAGCTGATTTAAATACATTTTACATCATGGTAGATTTATTTCAAAAGTGGAATTGAGCCATTTTGTATTACCTTGCTGAACATGGTGTCGTGAAGTTTGCAGGCTGCGTTCAAAGTTACGCGAGTATAGAAGAAGAGTTTGATGAAGAGAAGTCCCACCATGACGATCACCATCAAACCATAAATCATTTGGTAGAAGTGAAGGTCTGGATTTTGAGTAATGTCATCTTCTATCGTAGTTGAATTCTGAAAATATACAAAGTAAAATAAAGGTGTGACATAAATCCACATTATGATGCTATATAAACATGAAGTGAATAAATACAATAACTTCCTTGAGCTGTTTATCTCTATTATCAGTGTGCAGAGGTAGGAAGTAATTAAGTAAAACGTCCTTACTGTGCTTAAGTAGATTTTTTTTAGGTATATGTAGTTTACTCGAGTATTTCTTTTTTCTGCCAACTTTTTACTCCCTACATTTGTTCATAAATATCTGTACTTTATACTCCTTACATTCTCAGAATAGACTCATTACTTTTTCAAACTAAATTAAACAGGACAGGAGAAAATGATGACCTTCTAATTAAAATTATCTAATTGTAATTATGACTTTTATCTCATAATTGTGATTTTTATTTTTTTTTTAGCTTATAATTTGGACTTTTTTATCTCATGATTGGACTTTATTTCACTCTTCTTATGTCATTTTTATGACTAGTCCATAATTTAGACTCTTTATCTCATAATACTGCATTTTCTAGTCTCATAATGTTGATGTTTTCATCTCAATAGTGACTTTTTTCTCTCATTATCCTACATTTCCTGCCCATACCCACAAAACTGAGTACAGTGATCTAATCAAACACATTATTTACACAGTAACTCACTTTCACTTTTAAAGGCTTTATTTTTGGATACTTTTGAAACCTTTGACATTTTTTCCTTGTTAAATATTTATTATTTCATCCATTGCAAGAAATGCCGTTTTACTTTTTATTTTATTTTTAATTCAGAAGTTGTACTTTTAATTGGACTTTTCTTAAGTAACAGAGTTAAATTAGTACTTTTAAGAGTTTTTTTGTTTTGTTTTTTTTACAAAAGTAGCTGTACTTCAACTTAAGTACAGAATGCGAGTACTTTTATCACTTCTATCAGTATGTGATTTGCATATATAAAATTTCTAATCAGTAGAAGTTGGATTCTGACTCCCTCTACAGACAGAAATAAATAAATTAATTAATTAATTAATTTGGCTGGTGTATAATAACAACATTTAATTTGTACCGCTCCGTTATTTTTCGAGCTGCTAAATCCATTGCACTAGTTAATAGTATTTACACATTCTTCTAAACCCTTTCATGCATAGTGGTCACCGGAGCCGTGGAAGGTAGTTTTCAACAAGGGGGGCTGTAAAATAAATAAATAAATACAGGAAATAAATCGAGGAAGTACTCTTATGTTGGATGCAAGGAGGTCACATAAAGAAGGGATTGTTTGATCATCCAGATATTTCAGCTGTTTCTGTTTGAACAAGGTGGATAAAACAGGGTGTGACCAAAACACAGAGAGAGAAAGAGAAAGACAGACAGACAGACAGACTTTTTTGTTTTCCGTTTCTGGACATAAGTTAAAACTAAATAATTTAGTTTTTATTATTTTCTTTCTTACAAACAAAAACAAAAAGGTCATTTGCATCAGTTTGTCTGATGCAGCCATATCTTCTGAAACACAAAATATTTTTCTGCAAATATTTCATGATAATATTGGAAACTATAATATATTAAGAGTGTGTGAAGAGTTTTTTTCCCACTAATATAAATGAAGCAGACACTTCTCACCCCATCCCCTTGGTGCAGCCAGTAGCTCAGCCACCAGTTGCTGAAAGTTGTCGACCCAATCATTAACATAAAGTTCAGGAACACGAGGAAACTAAGGAAGTAGCCTGTAAAAAAAACAGTTACATCAAATGTCATCAGGCTGGTTGTTGATGCATGTGTGTCTGTATTTAAATTCATGTGGATCCTTTTTGCTCAGACCTCCAGCTGACTGTACGTAATGATGGTAGACTCTCCATGAGACGGTGCTGTCTGCAGAGGACTCCTGACTGATCAGCTGATCACTACCTTCAGCAGCAACTTAAAATGAATGATATGAGAAGTTAATGCCAAGAACTGAACCACAGCGAGTGTCCTTGGGCAACACACTGAACCCTAAGGTGCTCCCAGTAGGGTCAGGCAGCACCTGCGTATCAGCAGCAGCCATTCACTGGTGTGTGTGTGTGTGTGTGTGTGTGTGTGAGAATGTGAGGAATTGTAAAGCGCTTTGGGCACCCACTGGTGTATAAAATGTGCTATATAAGTGAAGTCCATTTATCTTCTAATACTAACAGACTATCAACTTTTCAATATAATTCAAGTAGACAATACATATAACTGGTTTTACTGACAGTACTTTTGAATCAACATTGATTCGACACTTACTTCAGCTCTTATACTAGATTTAGTTTAGTTTATTTCGGGCACAAACAATACAAAACAAAACAAGAAAATAGGGACAATGGCCCTGTTTTGATTATTTGTGATTATTCATAAACACCCCCACACAAACCTGTACATATATACACATACAGTCATATATACACATACACCAATTTGTATCTGCATCTCACTTCCACACCCCCATGGTGGGATAAAATAAAGTCTTGTCTTATCTTATCTTATCTTATCTTATCCAGACACACCCTACAATATAATAACCTTGTAACTAATTAACCTTTAATTACGTTTACCAGGAATAACCTTTCCTCGAGACAGGTACGGGACAGACACACACCCATTGTTCCTGGTGGTCCTTACTACCCGAAATTTTTAATCATTATACACCAATACCCACAAAAGAGGTTATTAAGTTCATTTTTACAACTTACAATTTTGTGCAGCTGTTCCATCGATCTTTTCGTCCGACATGTCGAACGCTGCAACAAAGAAGAGATTTGAAAAATTCATAAAAAACGTGCACTCTGATCTACTTTTCCTAAAGTATAATGCAATCTATTCTGGGTCACTGGCAATTTCTAATGGTAATGGCTGTGCCAAGGAATGGCAGAGTCATGTTTTTGTTTGTCTGTCTGACTATTAGCAAGATAACTTAAAAAGTACAAATACGAAATTCAGTATTCACTCACTCACATTATGGTCATTTACAAAATATTTAATTGCAGTGAATTATTCAGTCGCTATAACAACATGACGTTGTGACATCACATCAGCAAACTAGCTTAGGTTATGTACCATCCGTCTGATGTCTTTGTCCATATCCAATGCGCACATAGAAAGAGTGTTTTGCTAAGTTCCACTCTTGAACAACAAGAGCAGAAATGGTATGAGACTTCCTCTACTGTCCAGTCTCATGGAGGTGCACCCCGGCCTGTTACATTCAGACGTCCCCAGTAGCTGTTGGACAGGTTTAATTCTTTGATGTAGGAGTAACAGCTGATGCTGATGGTAATGCACAGTTTTTTTTGTTCTGAATATAGACTATGTAGCCTGTATATGTGTAAAGAAAACGTATGTTTATGTGTAAAGAAAATGTATGGCCAGTTACGTCTTATTCATTAATGTCTTTTAATTCATTCATTTTAAAATTCATATTCTATTAGGCTACGTTACATGTGATGGCTAGCCTAAGTTGTACAAATGGAAAATCATTAAATCTGTCATCTGGATAACAGTATATTAACTGTCAGAATTACAAAACCACTTCCTCTTACCTTTGCCCTTGTCATTTTTTGTCCTTTGGAAAACACTATGCTAGTCATATGCTGATCTTTTACAAGTGAAGTTATTTTTCGGTGACTAAGCATGAAGCGGCAGTATTTTTTTAAAGCCCTCTGTTAACTTTCTAACTCTTTTATTACTCTTTATCAGATGGTCTTGAGTGTCACTAACGCCACAATAAAATCACTTACCTGGGTTTTCTATCCCACTATCTGAGCGACTGAGCTTAGTTTCACTCATCTGGGCCTCATCCTGGGGTAGCGCCTCCTCCTCCTCTTCTGTCTGAGTCTGAAGCACATGCTTGTTAACATTGCTGTAAAATATTATTGTCGAGGCTGTGAGGGATGAAAGAATGAAATTTGGTACAGAGGTAGTTTTTGACATGTTGAGTCCAAATCTGCCAAGAGCCGAACACAATTTCTAATGGTGCCGCCATATTGGATGATTCAAAATGGAAAAAGGTACTTTTTCTGAAAGAGTTGATGAAAAGTGATAAAAACACAAAAGAAAACCCATTTTTGTTGGTTTCGAGTATCAGAAATTTAAAATCTGTAATCATTTCTACAACAGAGTTGTACAAATTATTAAGATCTGGAGTATGTGGAAAATTCAAATCATTGTTTGACAACTCTGCTGGCTGAACCACGGAGTACGACTCTGGCAGCTAAGGTACAGAAGTATCTGTGGGGTCCAACTGGATGCTGGCACGTTTGATGCCCATGTCATTCCAAGACAAGTGGTTAGTGATACTGTTCCAGGAAATTCATCCTGGGAGAAGTCTTGTCTTGTCTACGTCGAAGAATGTCACGAACACCCCACTTCTCATGTTTGTGGGCAACACAACGTTTCATGTTCATAACATGGCTGTATAAGACAGATATGCCAAATAATCAGGAATGAAGTTTCCAATAACTTCAAGGACTTATGCACTATAAGCCATCTGATGTGTTGGTGCATGTACAAATGTGTGTGTAGTGGGTTTGTGTGAGTGTGCACGTGAGACTCTAAGAGTCTGGCCCTATGAATTCTTAATCCAGCCCGGCCCTGTTAAAGTGACCACTGAAGTGATATACAATAATGAATCTAGATTGCCAAATGCATTTAAAACTAAATAAACTCTCCATCACTTTTCCTGAAAACTCCAGTAATTAGATATTTGTTGTTACATCAGTAATGGCCATCTTAAATCAATCTAAATCTCTGGTTTCGTCACTAATCCTGTCACATAAAATACATATTTAGTATCGTTGAGGCTTAAAATGAATGATATGTCCTTTGTTGGTCAGTCTTATGACCTTTTTCTGGCTAGAAATGAAAAAAAAAAAACATAATTTTTCGGTGGCGGCCATTGTGAATCATCCAATAGGGTGGCCCTATTTAAGAATTCACATAGGCTCCTGGCAGATTTGAGCTCAGCAGAACCAGATGTACTGATTGTACCAATTTTCATGCTTGTGCTTTAATTTGCACAATTGTTCCCATTACATTCCTGACTATTATAGAAGCTGACATTGTTTTACAGACACGCAGAATGGTGTTGAATCCGAGTCATGTGCTGACAGTCTTACTTTGGACTGATCCAGCTGGTAGTTGCTGATGAGCTGAGCATAGCGTTTGTCGGCTGTCATCAGGTCCTGGTGATTTCCTGATTCTAGGATCTCCCCGTCCTCCAGAAGCAATATATCATCACAGAACTCCAGATACTGTGAGACACAGGGATGAGCAACCATGTCAACATAAAGATCCCAACAATGTAAACAATGCTAACTACACACAAGAGTTGTCCAGTGTTCTGTCAAAATGGGCAACACACACACACACACACACACACACACACACACACACACACACACACACACACACACACACACACACACACACACACACACACACACACACACACACACACACACACAGGACACTTTGATACACGAGAAAAAGAGTTGAAATTATGAGATAAAAGTAATAATTTAATATATAATAGTCCCAGTTGCTCTCATCCACTTATTTTTTTGTACTGTCACATCGGTTTAGTTTGAAAAAGTAACGAGTCTATTCTAAGAATAAGTACAGATATCTATTAACAAATTTAGGGAGAAAAAGTAAAAAGTTGATATGATATGATATGAAATAAATACTCAAGGAAAGGACAGATGTCTAAAAAATCTACTTAGGTAAAGTAATGAAGTACTTCTATTTAGTTACTTTACATCCCTGGAAATGATGAAAAATCCACTATTTTAAACAATTGTTAAAGGTTTAAATAGACATTTAGAGTATTGTATACATCTGTAACTTCCATACCTGGAGCTGGTGTGTAACCAGGATGACAGATTTTCCCCTGAGCTCCTTCTTAATGCATTTTTCAAATATGTGTTTCCCCACATGGGCGTCAACAGCAGATAGTGGATCATCAAGAAGAAAGATGTCTTTGTTTGAGTAGACGGCTCTGGCCAGGCTGATCCTCTGCTTCTGCCCCCCTGACAAATTCAGCCCCCGCTCCCCTATCTACCAACAGAAAAGAAAGAAAAGAAAGTCTGACACATCCCACTGTGTTAATTTACAAGACTGAAGTAACACTGGTCTACAAGTAAAAAGCTTCCAGAATAAAACTAATGAAATGTTACCACGTGTGTGTTACTGATAAAGAAAACTCAAGTCTTAAATGCTGGTTGGCTCACGTTTCCAACATAAATCTGGGGTAAAAAAAATTCTTAGAATTAAGAAAAGAATAGGTTTTAGTCCAAAGGAATCTACCAGGTCTACTTCAAAGGACTGTCTGCACATTATGATCCATTCACTTTATAGGTTCTTTCTAGTGGAATATTTACAAACCCATTGTATACATGTACATAAACCACCATATATGTGCAATAACACACAATCATATAGATTAAAAACATGAACTAACCAGCACTTTTATCAGTTGTTTTCAGATTCACCTCATTAAAGTTTGTAAGATTGAACACATTTAATGTCTGAAGCTGATACTTTATAAAAACGCCTAATCTTGCCGCTATTTTGCACCAATCTCACCTGTTCTTGAATTAAGAGCCAAACATAGAGACATATCATACTATAACTCAAAGACTACTTGAGATATGACCATTAAATTACATGGGCATATACATATAGGTAATGCGCATCAGATACAATGATCCATTTGAGTAAAGGTCAAAGGTCAAGGTCACAATTAACTAAAAAGTTCCAAATCAGTTATAACTCAAGAATGGAGGGTCACAGAACTTTCAGATTGGTACCAAATGATGTGGAAGGATGATTTCTACAATTCTCATAATGGGTGTTATCACCACGACCAATAGTTTTTGAGATCTCTGAAGGTCAAAGGTGACATGTCGCAAAATTAACTTCTGGAACACAAATTTGGGGCGAGATTAGGCATTCTCTTATTAATTATAGCATGATATGTCTCTGTGGACACACACACACACACACACAGACAGACAGTGATTACAATAATCTCTCCCAATCTCTTCCCCTTCACCACTCCTTTGGGGTGGGGAAGAGTGTGTGTGTGTGTGTGTGTGTGTGTGTGTGTGTGTGTGTGTGTGTGTGTGTGTGTGTGTGTATTAAACTTGTTCACTATAGCGCAACCTGTTGGTTCATAGTTAGTGAAGTAATTTTGCATCAAATACTGAAGAACCCCCAGAGCAAAAACCAGTGACCAAATGATGCCAATTCTATTCTGGTTGGATCCCTACAACATTGGATCCTAATTAAGAGTCAGTTTGGAGAGTTTATTTACCTCTGTTTGATCACCATATGGAAAGATTGTCAGGTCAGTTCTAAGGCTACAGGCATCCAGAACTCTGTCATATCTGTGAAGTAAAAATTCAAAGCAGCCGATCAGTTTAAGTTACACAACACACTGTACTCTGGTCAGCTGTCTATATGATTTTACCCTTTTGCAGGTTGGAGGAGCTCTTAAATTATAAAATTGTGAAGAAAGTCTATTAATCTTTAACTACTTTGCCAGATGAAGACTCTCCCACACATAAAAGTTTGTCACATGATCATGTTCAGAAAACCTGCTCAGTTTTGTTTTTGTATTGTGTGTATACATCACATTTTCATTGTACTGCCTTGATTAACACAAGATCCTACACTGTAAAAACTATATCTTACAGTATTTTCCTAACTTCTAGACTAAATATCTCATCACACTTAAAATGAAACAGAAACACATAAAGTGTAACTTTCCAGTCAGATGTAAGAACAGATTTTTAGACAATAGATCTGGAAAATAATTCTATTTCAAAAAGTCTTAAAAAAGATAATTTTCACTTGCTCCAATGGCAGATTTTTTTTTCTTGAATTCAGCCAAAAATAAATAAATAAAATAAAATATGTATATATATTGGGGGTATTGATTGGATGGTTTCAGACACTGGTTCCTGTGGGTTGAAAGGTCATTTTACTTTTCTTGTTCAAAAGGTTGACCCATCAGGATGTTTTCTTTAACAGTTCCTTGAAAAATCCAGGCTTGTTGTGAAACGTAGGCAAATGTCCCATCAGCTGTGGTCGAGCCCTGCAGAATGTACATCTAAAATGAGAAGAGAAATGACCAAAATTCAAAGTACTGCATTTACTAAAACAGACACCAGTAGTGTAGAAATAACATGGTGTTGATAGGTACACATAAGACAGGCAGTTATCTTTATTCTTAGTAATACACTGTATCTTAAGAGATCGTTTCTGAATCGATAAATTCAAGAAGATTGTGTTGGAGCTTGAACATCAGGTTTTGAGGATTATCTTACCATAACAACTGGATTATTGTTAGGGGTGTAAGAAAATATTGGTTTTGCAATATATCACAATATTTAATTTCACAATACTGTATTGATATGCAAAAGTACTGCATTAAAATACATATTTTGAATACAAGTATTTATTATACATAACAGTAATAAGCTAAAAAATGGATGCATACATCTCATAGATTCAACCCAAATGCTAACAGTATTGTCAAGAGCTTCAAAAGTCAAAAGAGTTTTGATAAAAACAGGAGAACAAACCTGCTCCAAAATGCTGGAAATCAGTGATGTCTTCCCACTTCCTACATTTCCACAAACACCAAGGAGGTTCCCCTTCAGAAAACGGAGAGATAGTCAATATATATTGACTGATTATACTTACATTTCTGACAAAATACACTAAGAAACACATAAAATGTGTTAGAAATACATAAAAAAGCGTTTCTTGTTCTATAAAAAATTGCTACCTCCGATGGCTATTTGGAAAAAATATTGTCTCAGGGAGTAGACTGGTTGACTTTATTTGTATTGTTCCAAGTAGAAATCCAAATTATTGGGTTATTCAAAGGAATAAATTATTCAAAGGAAAGCAAAAAGTATTGTATACTAATAACAATGGATTACATTTATATAGTGCTTTTCTATTAACTCATACTCAAAGCACATTCAGTGGATCCATTATCCATTCACTCACACAGTCACACTCTGTTGGTGGTAAACTACTATAGCTGCCCTGGGGCAGACTGACAGAAACATGGCCGCTAATTCACACTCACCACCCACCACCACTGAACATTCACACACATTCATACACATTCACACACATTCATACACATTCATACACATTCACACACATTCATACACCAGTATGAGTAGCAGAACTGAAGGCAAGGAGGGTGAAGTGTCCACCCAAGGACAACAGTACATGACTAGGACAGAGTGGGATTCAAACCCTTCAGTTCTGCGGTGACCTGCTCTACCGCTCCTGTCCAACAGAAAACAGTCGGTACATTTACATACACATCTATTGGCAGTAACTGAGCTAAGGATTTAAAGTTTCTGACAAATCTCAAATCCCATGCACAGCAAGAGAATCAAATTATTGTTGGACTCCCAGACACTAGGTGGTGCTACACACCCTTTAACATTAATATTCTTCTGGTCGGCACCATAGAAGAACAACCAGTAAATAAATATGGCAGACTTGAAGGAAGCGTAGTAGGACAACAACACGATATGGACCACAACCATGAAGCAGCTCAGTATATTTCACACATATTGTTAAACTTCTATTTATTACACGTAATGTGCATGTTGTCAGGGTGACTGTGGTCACTTCCTGAAGGGGCTGTGTCAAGGCCAGTGTTAGTTGAGTTAAGGTTGGGTGGTATTGCTTGATTAGAATGGCATTATCTGACTTGGTTAGTCCCACTTCTAAAACTCCAGTTCCATTCAATTACAGTCCAACTAAGGTGTGTACATAAGTTTTAAAACTTATGGTAAATGGTAAATGGACTGTGCTTATATAGCGCTTTTCCACCTTCATGGTGCTCAAAGCGCTTTACAGTAGCCTCACATTCACCCATTCACACACACACTCATACACCAGTAGGTTTCTAAGGTCTAAGGTCAGTCCTACTGGGGGCCTAAGTAAGGGTTCAGTGTCTTGCCCAAGGACACTTCGACATGTGGACAGCCAGAGCTGGGATGCAAACCGCCAACCTCTCGGTCATTGGGCAACCCACTCTACCAACTGAGCCACAGCCGCCCTTATAATAATTAAAATTTCTCTGTGTGCATGTAAACATAGTGATCACAGGTTTAGTCCCTGGAAGCCTGATCAGGAGTAAAACCTACCTTTGGTAATGTGAAGGAGATGTTTTTCAAAGTTGGTAAGGTTTCCATCTCGCGTTCCTGGGTTTCTGCATCCAGTTTGTGTTCCACCACCTCACTGGATGTTCTGAAGTGTTTGTTTGGTTTAGTCCAGGAGAATGTAGCATTCCTCATGACTATAGCAGAGTCTGTGTCTTTCATCTGTATCAAGTAGGGATCTGGGTTCTGGATCATCAATATTTTCTGGAAATACGGAGAAAAAAAAAAAGACTGGTCAATATAGGCAAAAGCAAACATTTTTTTTAAAAAAGCAGCAACATTAACATTTTCTGTGCCTTGTATTTCATTATAGATAGAACACAACCGGGGCTTTCCCCAAAGCAAGGAGAGACACTGGACCACCCACTGGTGCTACGCTTCATATGTGGAAAGTCCTTTAAATGCTTGAAACATTGTGAACTGACGGCACTTGCAATAGTGTGCTAACACAACACTGGAGGTTTGAAATACAGCAAGGGGGGGCTGAGATTGTGTTCAGGAGGCACTCTGCCTTGATGCTACCATGTGAGGAGAGGCCTTACAACAATATTTCACTTGTCTGATCTGGTCAAATGCTTTACCCTTGGCCCTTGAATGGGAGGCAAAGGTATTGTCTCTGCTTTATCCTCACTAGGGTCGCAGGGGTCACTGGGAGCCTAATCCAGCTACAATGGGTGAAGGCGGGGTACACCCTGTATGAGTCTCCAGTTCATCTCAGGGCTGAACATATATAGACAAACAATCACTGTCATGGGCAATTTAGATTAACCAAGTAACCTATCAGTGCATGTGTTTGGAACCAGAGTACCTGGAGAAAACACACGCAGACATGAGGAGAACATGCAAACTCCACACAGAAAGGTCTGGTGTAGGAATTGAAGCAGGGACCTTCTTGCTGTGAGGCATGAGTGCTAACTACTGCGCCACCATGCCGCTCCAAATGTATTGTTTTTGGTTAAATAAAATTTTGTTTGTTTGTTTGCTTTTCAGTGACTTTACAAAAAAAAAAAACAACAACTACTGGACCAATTTTAATGACGTTTTTAGGAAAAGTGCGAGGTGATCTAGATTAGATCACATTAAATTTTGGTGAATGTAGGTCTAAGGTCAAGGTCACTAAAAATGTGTTTCCACAGTGAAAAGAGATTGAACAAATCAAGCAAAACATTTGCAAGGGGTGGGGTTTATTGTGCCTGGCACCACTTGTTTACCCTTCAACTACACTTCATACACATTCCTTACTCTACAGCTGCAAGATACTCAAGAAAGAGTTGGAATATTAAATTATATAGTATTTAGCTAAAGGGTGTCAGGTAAGTGTGCAAGAGTAGGGGTTGTTTGTGAAAATTCAAATCCACTCCTACTGTATCATTAGCTGAGGAAAAGAAAGTTTTAAGATATTAACAACTTTTTAACACGAAGTATTTATAACTTCATCTGTTATTATTTTATGCAAATGTCATGTGTGAGAGAAAGTAAATGTTATTATTAAACTTCTACCAACCGTCCATGAAAGCTGCACCATCAGCACGAAGGTGGATTATAAGATTGAAGGACAAAAACTCAATTAAATTAGGATTTCTACACTTCTATATAACATAAAAAGGTTAACATTTATGATGACAAATGGTGGTTAAAGTGGTTTACCTTCAGTCGTTGCACTGCAACAGCAGCTTCAGCCAGTGACTTAACACCAATGGGTATTACAACCAGACATACCCTCATGGAATTAAAGATGGCAATAGTAGTGAAGGCCTGAAAATAAATCAATGGACAATAATGATGCCTATAGATAATTTCACTGTTCCAAACAGGCCATTTCAATAAAGTAACATTTTTAATCATGTGAAACCATTATAAATTTCAACTGAAAACAAAGTCTTTTCTAATATTTAAAAATTTCACATTATGGAAATAAAAAGAATAAAACTAATGAAATGTTACCACGTGTTACTGATGAAGAAAACTTTTTGATCACATAACTTTACTTTTTTCTGCTCTAAAATAGTTTGGTTAAAAAGTTTGGAGTTGACATAATTAAATTATTAATATGTCATTATTTCACTGGTCTGGCCCTCTACAGAATTTAAATGAGTTTGACACCCCTGCTTTACAAGTTCTTTCTAGTGGAATATTTACAAATCCATTGTATACATGTACATAAACTGTCATATATGTGGAATATCACACCATCATACATATTAAAAACATGAACTAACCGGCACGTTTGTCATATGTTTTCTGATTCATCATTTAATAACACATTTAATGTCTGAAGCAGATACTTGTACACATGTAATTGGAGACATTGTATTGTTAGTATTGGTACTTACTTCAGGCGTATTGAGCTTAAAGTTAAACAATGTGTGCACCAAGAAGGTGAGAATAGTTGCAAGGACAGGGATGATACTGTTGATGCTGGCGTTTCCATTCTGAACATAACTGACGTTTTGCAGTTGTCTCCTCTCTTTGTTCCTCAACTCTATAAGAAAGATGCACGAGGTATTTGAAGCTGATTTTTTATTTTTAATCCTACACTCACTGCCAGGTCAGAAAAAACAAGTCCCACACATTAATATCATCATCTTTAGCTTAGCACTGACACCGTTTACATAGACGAGAGAGAGAGAGAGAGAGAGAGAGAGAGAGAGAGAGAGAGAGAGAGAGAGAGACATCAGAGTAGCAGTAGCATCTCACTATTTATCACTTGTGTACCAACCAACTGTGTGATAATCTATTCCTTGGTCCAATTGTTCTTTGACATTGTGTCAGACAGAACCAACATGCCAAATGCGGTCAAATGCCATACCTGCAATCTTTCTCTCAAAAGCCTCCTCCCAGGCATACATCTTGATGAGTTTGATGCTGTTGAGAATCTCGTTCATTGTGCGAACACGGTTGTCGCTCAACTTTATGGCTTTCAACTTGAATCCAGTTATGAGCTTTGCCAAGAAAAACTGACCATAACCCAAAAAGGAGGAAGAAAAAAAAAACACCAAAATCACATTTCTTATATTAGTCAATTGAAGGTTTTTCTACTTTAACACATATTAGACAGTCATGGAAGTGTCAGTACTATTCATTACCCCCGATTTCCATAACCCTTACACAATTAGCAATAAAGCGCTGGACGTCATGTGACTTGGTTTGTTTACACCGTCATGTTGGCTGGAAAAGCCTGTGTGAGAATGAATGATGCCAACACCAATTTCAAGCCATGGGAGTCCACTGCGGACTTTAAAGCTACAGAAAAGTAACAATGCAATGCAAAACTGGACAGACTAAACATCACAGGTCCTTATAGGACCACAGCTGTATTTTCCACAAGTATTGAGACAGCCAAACTAAACTGTCCTAGACCTGCAGTATCCAGACATTTATACAATCACTGGATCAACTTCCTGTTGTCCTACATGGAGAGTCTGTGAGAGCCTACAAGGGCCTTTAAGCTACTATTGGACACAAACTGGAATCGTGATGAATGTTTATCTTCGGCTAAAACAGTGTCCGTGTTACTGGGGTGGTCTGGCCAATATTCTGATATCCCAATATTCCGACATGGGTCCCGACAATCGTCGTAGCTGGGGAGATCCGTGAGAAGGGCCTGGCGCATGTCCACTAACTGCAGTTCCGCACCCCCTCCGCCGACCCTCCTTCCACCCCCAGCACAAGATAACCCCCGGCTGACTGCGACACATGAAGCGCCAAACACTGGGATGTCGGAACATTGAGCTGTTGGAGCAATGGGATGTCAGAATAATGCTGTTATCCCGTTACTGAAAAGGTAAGGATCTCCTCATCACAGCTACATTAGCATAAATAGCAGGGCAACATGATGTAATTAGCTAACCAATGTGCTGATGTGTATGTTAATTACTTTCTGCCTGGGATATACGAATGAAGGCACCACAAATTTATACCTTTATGATAAACAGCAGGTAACAGGAAAGTGCCTTGTAACCTGTATTTCAGGTTAATCATTCCCACAAACTGAATGACCCCCAGTTGAAGCCCCTTCCACTGTTATGGCATCCTGGGTTACAACAGCTGTCGCCCATATCATGTCGCCAATGAAAAATTTAGCTGCCTGGCAGTGACTTGAATGTCACGCTTTCCTGGCTCTGTGGCAGTGTTTTGATTTAGTATAGACTGTGATGGCAGCTACCGGAGCTCTAGAGGTGTAGCCTGTTGTGTACAAACCTGTATGGGGATAAAAATGAGGTAGGTGCAGACTCCAGTCAATGCAGTGTAGCCCAGGACGGAGCAAGCAGCAGTAACAGCCATAATAAAAAGCACTGGGCTGGCAATGGTGAAAGGCCCATACAGTACTGCCTCAAACATCCTATGGCCGTCACTGGTCACAACATTAATCATCTGAAGAAAAGACAAGGAATATTGTGACTAAATCTACCACAACCACAAGTGCATAACACATGGTGGCTTGACTCATGCAGAAAAACATTCATTTTAAAATTGGAACTAACTTACATATAAAGAGCATGAAACACGATCAGCCATAACATTCGGACCACTGACAGACACCACTATTCATTTGACTCTAATTCCAGTGGGACTTGTCAGTGGGTAAAGTATATTTGACAGTAACTGAACACTCAAAGAGGATGACATATCCAACCAATTGAAAGGAACATAATCAATGTTAATACCACTCAGAAAGTCATAAATAATCAATTTACAGCATATTCAACAAAGTAAAATGCTTTTGGAATAAAACTAATGAAATGTTCCCACATGTGTTTTACTGATGAAGAAAACTCAAGTCTTAAATGCTGGTTGGCTCAAGTTTCCAAGATAAGTCTCTGATCTACTTCAAAACACTGTCTGCACATTATGATCCATTCACTTTAAAGGTTCTTTCTAGTGGAATATTTATAAATCCATTATATACATGGACATAAACTAGCATATATGTGGAAAAACACACCATCATATATATTAAAAACATGAACTAACCAACACTTTTGTCATTTGTTTTCTCATTTATCTTATTAAAGTATATAAGGTTTAGCCCATCTAATTTCTGAAGCAGATACTTTCTAAAAAAAGAAATTGTAGAGCAGTGATACCTCTCCCATAGAAATGCCACTGTACACTCGCAGGGAGGTGATTTTCTGGAAAGCCAGTGATGAGAAGGCTCCTTTCAATCTGCCTGCTGTACGCAGGTTTACAGCCCACAGCAGTGCGAGGGAGAAGCCTTTGCAGAACTCAGTAAAAAATAAGCCCAATGCCAGGCCGACCCCGTAAGACACTGTGGAGTTGTTTGGGGCATCAATATATTTCAGGATATGATTAACCATAACAGCCTAGACACAGAGGGAAAAAAATAGTTGAGAGTAAGAACTGAACGTCTGGCTAGCTAGCTGTTCCATTTCAACTTTGAAACACCTGAATAAGAGCTCCGACATGACTTTTCACTATCAACGGCTGCGTGCCAAGTAACTAACCTAAAACAAAGAGCTAAATCTTCTTGAGTCAATAAGATAAGAGATAACATCACTTGTGTGTCTCAGGTTACATTATTTAATTATTTTTTAGCCCGGGTGTTTCAAAGTTGAACTGGGACTGCAATGTAATTAGCACGATTGTATCACAATGGACATATATTAACTGATTTAAACAAAATAACTGATTTAGCGTCTGCAAGTTTGTGCTCTGCTGACTCTCATTGTATGTAATTTTGTGGAGAGGATTTTCTTCGAGAGGAATCAAAATTAAAAGAAAACAAAAGTAGCATGGGTGAATAGAACAAGTCAAATTACATCATAATTCCAAAAAACTGCCATTGTCCTTTAAATATGTGAAAACCTGTGACAGATATGAAAACTGTAAATAAAAAGAGTAGGTGGGTACTCACCGGCCCAAGAAACGCAGCCAGCATAGTCATAATACTAATAGTAAAAGACAGAATGAGCCTGGTTCTTTGGAATCGTAGGACCACTCGTGTTAAAGAGGCCTTCTCCAGTCCCACCTTTGCTACTTCTTCTTCCCAGAGTCTATTGAGCCTGTAAAATACACATCGACCACAGCGAGGGTCAGTGCCAGTCACATTGTTGTTGCTGAATATGCAGTAAAATGTGCAATAAAAAAAGTCCAACCTGTCACCACTGGCCTGTGATGCATCCAAAGCAGACATCTTAACTTCACTTATGTTCAGTTTATTCCTGAATATGGCCCACATCATTGGAGTCATCCAGGCAAAGGTTGCAAAGGAAAAGAAGCCTGCATTGTCCAAAGGATGGGGCCTAGGAATACAATATTTGGTACAGTCAATGGTACAAGCCAAGTAGCAAACAAGCAGACAAGATTTATTAGTACTGTATAGCATAATTCATACCGTTATGTTCCATTATTTTTGACTTTATAACATTTCCTGCATTTATTTTGTGCTTTTTTTGATCAATTGCTAATTGGTTTCCACCACTAACATGTATAAATTGGATGAGCACTAGTTTTTTTTTTTTTGCTGCTTTTTGCCCCGCTTCCTGATCCAGCTCTGACACCATTCCAAGAAAGTACCCAATATATCATTAAACACACTGACTGTGGAGAAGACCAGCGGAAGGGTTTGAGGGTCTGAAGACTCTGGTGGTATTTTGTGAATTTAGAAGGCTGTGCTCTTTCATTGTGGTCCGTGTTGGCACCTTCAGATGATTCAGGCCTCAATTGAACTCCATTCTCTGTCTAGAAGAAACACAAGACATGTGAGACAGTGGTGGAAACATGTTATGTTGTTTGTTTTCCTTTAAAAACAACAATAAAAAATGTATCTGATGAATTAAATAATTATGTTTAAAAAGGATTCTAAAAAGTACATTTGTGTATGCACAAGGGGACATTGGGAGTGAAATGTGTTTTTAAAAATTGCATCAAGTATTGCAAGATCTCACAATACTTTTGCAAAATAGGGCTTGGGATCATTCTGTCATCCCTCTGTGTAGCCACCATGTCTGCAGCTTCCTTCCCTTCTGTATTAACGGAAACTGTGTAAAATGTTAAGGGTGTACTGAACCTTTTTCTCCCCCACTACTGTACATGTACCAGGAGCAAAAGAAAATGGGCATTTAAACAGAGAAATGGAAATTTCTATAGAACAGTTTTTGTTCATCTACCAGTTTAAAGTTCTTAAAATTAATCATTAGATTTTCAAGACAGGACACAGGAGAAGCAATAGGGAAGGAAAAGATTGGAAAGGCAGCATGTAGAGAGGTCAGTGTTTGAGTAGAAGTGATTGTTTGTTCTGTACTTACAAAAGAGACTGATGAACCACCGTTTCTCTCCACAGAATATGTGTCCTTCATTCTGTCCTGTGTCACAGGCAGCAGCTTTCACAGTCACGGTTTCACCAGCCACTATGATTCATAAACACAAATACAAACTGCTGATCCACAAGTATTATTGAAGTCACATGACCTAAAAGTATTGTCTAGAACTAAATATCTAGGAGGGAGTTTTGGACCGTACCCTTAGATTAAAAAAAAAAAAAAAAACATACTGTAATAAGAAAGAATGCAACTCAGTAAAATATAGTAAGTCCATATATGGACACTTTACAAACTTCATGCAGTCATGATGTACTTCAATGCCATGACTGTCCCACACACCACCTACTGCATGTCCACCTGGTCACATCAGCTACTGTATGTCCACCTGGTCACATCACCTACTGTATGTCCACTTGGTCACAGCACCCTACTATATGTCCACCTGGTCACACCACCTACTGTATGTCCACCTGGTCACATCACCTACTGTATGTCCACCTGGTCACATCACCTACTATATGTCCACCTGGTCACATCACCTACTGTATGTCCACCTGGTCACAGCACCCTACTATATGTCCACCTGGTCACAGCACCCTACTATATGTCCAGCTGGTCACATCACCTACTGTATGTCCACCTGGTCACATCACCTACTGTATGTCCACCTGGTCACACCACCTACTGTATGTCCACCTGGTCACATCACCTACTGTATGTCCACCTGGTCACAGCACCCTACTATATGTCCACCTGGTCACAGCACCCTACTATATGTCCAGCTGGTCACATCACCTACTGTATGTCCACCTGGTCACATCACCTACTGTATGTCCACCTGGTCACAGCACCTACTGTATGTCCACCTGGTCACATCACCTACTGTATGTCCAGCTGGTCACATCACCTACTGTATGTCCACCTGGTCACATGACCTGTTTTTAATTAACCAATTTTTATGGAGCTATAAAAAAATGTCCCCTCAGCTGGACAACATGTGTTTAAGCTTTGAAGCAAAAAAGCGTCTCATACAATGTCACATCTTAATATAAGAGGACGTGATGACACTTTCACAAAACCGCACGCCTCCATCTGAAGGTCTCCCTAAACAATTGAAATGCAAGTGTAATGGAATTATATTGTGTTTTAACATTGAATTACTTTCCTTATTCTTTGAATCATCTTTGTCTTTGAAAATCACAGTGCTTAACCCAGAACATGTGTCATCCTGTAACCATTTGGGGGTCTAGTCATCACACCTATCCAGACTGTATTGTATCTTAACATTGTATTATTTTGTTTATTCATCTTTGTCTTTGTAAGTCACATCTGTGCTTAACCCCAGGACATGTTTAAACTATAGCCGGTGGGGGGTCTAGTCTTCACACCCATCCAGACCCTGTGATCTCCTTTTATTGCTTGTTGTATTATCTTTACCAACCTTTTGTGACCTCCATTTGTTGCTGGGTGTATGGTCTTTGTCAACCTTCTTTGACCTCCTTTTATTGCTAGTTGTTTGATCATTATCTTAACCAACCTTTCTGTATGTTTCCTGTGATTGGCCAGTGAATCTGTATAAAGTGCCCGTACCTCCTTTGTCTGCCAGAGATCTCTCCACACATATGATAGCATGTGTGTGTTCTGTCTTGAACGAAACTCATTACAATTATTTTTCTAAGTATTATTCTGATTCCAGCTTCGTTCTTAAGTTAACTGAAATTATTCCACAACACAAGCTGCCCATAAGAGACCCGTACCGTACCGTACCCGACCAGACCCGATTCATATTGTCCTGTACTGCAGAGTGGAAACGGGACAACAGTGCATTTCTGTGTGAGAATGTGACTTTGTAGGTTACTGAAGAGGAGAAGATGTCCAGCTGATGGAATGTCATCAGCTGGGACGTGACCCATTTGACCTACACAAATGATATGTTGTTGTGTAACCCTCAGACTAACCCATAGAGTTTAACTAGGGAATGCCTATACCTAATAAAAGAGGATTGCACCGGAAGAGCGTTTAGAGTAGGGTAGATGGATTGTGACTGAGATTGGCCTCCATCACCGTTCTCCTCGTGAGAAAGAATATTTGGCTTCTGTGTGTTCTTTGACCCCGTTTCAGCTTTTTCATCTTGACAGAAGATAAAGTCACAATTATGATATAGAAAGTTAAGATTGTGAGGGGGAAAAAAAGTCATAAATATGAGATAAGACATGTATAATTATGATAAAAACTGAAAATGATGAGGAAATTGTGGAAATTGTGAGATAAAAAGTTGAAATTATGAGATGAAGAGAAAATTCTGACATACAACATCAAAATGATGAGATAAAAAGTCACAGCTTCTCTCCTCCACTGGTTTTCCCTCTGAAAAGACTCATTTTTTTGTACTGTTATATCTGTTTAGTTTGAAAAAGTAACAAGCCTGTGTTGGAAACTTACAATAATATCAGAAATATAAATGTCAATGCATAAATGTACTTTTTGGAGTTTAAAGGTGTCTGTAAAAGTGATCACAGTGAAGCAGTTTACATGCAGGCATGCAGGTGACATTTGCAGGAGAAGGGAATATCCCCACGGCATACCAGCCTCCAGAGAAACCCATAACCTACAACTCTTCAGGAATCTGTCCAATGATCCTTCAGGAGCTAAAGACAGATAACATCTGAAGAAAGATGGGTCTACTAAGGTGTAAAAGCTGTGTGTCTGAGTTTGTCCCCCTTAGTGCTACAGTATGTGACCATTCAGGCCATGTACACTCAACAACCCCCTTGGGTCGTGGATGCTGAAACACTCAGACTGGACATTTCTGACAAGTGACTTTGTAATCTTAAAAGTAATCTTATGCTGAAATATTTTGTAATACTGTAATTGATTGTAAACTATGATTGTTATGTTAAATTAATGAAAAGAATATGAGAAGACTCAAAGAGGTATATCTTAACCAACCGCTTAGGATATAAATAGAATTTACTAGAGTTAAATATGCTTACTTAATAATTATATAAAAAGTATTAGTAAATAAATTTTTCACAATACAAGCCTATTTTGAGAATTTAAGGAGTATAAAGTACAGATATTTATGAACAAATATAGGGAGTAAAAATAAAATGCTCCCAGAAAAATAAATACTCAAGTAAAGTATAGATACCTAAAAAAAATCTACTTAAGTACAGTAGCAAAGTACTTCTACTGAGTTATTTCCCATCTCTGGTTGCAAGACATCACAAACAGCTCCATACAGTCAATTTAGATTGACTCGGATTACACAGAAAAATTATAAACATCCAAAATCATAGTGATGTTACAGAAGTGTAATCAAATTATATCAATACCTCTGGAAAACAAGGACAACTCTGCAGTCTGTCAGCAATCCGAAAGCGTGAGCATGGAGTTTTGTTATGCAAGTATATGCAGATCAAAGGTTGGCCTGTTCAGAGGTAAATGTCCCTCCTCATTTTATGGACAGCAGTGTCATAACCCTACCACACAAACCAGTGGACGTAGAGAACATTCACCATGGACAGAAGATCTGATGGGGACATGATCTACACCACAGGTGTAAAACTCTGGTCCTTGGAGATGGTGTCCTGCATGTTTTAGATATATCACAATTTTACGCCACAAACCCTACCATAAAGATATGTGTGTTATTGTTATGTTATGTTATTATCCCCCACCCAAATGTGGTGCAGACCTGGGAGGATAATATGACGACGTGGCCCAATGTATCATACAGCAAGATTTGTGTGTATTTCATGGACTCCATTGCAATAGACAGGAAAGCTATGGACAATCTGACAGCCTCCGAGGCGTATCAGTATCTGCATATAAAGCACTAATATATAATAATAAATTATACTCTCTCTCTCTCACACACACACACACAGATAGGGCTACCAACTCTGTGAGGGGAAAACACGGACACTATGGCAAATCCCATCAGATTCACAGACCTCTGATTCTTTTGTGTAATCATCAATGACAACATAAAAAATGTAGTCTCGTTTAAGTTCAGCCCAATACCGTACGTAAGTTTGTTTTTAATATGGGAGGATTCCATATTTCAAGGGACGTTTGACAACCCTACACACAGAGCACTGTAGACTATCTGTCAATCCAACGAACACATACAGCTCTACGGTCTATGAACATTAGCTTATATGCTAACCAGCTGTGTTAGCAAAACACCGGTGGCAATGTTAGTGTATGACAACTTCACAATTAACAGTATTTACAGTTTCATAGCTAAAGCTTTCATTTCATAGCTAAAGTTGCTAAACTTACCATCAGATTGAAGTTTAAGTCACTTTGGGAAGATAGTAGTCTGCTGGGTGAGCCGTAGCCTCTTTGGCTGTGTAAAGCCAGTGTATCCCAAAAATAACTCTAGAAACGGGTTATCATTAGTTGGTATTTTGTCCACAAAGTGATGGGAACACACAAAAACATTGCGGGTGGATACTTTAAATTCAATGCCTTCATCCAGGCTCGTGATTCAGAGTCCTTATCAAGCGAAAAATTAAAACAACAGAGGGTATAAGCATTGCCTCTTTGTGGTTAAAGCACTCTATCAAACCACTCGTTAATGTGTTTTCTTGAGTTTTTACAACCAACGACAGCACACGTAGTTCCCCAAGCACTTTTCCTCTTGTAGTTGTCCATAATTTTTCTCACTGAATCACTGTGTTTATATCGGAGTTAACGAGTAAAACCAACCGGAGCAGCCAGACAGGAAGTGAAGAGCACACGTGGGAGTAGTTCAGGAAGTAAAGCGGAAACGGGTCAAACTTGTCTATACCTTTTCCACATAATTCAGTTTAACCCTTTAATTCCTGACACTTTAACAGTTCCACGGTATAAATAAATGAAAAAATAAATAAATAAATAAATCAGCAACAAAATGAACAAAAATGGCCAAAGTCATCAATAAAATGAAGAAAAATTAATAATAAAGTCACGAAGTAATTAGTAAAATGCACAAAGTAAGACAGCGGTGGAACAAAATTAAAGATTATAATAATAAAATAAAAACAAAATATAGAAAAATCAAACAAAATCAGGAAGAAATTTAAGAAAAACGAATACATATTTATAGGATTATATATAACATGTAAAAATTTGCCAAAAAAATTATAAAATACTTTTAAAAAAAGAGAACAAGTATTGAAATTTGGTCCCAGCAATTTTAGTAAATTAGTTGCCTTTTGACAATGTTTCATGAACAAAACTCAATGAAAACAGTTTAAAAACGGGAAACGGTTTAATTTTTCTGAATATTTAAACCAGGCCTGTACAAACTATTCCACAAAGGGCCACTGTGGCTGCAGGTTTTTGTTCCAAACCAACCAAGAGTTCACAGTTTGACCAATCAACTCTCTAAAGACTGAGATCAGCTGATTAAATGAGTCAACTCTGGTGTGCTGCTGCTTAGTTAGAACAAAAACCTGCAGACAATCCGGCCTTTTGTGGAAAGGTTTGAACATGTCTGATTTAAACTAACCCATACATTCAGAACACACGAGCGCTGACAATATCAATCAGTAAATATCACTAGTGTCCAGTAGGAGGTGGTGCAGGACACATTAAACAGCAGCAGCTGGTGTTTGAAAGGAAGCAGTAAAGTAAAGAAGCAGTGTGTTTCAGAGAACACAAACTATAACGAGAGGATAGAGATGAAGAAAGATTAAAAATATAAATTAAAGGCTTCATTATACAGTCAATGGTCTTTTTTGCAATAATCATATCAATTCCATCACTATCCATAGAAGTCTTGTTTTTACATTTTGTGACCACACATTTAATATCCTCTTCATTCACCTCCTTAAGGAACATGGATTGAGTCACTTTATTGTCTCCATTCTAACCACTGTTTGTTTACCCATCCTGTTATTATTACATATTACATTATTCATCTCTATATTATCCTGTTGTTGTAGTTTATGTTTTCAAAGTCTGGGGGGTGGGGGTTTCACCGAGCTCTGTGATGATATCACTTTTGTAAATCATAAAACTCCTCCAAACCTCAGCCCTTCTCACCGGGTGCAGTGGCGCGCGCCTGTAATCCCAGTTACCGGGAGGTTGAGGCTGGTGGATGGTTTGAGCTCAGGAGCTCTGAGCTACAGTGGACTACGCTGATCGGGTGTCCGCACTAAGTTCGGTATCGATATGGTGCTCCTGGGGGAGCCCGGGACCACCAGGTCGTCTAAGGAGGGGTGCACCGGCCCAGGTCGGAGACGGAGCAGGTCAAAGCCCTCGTGCCGCTCAGTAGTGGGATCGCGCCTGTGAATAGAAGCTGTAGTGAAGCCTGAGTAATACAGCCAGACCCAGTCTTTTACAGTCTGGATCAACTGGATTTAAACAAACACATGAAAGGACACACTTTGAAACACACTGCTTCTTTACTTTACTGCTGGATACCTGTCCAACAATATTACAAAGTAAACAGATAAATGATTAAATTGGCAGAAAAAACTGTAGTTACTGGCTATTTTATTTTTTTATATTCAATAAAACAGTATCTTTGCTCAGTGAGGACATGTTCATTTGGCTGAACTCTACACCCCAGAAACCTGTAAATATAATAGGATATTTAAAATATGTTTGTGTGTTATAATGTATAGACACATGGATATTTTAATTCCATGTTTTAAAATGTATTTTGTGGTTTACTTTATATGAAAATATGTGAGGTTAAACCTGTGGGACACAAAGTGCACTACATTCAGAAAATCACCTTCAGGTTTTTTTTTCTTCTCTCTGTTCATACAGTGAGTGTTCTATGCTGCACACATTCACTTTAATGTGTATTTTGTGAAAAGGGTAGGGGAAAATCTTTTGCTTTTAGCCTATTCCTATATCACTAGTGTCCAGTAGGAGGTGGTGCAGGACACATTAAACAGCAGCAGCTGGTGTTTGACAGGAAGCAGTAAAGTAAAGAAGCAGTGTGTTTCAAAGTGTGTCCTTCCTTTCATGTGTTTGTTTAAATCCAGTGGATCCAGACTGTAAAAGACTGGGTCTGGCTGTATTACTCAGGCTTCACTACAGCTTCTATTCACAGGCGCGATCCCACTACTGAGCGGCACGAGGGCTTTGACCTGCTCCGTCTCCGACCTGGGCCGGTGCACCCCTCCTTAGACGACCTGGTGGTCCCGGGCTCCCCCAGGAGTACCATATCGATACCGAACTTAGTGCGGACACCCGATCGGCATAGTCCACTGTAGCTCAGAGCTCCTGAGCTCAAACCATCCACCAGCCTTAACCTCCCGGTAACTGGGATTACAGGCGCGCGCCACTGCACCCGGTGAGAAGAGCTGAGGTTTGGAGGAGTTTTATGATTTACAAAAGTGACATCATCACAGAGATCAGTGACACCCCCCACCCCCCAGACCTTGAGAACACAAACTATAACAAGAGGATGATATCGAGATGAATAATGTAATATGTAATAATAACAGGATGGGTAAACAAACAGTGGTTAGAATGGAGACAATAAAGTGACTCAATCCATGTTCCTTTAGGAGGTGAATGAAGAGGATATTAAATGTGTGGTCACAAAATGTAAAAACAAGACCTCTATGGATAGTGATGGAATTTATATGATTATTGCAAAAAAAGACTATTGACTGTATAGGCTAATGAAGCCTTTAATTTATATTTTTAATCTTTCTTCATCTCTATATCATCATCTTGTTATAGTTTGTGTTCTCAAGGTCTGGGGGTGAGGAGGGGGTGTCACTGGTCTCTGTGATGACGTCACTTTTGTAAAGCATAAAACTCCTCCAAACCTCAGCCCTTCTCACCGGGTGCAGTGGCGCGCGCCTGTAATCCCAGTTACCGGGAGGTTGAGGCTGGTGGATGGTTTGAGCTCAGGAGCTCTGAGCTGCAGTGGACTATGCCGATCGGGTGTCCGCACTAAGTTCGGTATCGATATGGTGCTCCTGGGGGAGCCCGGGACCACCAGGTCGTCTAAGGAGGGGTGCACCGGCCCAGGTCGGAGACGGAGCAGGTCAAAGCCCTCGTGCCGCTCAGTAGTGGGATCGCGCCTGTGAATAGAAGCTGTAGTGAAGCCTGAGTAATACAGCCAGACCCAATCTTTTACAGTCTGGATCAACTGGATTTAAACAAACACAGGAAAGGACACACTTTGAAACACACTGCTTCTTTACTTTACTGCTGGATACCTGTCCAACAATATTACAAAGTAAACAGATAAATGATTAAATTAGCAGAAAAAACTGTGGTTACTGGCTATTTTTATTTTTCTATATTCAATAAAACAGTATCTTTGCTCAGTGGGGACATTTGGCTGAACTCTACACCCCAGAAACCTGTAAATATAATAGGATATTTAAAATATGTTTGTGTGTTATAATGTATAGACACATGGGTGTTTTAATTTCATGTTTTAAAATGTATTTTGTGGTTTACTTTATATGAAAATATGTGAGGTTAAACCTGTGGGACACAAAGTGCACTACATTCAGAAAATCACCTTCAGGGTTTTTTTTTTTTCTTCTCTCTGTTCATACAGTGAGTGTTCTATGCTGCACACATTCACTTTAATGTGTATTTTGTGAAAAGGGTAGGGGGAAATCTTTTGCTTTTAGCCTATTCCTATATCACTAGTGTCCAGTAGGAGGTGGTGCAGGACACATTAAACAGCAGCAGCTGGTGTTTGAAAGGAAGCAGTAAAGTAAAGAAGCAGTGTGTTTCAAAGTGTGTCCTTCCTTTCATGTGTTTGTTTAAATCCAGTGGATCCAGACTGTAAAAGACTGGGTCTGGCTGTATTACTCAGGCTTCACTACAGCTTCTATTCACAGGCGCGATCCCACTACTGAGCGGCACGAGGGCTTTGACCTGCTCCGTCTCCGACCTGGGCCGGTGCACCCCTCCTTAGGCGACCTGGTGGTCCCGGGCTCCCCCAGGAGCACCATATCGATACCGAACTTAGTGCGGACACCCGATCGGCATAGTCCACTGTAGCTCAGAGCTCCTGAGCTCAAACCATCCACCAGCCTCAACCTCCCGGTAACTGGGATTACAGGCGCGCGCCACTGCACCCGGTGAGAAGGGCTGAGGTTTGGAGGAGTTTTATGATTTACAAAAGTGACATCATCACAGAGACCAGTGACACCCCCTTCCCCCCAGACCTTGAGAACACAAACTATAACAAGAGGATGATATAGAGATGAAGAAAGATTAAAAATATAAATTAAAGGCTTCATTATACAGTCAATAGTCTTTTTTCGCAATAATCATATCAATTCCATCACTATCCATAGAAGTCTTGTTTTTACATTTTGTGACCACACAATTAATATCCTCTTCATTCACCTCCTTAAGGAACATGGATTGAGTCACTTTATTGTCTCCATTCTAACCACTGTTTGTTTACCCATCCTGTTATTATTACATATTACATTATTCATCTCTATATTATCCTGTTGTTGTAGTTTATGTTCTCAAAGTCTGGGGGTGGGGGGTGTCACCGGGCTCTGTGATGACGTCACTTTTGTAAAGCATAAAACTCCTCCAAACCTCAGCCCTTCTCACCGGGTGCAGTGGCGCGCGCCTGTAATCCCAGTTACCGGGAGGTTGAGGCTGGTGGATGGTTTGAGCTCAGGAGCTCTGAGCTACAGTGGACTACGCTGATCGGGTGTCCGCACTAAGTTCGGTATCGATATGGTGCTCCTGGGGGAGCCCGGGACCACCAGGTCGTCTAAGGAGGGGTGCACCGGCCCAGGTCGGAGACGGAGCAGGTCAAAGCCCTCGTGCCGCTCAGTAGTGGGATCGCGCCTGTGAATAGAAGCTGTAGTGAAGCCTGAGTAATACAGCCAGACCCAGTCTTTTACAGTCTGGATCAACTGGATTTAAACAAACACAGGAAAGGAAGAACACACTGCTTCTTTACTTTACTGCTTCCTTTCAAACACCAGCTGCTGCTGTTTAATGTGTCCTGCACCACCTCCTACTGGACACTAGTGATATAGGAATAGGCTAAAAGCAAAAGATATGTGACATGTGATATTGTGTCCATGGGAAAGACATTTCACCCTCTTTGCCTCCAGTGTCAGTGGTATAAATGTTTAGTGGTTGTCGGAGCTGTTTAGCATGAAGTGGCAGCCATGCTTCCATCAGCGTGTCCCAGTGCAGCTTTGACTACAAACGTAGCTTATTTCTACCATAGTGTGAATATGTGAGTGGATCAATAATGTAAAAGACTTTTGGTGCAATGAAAAGTGCTACAGAAATGTAATCCACTCTTATTCTTCTAATAATTGTTCTTCTTATTATCATATTTATTGAAGAAAAAAATGGGTATAGTACACCAATTGTAATCTGTACAAGTGTGGCACAGTGTAATCAGTGTAGTCTACTGCTAGACATTAGGCCACTTAACTGGACGAACAGGTATGTGACTCAAACTATTCCAGGAAGTTGACTGACGTTCTCTAACATGTTTTATTGTTAGTCTATAGTATGTATGTCTGCATTTGGAGACAGACGCACAATGGACGAGTCATCTTGAACAAAACTTGAAGATAAAACAAAGACACAAGGACAATGAGGGGTAACCAAATATAATTATTTTCTAATCTATTCACTAATATTTCAAATAACTAATTAAGACACTACTACTAATAATAATAATTAACTAATATAATGGGTTAATTAATCATGTTAAAGGGGGAAAACTTAATTTCTGAAAATACTAACATGCTGTTGCTACTTTTCTATATTTTTATTGCCGTGTGATTCCAAAAAACACATCTATGGCCATAGATTATAGGTTAATAATTCATCTATAATTTATATTTAAATGGATATTGCTGTTTCTATTGCCAACAATAAATATATTATTTTGCTAAGAATTTTATTATTGTTTTAATCAGTGTTTAATTATTGCAACAGAACTCTGTAGAAGCACATTAACCTTTTTACCATTATGGACTGTTCTCAAAAAGTGCCAGTTTTGTTTCTTTCCTCTAATTTTATTGTCTATACTCTTTGTTACTGTAGAGCAATGCTAACCTCAGTGGTAATAACAAAAGCTACAGCTCTAAACACCAAAGTGAAAGTGCTTCTGAATAAACTTCCACATCGTTGCCTATAAATGCTTTTTGTCCACAACATATTTGCAACTATTCTATAGTAATGTATTGAAATAACCAAAAGAAAAGGAACTTGGGTAATGAGAAAGAAAAAGTAACATGTAATTGACTCGTATCTGATTTGTGAACAAGCCAAAGTTAACAAGAAAGGTGACACAAGGAAGTACCAAAGACGGAGGGGTTTTTGTGATCATCAGTGATCACACGCTTCAGGATTTTTGCAATATTTCTCAGTTGAAGGAAGGGACATTGCCAGATTTGTGGTTTACAGTGAACTTTGGGTTGCTATGCCTCCTTACACAGCAAAATGAAAATAAGTATATGTGCAATTAAAAATGCTAAGTATATTGACAGTCACTGGGAAAGAAGATAATATTAGGGACATTATTATTATTATTATTATTATTATTATTATTATTATTATTATTATTATTATTATTATTATTATTATTATTATTATTATTATTATTATTATTATCATCATCATCATCATTATTATTATTATTATTATTATTATTATTATTATTATTATTATTATTATTATTATTATTTTCCTCTTTTTTATATACATGTTTTTATTATATTTTCTTAATTACAAAACAAAGAAACAATAAAACAAGACATATCATTAGGCACATCAATAAGTAGAAATGTAAAAGGCACTTGAGGAAAAACATAATCAGTGGTACCTCTTCTGATGAAATTAATTTGTTTCAGAAGTGTTTTCATACCGTGAATTTTTCATAAATAGTCACATTTTACATGAAAAATGCTTAATTCATTCCAAGCCCCCAATACTACCCCTCAAACCCTTTAAAAATTATTATGAAAATGTACTGATTTTGTATGAAATGTGTTAAAAGAAAATGTATTTTAGATGTAATTTATTGGGTAAATGTGTCTTCACTGACTAAACACTAAACATTAAACTATTAAAATGCACAAGACATTTAAATCATTTACATACTATTGTGGTTGTTTTGTCACTTTCACCTTCAACAATGTTTGTTGAACCACCCACCTATATGATGCTTTAAAGTCTGGGGGTGCTTGTTGTTCCTCAGAACCCTCACCCCCACCCTCCATCATCAGATGAGTGAATATGACAGATGATTTTTCTGAAACAATCGCCTCAGTCACTGTATCTCCTGAAATTTCTTTATCTTTTATCCAAATGAGTAACACTTTCTCCATCTGGTCGTTAAGTGATGACCTCTTTTTTCAATATCACAGAGATATTTTTATATTTTTTGAAGGCGTCATTGCTTTAAGTGATGTCACTCAAATGCGTGCTACTTTCTTTTTTTTTTATCACTTCCTGTTTGACTTCTATTGATAACGCAGCCTGTTCTTCTTTTTATTCGCATCACTTTCTTTGGGCTCATGATGAATAACGAATACGTACTGTAATAAAGTTTCAATGAGTGCACTGGGAAAAACTCACCAAACAACAGTAACTCTGTGATGAATGAGGGTCAAAGGGTAACGAAAAGCATCATGTGTAGCTCCTTCATAGCCAATGGGATGCTACACTGTTAGCAGAATGACAAAATTTAAGGCAGTTGATTTCCTCAATTATTTTAAGTTGATGAAACTTAAAAAAAAAACAAGTTTCCAGAACTTAAAATTTAGATGCTCATTAAACTATAATTAAATTAAAATATTATTTATTAACTTAGTATTCTAAGGTTCTGTCAGTCCTACTGGGAGGCTAAGGCCCAATTCCAATTCCTCCCTTAACCCTCAATCAGTAGCCCTCAAAACTAAGTGTTAAGGACTATTTAACGGGACACCCCTTAAATGTTAGCCCTGAAATTAATCAGTGCCCACATTGTCTCTGTAGTCCCTGAAATGAAACACAACTTTATTATTGTTTTATTATTTGCACTGTTAACCCTGTCTGTTTAATCATAAGACACAAACACAGCTATCATCGACTGGTCCATCAGGTTCACATTTTTGAAATTCTTGTGGACTATCTGTAAATTATTTATTCAGTTAGAGCTATCAAACGAATAATCTGCACAAATAACACATCCATGGACAGCTGTCACCACATACCACAGCTGAATGAAAGGTAAACATCAGCTACAACAATCGTTAAATAACTCTGCGGCTACGGGATATGACATTAGCCCGTTCAACTTACACAATTATGGGCACAAGCATGTTATATAGGCTGTTATCTTGATAAAACAACTACATTACCACTGTGAAAAATTACAGTTTTTGTAACGTTACCTAACTTAAACGATAGCTAGCTTCTCCACACCAGCCACTCTTGACAAAAGATCACAAAATAAAAAATATTTCTTATGCAACAATGAGGTACATAATCCATAAAATTGACATAAACTAAGATAATACAATGATTTTTGTCATTTTTATATGTCCATTAACAAAGAAAATACTGCACTCTGGGTAACCTTTGCTCCCAAGGGTGGTGTCGGGGAAACTCAGTATTGAGGGTTACACTGTACAGCGCTCAAATTTGCCCCTCAACTTAAACGTTCTTAGAATTGAGACAACACTTACACTTCACGAGATCGAGGATTAAGGGAGGAATTAGAATTCCAATTGCATATATACGTTTGCGCAATAGTCACATCGCAGGACCCACAACTGTCCTCATTGTATTTATTTAATTTTTTTATTTATTTGTATACTTTTTAAAATGTATTTAATTATATTCATATTCCTCTTTTTATTCCCATGTATACACACCACCACATGTACTGCACATATGCTCTATAGTTTCTTATTAATCTCGCTCAACATTGGTTGGGTTATTGTAATCACTTTGTGTGTATCTGTGTGTGTCTTTGTGTGTGCCCGCAGAGACATATCATGCTATAACTCAATGAATACTTAAGATATCACCATGAAATTGCATGGGCATATACATATAGCTAATGTGCATCCGATGCAATGATTTATTTGAGTAAAGGTCAAAGGTCAAGGTCACAATTAACTAAAAGGTCAAAATCACATTATTGGTTATAACTGAAGAACAGAGGGTCACGAAATGTTCAGATTGGTACCAAACGATGCAGAATGAAGCTTCCTACAATTCTCATATTTGGTGTCATCACCTACAACCAAAGGTTTTCAAGATCTCTGAAGGTCAAAGGTGACATGTCACAAAACTAACTTCTGTAACACCGTGTGTGTCAAGCATAGACATATCATGCTATAACTTAATACTGGATATATAATATTACACGCACTGATGCATACATAGAACAAAATTATCAATATCGCAAAAGGTCAAAGGTCAAGGTGACATTGAGCAGAATGGTCAAAATCACATTATTGGCTGAAATTCAAGAACGGGCAAGATTAGGCATTCTGTGAATAGTTTTTATCATTGTATTGTTTCATTTACTATTTGAGCAGAGCTGCAGTTGAATTGATCCAGTCCTTAATAACTGTAAAAAGTTCATCATGTGTCCCCATAGGAAACTTAGTAACCCACCCCTGGTCTAAAGTGAACAATTCTGCCTAACTTTGCCACATGAGAAAAGTAGATCAACATGGAGACACACCCATTATATGATGCTTGTGGATGCATCTAAACAATGAATTATTAAAAGGGTGGAACCCAAAGGCATAACTCTCTTTGAGTTAGTTGACAATTGACAAACCACATCAATTATGTTGAAGCTCAGTTAAAATGAAATGACAAGGACTGGTCACGAAACTATGAAGTATGAACCATTGTGCCTCTGTTAATAAATGTTCTACATATAAGGGGTAGATTTCATCAGCATCACTATGAGAAACATTTGTGTACTGTTTTAACACTTGTATGTATGTTATATCAACATCTTGTATTAACCTATAGGCTACAGATGACCTCAAGTTGTTGAAAAAAATGTTAAGGAAGACTTGATTCACAAATAAAACCCACATATTTGACAAATAAGAGTAGTTGTAAATACTGTTTACATTAACTTAATGCCAAATAAAATAAATAAATACACATATTCTTAGGTTTACTCGATTTAAAATGGACAATACAAACAACATTGGCACCAAAGGGAAATGTGATTCACATAATATGTCTAGGTTCAGCTAATTTGCCGTCTCTGTTCGCAGTCAGGCTTTTAAACAAACACTACAAAAAAATATAATGGATACTAGGGCATTAAAGACTTCAGTTTTTTTCAAGCCGAGTTATCCGTCAATAAAGACGAAGTCGAGTCGACAGGTCGTGATGAGGTCACCACATTGTCAGCGGAGGAACAACACAAACACACGTCTGTCCAGCAACGAACAACTTGTAACAAAGTCCACTGACAAGACACAAGCATGTTTTTATTTACATGTAATCATGAAACAAAAACCAGAATCCAAACATTCATATAAAACAGTTCATTACATTTTACAAATAACAGTCAAAACATTATTTTATAATCTAATCTAATGCTTCATTACTCTGTGCTTATTCAAACTCTCCTGAGCTTTCACTTGCACACTTTATTTTTCAACCTGGTTCATGCATATATATATAAAAATAAAAAAAAATAAAAATGTTCCTCTCGCCCCACCTGGGTGGTGTCTCCTTCAGACTCGGGTCCTCTACCAGAGGCCTGGGAGCCTGAGGGTTCTGCGCAGGATCTTAGCTGTTCCTAGCAATGCACTCTTTTGTACAGAGATCTCTGATGTTGTTCCTGGTATCTGCTGGAGCCATTCTCCCAGCTTGGGGGTCACTTCCCCTAATGCTCCGATCACTACCAGTACCACTGTTGCCTTCACACTCCACATTTTCTCAAACTCCTCTTTCAGCCCTTGGTATTTCTCAAGCTTCTCATGTTCTTTCTTTCTGATGTTGCTATCACTGGGGACTGCTACATCTATCACCACCACTGTCTTCTCATGTTTATCCACCACCACTATGTCAGGCTGATTGGCCATCACCATCTTGTCAGTCTGGATCTGGAAGTCCCACAGGATCTTGGCCTTTTTGTTCTCTGTCACCTTTGGGGGGTTCTCCCATCTTGACCCTGGGACCTCCAGTCCATACTCTTTACAGATGTTCCTGTACAGTATGCCCGCTACCTGGTTATGCCTCTCCATGTATGCCTTGCCTGCCAGCATCTTACACCTTTGTGTAAGATTTGTGACACTCCTTTACACTCAAAAAAGTAAAACATTCAATCGACTTAAACATTTTTTTTCAATAGGTCACACATAAAAATAACTAGTTGAGTGAATTAAATTACATTAAAATAACCCCATGCAATTCAATTTGTTTCACTCAACTAGGTTTATTTATGTGACCATAAAAAGAAAAAAAAAAGTATTATGTGATTAAAAAAGTCAAAATTATGACACAAAAAGTCACAATTATGAGATAAAAAAAAGTGAGAATCATGAGATAAAAAGTCTAAATTGAAGAAGAATTTTTAAGTTGAATGTTTTGCTTTTTTTCCACTGGGTCAAATAGGCCTGAACAGTATCTATATGTTATAAACATGAAAGGGACATTAAATAAGGCTAACAGAAGAAGTTTAATGCTGAAGAAAATACTTGTAACTATTTTTCCTAGCTATTCACACACAATTTGACCCATAACATAACCGGAGGGTTTAAAAAAAAAAGCAGGTTCTTTTGTAGGATACAGCACACAGATAAAGGAAGTACAGTGATACACATTTTCCTTGGAAACATTTCAAAGTCACAAATGTTTCCGAGTTATACTTCATCTTATGGAACGTACAAGGACACAGAATGATAAGGAAATTGTCAAGCAGCATTAACCGATTAATAACTGACATGCTGAGTAATGAAAGAATGATCCAAACCTTGACTGCCAACATTGTGATCAAATGACACCAACCCTCATTCGCATCAGGAATCAGGAAGGTAGAGCAGTTTTTGGTAATGATAGAAGGAACCTGCTGAGATAGTTTTCAGTCCAGTTCAACATGAGAAGAACTACCGAGGAGAGTTGGCAATAAAATACCAGGCAGTCGTTAATGAATGATTGAATACTGACAGACTTTATGTTTTTTTCTCTCTAGTGAAAATGGCATTAGTCAAAGCATTAGGATACATGTGTGTTCTCCTGGTTTTATACTTCAGCCTGAAACACCAAGGATACAGATGGTCTCTGAATGAATTAACTGAGGTGAGTGTAACATGTCTGTGGGAATAATTACCTCCATCAAAGAGCTTATGTTTCTGCAGGAGTTTGTCTGTCTGTCTGTCTGTCTGTTTGTCTGCCTGTCTGTTTGTCTGCCTGTCTGTCGGTCTGTTTGTCTGTCTATCTGTCTGTCTATCTGTCTGTCTGTTTGCCTGTCTATCTGTTTGTCTGTCTATCTGTCTGTTTGTCTGTCTATCTGTTTGTCTGTCTGTCTGTCTTTCTGTTTGTTAGCAAGACAACTCAAAAAGTTATGGATGGATTTTGATGGAAATCTCATGACATGTTGGGGGTTTCACAAGGAACAAACTACTAGATTTCAGTGATGATCCAGAAGAGATCCTGGATTCTGGATCACTTTGAAATTTTACATTGCGGTAAATAGAGAATAAATTTCAAAATCTTCTGGATCATCACCAAAATCTAATCATTGGTTTGTGCTCTTAGAGTGCTTTTCTAGTATTATAAATGTAATATGATGAGGTAATGTATGGTGTATGTTGAGCATCAGAACACAGTAAATTAATCCAATACACTTAAGGTATTGAATTTAAAGGTATAGTTCACTATTTTTCACATGAATCTGTACAGAGTCAGTGTCTTTACTCTGGTGCACCCACAGTGATTTACCCCCGACAGTGTCCTGTGAATTGAATTCTGGTCCAATTTTGGTCAAAGCGAAAGTGGTTCCTGGTTTCCTGGGGTAAACAAAATAAAACGTCTTTCTTCTCAAAACAATATGTGTTCAAATGAGTGATTTATTTTCATAACAAAACTATCACGGAACAAAAACTCACACCTCGTAATTGCTTGGAGCTACTTTTTCTCAATAGCGATCAATGCGCATTGTCACCGCTAACAGCTGTGCGCCTTAGCAAACTACTTTCATCAGTTGCTACGTGCAGGCGCACAGCTGTTAGCAATGACAACACACATTCATCGCTATTGAGAGAAAGTAGCTCCAAGCAATTACGAGGTGTGAGTTTTTGTTCCGTGATAGTTTTGTTATGAAAATAAATCACTCATTCAAACACATAATGATTGAGAAGACACACATTTTAATTTCGTGACCCCAGGAATCATGCCGGGACTACTTTCATTTTGACCAAAACTGGACCAGAACTCAATTCAAAGGACACTGTTGTCACTGTGTAAAGTCGGTGATTCTATACAAATACATGTGAAAAATAGTGAACTATCCCTTTAAATAATGGTACAGTAGCAGGACCATGGTAGGTGGGATTTAATAAGTTTTCTTTTTCAACTGCTTTTTGAGATATTGATCAATCAGCAAATGTAAATACACATCTATTTTGGACTAATTATAAGTTAACCAATGGCATGATATACATTTTTGTACAGTATGTTTATTTTTCTTAATTCTTTTTTTCTTTTTTGTTGAACATGTGTATGGCTGTGTTTATTTCATTTTCTTTGTGTCTCGAAATAAATCTAAAATCTATATCTATAATTACTGTGTGGTGGTTTAGGTCTGAGTAAAGCTCATTAGATATGACGTGACTATGTGGATGGATTAAGATAATGTTTCAGAGCTGTAACTTTAAACTTATCAGATGGATTCTTTCTTTTCAGCAACTGGTGGCTACAGATGTTTCCCACAGCCATGCCCTACGTAAAAGACAGGGTGAGCAACATTTTCTTTTGACGGTACCTGACTTCCTGGTGGATGGTTTCAATGATACACATTTTCACATACAGTAGCTCACCGTTCATTCAGTCAGTGAAAGTGTCATGGTCTTATCACTGAACCAGTGTTTTATATCTTCAACAGCGGAGTCAGATTCACGCAGCTACAGTGTTCAAGTTCTTGTACGAGTCGCCGACTTGGAACAGTTCAGGTCATCTTTGAATGCACTGAATCTGCCTGTAGTTATCAACGGCACTAATCTAACCAGTATTAGTACCACAACAGGTATGACAGTCTTTCCACTCAGTATCCAGTTGTTTAGTTAACCTTCCCACAGATTGAGGGTCTCAAAGTCATTTTCTTATGATGGCCAGATTCAACCACATTTGATTTCCAGTGGTTGGACATGTAAAATCATAGAATAACATGTAAATAATAACTCCAAATTTTTGGCTTTGATTTAGTGAATAACACCCCCATTAAATTATGAAAATATATATTTTACAAACTATACAAAAAAAAAGAAAATGTAAATAACCATAAAAAAAAACCTCACATTTCCTAGGTCAAACTAATACCATTTTAACAATGTTTTGATTCAATGCATCATTTTTACATGAAAAAATGAAAAAATGTTGAATTGTAGTGGATTTTCTTTACACATTTCACGTTCATACATGTTAAGGTTTTTCACATTTAATTGTTAGATTATAGTTTCCACATGTCATGTTATATATATATATATATATATATATATATATATATATATATATATATATATATATATATATATATATATATATATATATATATATATATATATATATATATATATATATATATATATATATATATATATATATATATATATATATATATATATAACATGTATATATTATTTTATTTTATTTTTATTTTTTTACTGAAACAAAGTTAAAAAAAAAAAAAAAAAGTTGTCATTATCGGCATAATGTAAAATTTTCTTCACATTAAACCCAGAAGAAAATTAGGACTAAAAACATTGAGTGTAGTTGTGTGTATTGTCACTTTATTCATGAAAATGTACCTGTTCCTATCAAGTAAATCTTGGAAAAAAAAGTTTCCCCACCTTTATTTTACCTTGTGAAATAAGTGATGTATAACCATTAAATAATTTCCTTCGTCAGAAATCAATTTGACATTATTATTTGTTTCATGTCAGTGTGTTCAAGGATAAATACCAATTACCAATGCAGATGTGAGGAGGGATTTGCTTGGTCATTCAACAGCTGCAATACCAGCGGGGCGTGTGATGCCTTCACTGCGAACACATGTGGATGCATTAATGCTCTTCCATCAGATGGACAGTTCTGCCAACTGAACACAAGTCAAACAGGTAGGCCTGAGTTTGAAGATCATACAACTACTCACTTCATTCACAATGTATATTCAAGTTGAAATTAGTGAGAAATGTGTTTTAAACCTTTAAATGAGTCATTAATGGACGGTTTTAGCACCTTTTTTCAAAGCACCCATAAAATATTTTAGGAGTTGTGACATTTTTATTTTATTTTATTTATATTGTTAACATGCAGGAAATATGTCAATACAAAATACTAGTTGTGGGAGAACAATCAATTCACATATGTATCGGGATTTTTTTAAAACGATTTTTAAACCGATTTTTTTTTTGTTCGAAAATCGATTTATTTCCCCATATTAAATTTATAAATTTTAACCCGGGTGGGAAAAAAAAATCCCGCTTGTAAATTAGACTGTATGAGTCACTCAGGTGACAGCTAGCTTATTATCGTATTAGCTTCACGAACACACCAGCGTTAAGCAACATTAACTTATGCACAGATAAACAATACACTATGCTAATATCTATTCCAACTGTATTGTGTTATTAATCTCAACATGTGGCATTTACAAACAGTAATGCCAATGAATTAAAGTTGGGAAAAAGAGGGTGCTGAGCTAATTCTAAAGACGGAGGTGGTGTGTTCATGGCCGTTGTAACATCTCTGTTGCGTTCAATAGCGCGGGATATCTGATACTTTAAAGAAAATTAGTTGTTCCTGAATAAATATAGCTAAACAATCAACAACAATTAAAGTGTGTGGTCTTTCTAACAGAAGGGAAGAGCAGAGCTGGACATGTACAATTTAACGTACACTTTATTATGAAGTATGTTCATTTAAAGGCTCCTATTTGTGTTGTGTGCAGATAAATGTAGCAGTTTACTTCCCAAAGTCTGGTTCAAACATTCAGCTAGTGCACCTATAACTATAAATGCCCCGGGTTTCTGTTATTTCTAATATTTACTTTCGGGGGTTATTTAATTCCAGAAACATATGTACTAGTCATATGTTTATATCTTGAGGAGTTTCAGTATTACAATGAGTTAGGGTTTATTTCTTATATAATTTTAGTACATTCCTGTTTTACTGTGGCTCATCATGTAAATAAATTATCATATTTGATGCTTTAGTCATAGAGTTCCTCCTACAAAACACATTTAATGCTTTTCTTTCACAAATGTGGAAATAATGGTCTGAAGTTGTGTTAAAATATACAACATTTTGACATTTCCTCTTGCCTGGCCAGCCAGTATTGTGGATAACTCCAATTCTAGAATCACCCCTGGAGTCATTTCACCACTAACACCTGTCTTTGTGAACATTTGCTGGGTGAAAAAAAAATATACAGGCTTCTAATAATTTTTTGGCCAGTAGATGGCGCCTAATATCTATAACTACTGTGTGTTCCTCATTTGCAGCCCTCAACCTAAAGCTCATCTAAAATTTTTAAAACACTAATTCTATCAGTTCATTGATGTAAAATGCAGTTTCTCAGCTTTTTTAGTAGTATCAGATATGACCCATTTGTGGATGTTCAGAGGAACATGGAAACACCACCACACGGTAATTTTCCCAGTGTAAAAAATGCAGTGTCAAAGCATGTTAATTCTTTCAGACTTATTCTAAAAATGGACTAACAAGATAACAAGATAACTAAGATAACTTCCATGGTTGGTGAAACAGGGTTTACACTGTTAGTGTCATATATTCAGTGTTAAAATAAACAGATTCTGTCACAGTTAATTCAACACCGATAAGAGTAAGATACCTTTAAGTGTTGAAAAAAATGACTGAAAAGCCCCGCCCATCAACCTCTGCACTCAGTTGACAATTGAAAAATTGCAGTAAGTTTTTTCTAAATAAACTGTTGTTTTTGTTTTGTTCATTCAAGCAGAATCTGTGCAAGGATACAGTTATGTCGGTTTTCAAATAGTTAAAAATCAACATAATTTGGACTAATTTATTTATGAACATGCAGTGTTAAGTACATTTAATACTGGAAAAGTAATTTCTTAATACTTAACTCTGCAGTGTTGAATGCCAATCACACTATGGGTGTTACTTCTCACACAGTGGAAAAATTGACTGACACTAATTAGTGTAGTGTAAAATATTAACTCTCACTAGTGTCAAGTTGACTCTGGAAATGTAACTCTAGGTTCAGCGTACATTTTACACTCTGTAAATAGGGACCATATGTTCACTGAGGTGGTGTTAAAATTAACTATTTAAGTGTCATATTAACACTGGTGATTTTATTGTACATCTTCTGTGACATTGAATAAAAGCAGTTTAACGAGTGGAATGGGGTCACTTTCAATAAGATGATAATTTTAAGTCTGTCCACCCTGAAATGAAGAAAACTCTGAGTGTTTGGTTTCATAAAGGGAGGTAACTCAACCCAGAGACAGAGGGGTAACTGGCCTGTTTCAAAATGTGAGAGAGAACTTAAACACTGGGCTAATTACCATAGTAACAGGCAATGAAAATCTAACCTGGTTGGGAACAGGGTTAATCCACGAAACCCTGAGTTTCTCTGTGACTCTGCCCACTTTTAGACACACACCAGCTTTGATTTCTTCAAATTACGAAATTAAATATTTTAATCATTTTAAACTGCTGAGGATAAAATCATATATGGTGACGCATTTTTACTGACAGAAGACTAGGTGTAAAGAAAAATGGTTTTGAAGTCACTGTAGGTGTGCTTGGTTTTCAGTGTTCCAGATTAGAAAATAAAAAATGATCAACTGACAAAAACTTAACAGAGAAAACTGGAATTCCTGAAAACAAGGAACGTATTGTCCCAAACTTAAAATCGTCATGTTTTCTAATCTCCAAAGAAATTTAATTACATCATGAACTGCTTAAAAGGAAAGACGTAGCTAAACACAAACAAAAAACTTCAGCTATGAGACCTTTATAGACTCATGACATTCTAAAATAGCATTACAAGTCTAAAAAAATAATGATTTCTTCTATTGTTTTTACAGTAACAGCATCGACATCAAGACCAACATCAAGACCAACATCCAGGCCGACTACATTACCATCAAGCACAACCCCACAGCGTATGATACTTGAAATTAAATTGATTCAGAGAATGGTTAATGTCGCCACTATTTTATGCCAATCTCAAGTTTCTATGACAACCTGTTCTTGAATCAGAGCCAATAATGTGATTTTGAACTTTCTGCTAAATGACCTTTGGTAATATTGATAACTTTTAATGTAAATATGCATCAGTGTGTGTAATATTATGATAATATATCCAGTATTGATTAAGTTATGGCGTGATATGTCTATGCTTAAAGACCCCATATTAACAATGTTAAAATGAGGCTTCACGAAGCATTAGTTGTTTCTCTTTAGTCCTCTAGATCAAGGGTGTCAAACATGTGGCCGGGGGCCAAATCTGGCTATATATATATATATATATATATATATATATATATATATATATATATATATATATATATATACACACACATTTTCACACTCTGATCCGTGCATTCGGCACCAGTCCCGTGCAGAATGTACAAGGTTGGTGTTCTATGTGATTGATTTTCTTTTGGTTTTTGTTTATTTTTATCTCCTCTACAGGCCCGGTGAAGTTTAATCTGGTCTTTTCCATTCATGTCCCCGTCTCATCTGTGCCGTCTGATTTCATAGAAAGGGTCAGAAGTTCTGTTGGATCAATACCCATCCCCATCAGAGTGACACCACGTATAGAATTGACAACTATAAAATTCACCACAGGTAAGAGTTTCTGCTTATTTATTCTTACAGTTGAGTCTATAATTCCTTTGTGATTGATTATTGTATTATTTTTATTTTTAAAGCATGTACTCCAGTCTCTGGATCGCACCAGTGCCAGTGTGAAAACCAGTTTCGTTGGCCGTGTGACATATGCAACCGTTACGCATGTAATAATGTATCCAGAGAAAATTGCAGCTGTATAAATGAACTACCCTCTGATGGACGTTTCTGTGAATCTCCAAGTAAGCATTGCTATTTTAGCCCTATTCCAATGAAACACATATAATGACACTGCCTAGGGATTTCCTCAAATTTATGAAGGCTTAGATTACCTGCAGGCAGGGCCGTTGACAGCTGTGGCTGGGCCCGGGATGAAATAATCTGAGTGGGCCCCCCCCCATACTCACACGAACACTGCCACACAGCAACCATCCACACCCAACCCCTCTTTTCACAGTCTCTATTCACTCCAATCCTTAAATAACAGGTATTCCAAACCCGTTATAACAGTCAACCATTATATTTCAACATTTCATCATAAAAAAGCAACAAAAAAAAACATCCAAGGAAAATGCCTGGAAACATGAAACCAACTCATAGTTCTACTCCTTAACCACTGGCCCATCTGATAAAGTTAATATCAGAGGTCACTCTGCTTGTGTTCACTAAGGTACAAGCTGATATAATTGTTTTAAGTACAAAACGTTGCAAGGTAAATGTTTTATTTTCTTAATTTTTGTCTTGAAATAACAACACAGTTTGTGTCTGGACTAAACAAGGCTTTATTCATTATTATTATTTATTTGCTCCTGACCTGTGCATGGTAGCAAATGCGCTCGCACACTTATTGTTGAAGTCTTATGATGGAATAGTGTCGTGTTATTTGGTGCCTTAATCAAAGACCAAACCATTTCTGCATTAGGCATGGTAGGGGGGGTTTTTGAATATATTTTCAAAGACAATAGGTTGATTACATGTGACATCACTATATAGTCAGCGTGCAATTTTCAGATGGAGGGCAGGAAGTGAAGCTGAGTGAGTTTTCTGTCAGGAAAATGCTTGTTTTGTGTAGCTTACGGCTGCGCCAATAGTTCTAACTGAGAGAAGGAAAAGCGATTTTTTTTAGATTACCAAATAGTGTCATTCACAAAAGTGAGAAATGGAAAAAGCTCACAGAAAAATGCAGTAGAAAGTGGATTTTAATTCTGCGTTTGCGGTCAGGAGGAGCAGAATCTACTAATGCTAATGCTAATGCCTGTGTCTGTAGTAACCACTTCCTCAGAGGTATGTTTGAAAGCTAACTTTTTTTTTGTGAATGTGCTATATATCATTAGGTTGTGGTTAAATACTCATTTACACTGTTGTAATATGGTTTACCTAGACACTTAAAGATGCGTTGCATGTTTATTTACATTAATAGCTACTGCTAGCGGCTAGCAGCGCGACTAATGTAAACAAAAATGCAATACATCTTTATGTCGCATCTTTACGAATAAAACACTCATCCTGTAGAAGACCACACGATAATTATCGCTGAGCCTTTCAGTAATGAGATTGTGGACCCACCCACTGACAAAAAACTTCTATGCCTCCAAACTTTTCTACACTTTCACCTACTGCTGGTGTAGTAGGATGTCTGCAGGATAAGGTAGTTACTAATATCCACAGCCTCTATTGTTAGCAAATCTTTGGGTTCTGTCGAAAACTCATTAAGATATGGGTCACGTCCAATATATATATATTTTTTTCAACTAACTGTATGTATCTTTTTGTGAGCTAAGCACCCATGGACTGGAAGTAGAAGGGCATGACTTAGCCTCTCTATACATTCAAAAATATTTTTCATGTGGCCACAAAACTAATTTCTCCCTGGGGAGACAAATGAAGATACTTTGATTTTGACTTTGACTTTTCTTGTGTCTCCACAGATGCCAACGATACATGTCCATCTGGTATGTTTGACAAGAGTTTAGCTTTGTAATAGCACACGTACAAAAAACAAACAAAAAGAATGTACACTAGCAATGTGTTTTCTTCCCATCTCCAGAGACAACTACACCAGTAATGACAACTACACCAGTAATGACAACTACACCAGTAATGACAACTACACCAGTGATGACAACAACTACACCAGTGATAACAACTACACCAGTGATGACAACAACTACACCAGTGATAACAACTACACCAGTGTTGACAACAACTACACCAGTGATGACAACAACTACAACTCGTGGACCAACACAAGCACCACAACGTATTGCATCTTGCTTTTTCATATCCCACAGAAGTGGTTTTTCTTACTTTCTTTTTTTGTATTGTTGTAAAATTTTACCAAATTATATATTTATATATTTATTTATTATACCTTAAAATCTCCACCATCTTCTGTTGTTAGATCAGTCAAATTTAGATCTTGTCTCGGACTGCATTGTGTTGTATAATCTTCTTTTCGATGGAACACAGCATCTTTAGTTCTTTTTCCATCTTCTCATTCCTGAGCCTGTTGTAACCAGGCTTTTACTTCAATTAAACCTAATTTTAAAAATTTTCAGGCAAATTTTTCCTTTATATTTTATCTGGCCTATCAATTCTATAATATTTTGAGTTTTCAATCTTTCATCAAATTTAAATTATTGTTTTTTCACATAGGTAAATGTTTTACATAATCAGGATTCTTTTACCTCCATATATTTCCAATCATTTGTCATCAGTTTAGTTTTACTTTGTGATTTTCTCGTTTTTAACTCAATTTGGACCAGTCACAATAATCCCTACTGGAGTCACTAAATTTGACTGGTAATCTGTAATCTGATTGAACAGTCTTAAAATTTGCTATTTTTTGTGGTAATTCCTACTTTTACCCTAAACTAATTTTAGGGTGGGGAATTCTTGCCTGTGCATCCACGAACTTAGCAGACTCTTTACTTCAATCAGTTTTGGTATGAACAAAAGACCACAATCCTTTATCCCATTCACACTCACACTTCAATCACACTTTACTTCTCTCAGCCTCCTGTAGACCGACTTAGAAACATTTTAAGCCTAGAATTTTATGGCTCGTCCACCACCAGTTTGACCGACCTACTACGGAGTTTTATGACTTCCTGACCAAGGCCCTACCAACCTCTTTTACCTATCAGTGCCTACGATTATAGGGTTTTCTACGCGGTAACCCTCGGTCACCCGTTCACACTATTTTTAAATCAAAACATACTCACTCCTTCCCTTTGATTCATAATCTCTTCAGTCCTTGAATTCCAGTCTGGGCAGGATCCACCATCGCCCCTCAACGGGTCTCTCAGGTTGCTGTTTTTGGAGCGTCCTGGCTGTGGCCACAGTCTTTATGATGCTTCTCCTGCCAGACTGGGAATCCTTGGACATGTTGAGCTCCGGCTCGAAGGACCAATTAAATGTCAGATTTAATCTGTGAGAAAAAACACAAACATAAACAAGACAGAAGAGAATATGTTTTAAGATAAAATAGTGAGGAGAGCGAAGCAGAGCAGAATTCAGTTACACTGTCCTACTTACTCTGAGTCTGTCACTGCTTAAACAACCTATTTATTCAGGAAAGGGGGGGGGCTAAATTTACATGGTTCTGGAAAGTCTGAGAGATTTACATTCTTGATTGGTGGGTCGTCTTCATCTTCAGATCCTGTCTCTTCATCACTTGCAAATTCACCGTTGGCTCTAACAGTCTTATCAATCGCTAACTCCAGACATTTCTAATACACATTAGAGTGTCTTGTGAAAAGCTAGCTTAGAACGATAATATTATTGCATGACTTTAACAGTATGATAGTTGAAATGAAATTGATTCAGAGAATGGTTAATGTCGCCACTATTTTATGCCAATCTCAAGTTTTTATGACAACCCGTTCTTGAATCAGAGCCAATAATGTAATTTTGAACTTTCTGCTAAATGCCACCTTGACCTTTGGTAATATTGATAATTTTGTTATATGTAAATATGCATCAGTCTGTGTAATATTATGATAATATATCCAGTATTGATTAAGTTATGGCGTGATATGTCTATGCTTAAAGACCCCATATTAACAATGTTAAAATGAGGCTTCATGAAGCATTAGTTGTTTCTCTTTAGTCCTCTAGATCACAGGTGTGGCCGGGGGCCAAACCAAGCTTTATATATATATATATATATATATATATATATATATATATATATATATATATATATACATATATATATATATATATATATAAATTTTTACACTCTGAGCCCGTGCATTCGGCACCAGTCCCGTGCCGAATGTACAGGGCTGGTGTTCTATGTGATTGATTTTCTTTTGATTTTTGTTTTTTTTTTATCTCCTCTACAGGCCCGGTGAAGTTTAATCTGGTCTTTTCCATTCGTGTCCCCGTCTCATCTGTGCCGTCTGATTTCATAGAAAGGGTCAGAAGTTTTGTTGGATCAATACCCATCCCCTTCGGAGTGACACCACGTATAGAATTGACAACTATAAAATTCACCACAGGTAAGAGTTTCTGCATATTTATTCTTACAGTTGAGTCTATAATTCCTTTGTGATTGATTATTGTTTTATTTTTATTTTTAAAGCATGTACTCCAGTCTCTGGATCGCACCAGTGCCAGTGTGAAAACCAGTTTCGTTGGCCGTGTGACATATGCAACCGTCACGCATGTAATAATGTATCCAGAGAAAATTGCAGCTGTATAAATGAACTACCCTCTGATGGACGTTTCTGTGAATCTCCAAGTAAGCATTGCTATTTTAGCCCTATTCCAATGAATAGGGCTAAAATACCCCAACCCCTCTTTTCACAGTCTCTATTCACTCCAACCCTTAAATAACAGGTATTCCAAACCTGTTATAACAGTCAACCATTATATTTCAACATTTCATCATAAAAAAGCAACAAAATAAACATTAAAGGAGAATGCTTGGAAACATGAAACCAACTCATAGTTCTACTCCTTAACCACTGGCCCATCTGATACAGTTAATATTAGAGGTCACTCTGCTTGTGTTCACTAAGGTACAAGCTGATATAATTGTTTTAAGAATAAAACGTATTATTTATTTGCTCCTGATCTGTGCATGGTAGCAAACGCGCTCGCACACTTATTGTTGAAGTCTTATGATGGAATAGTGTTGTGTTATTTGGTGCCTTAATCAAAGACCAAACCATTTCTGCATTAGGCATGGTAGGGGGGGGTTCTTGAATATATTTTCAAAGACAATAGGTTGATTACATGTGACATCACTATATAGTCAGCGTGCAATTTTCAGATGGAGGGCAGGAAGTGAGGCTGAGTGAGTTTTCTGTTGGGAAAATGCCTGTTTTGTGTAGCTTACGGCTGCGCCAATAGTTCTAACTGAGAGAAGGAAAAGCGATTTTTTTTTTAGAATACCAAATATTGTCATTCACAAAAGTGAGAAATGGAAAAAGCTCAAAGAAAAACGCAGTAAAAAGTGGATTTTATTTCTGCGTTTGCGGTCAGGAGGAGCAGAGTCTACTAATGCTAATGCTAATACCTGTGCCTGTAGGTGTCATCAGAGGTATGCGCGAAAGCTAACTTTTTTTTATATCATGAGGTTGTGGTTAAATACTCATTTACACTGTTGTAATATGGTTTACCTAGACACATAAAGATGCGTTGCATGTTTATTTACATTAATAGCTACTGCTAGCAGCTAGCAGCGTGACTAATGTAAACAAAAATGCAATACATCTTGACGTCGCATCTTTACAAATAAAACACTCATCCTGAAGAAGACCACACAATAATTATCGTTGAACCTTTCAGTAATGAGGTTGTGGACCCACCCACTGACAAAAAACCTTTCTACACTTTCACCTACTGCTGGTGTAGTAGGATGTCTGCAGGATAAGGTAGTTACTAATATCCACAGCGTCTATTGTTAGCAAATCTCTGGGTTCTGTCGAAAACTCATTAAGATATGGGTCACGTCCAATATATATATATATTTTTTAAACTAACTGTATGTATCTTTTTGTGAGCTAAGCACCAATGGACTGGAAGTAGAAGGGCGTGACTTAGCCTCTCCATACATTCAAAAATATTTTTTCATGTGGCAACAAAACAAATTTCTCCCTGGGGAGACGAATGAAGATACTTTGATTTTGACTTTGACGTTTCTTGTGTCTCCACAGATGCCAACGATACATGTCCATCTGGTATGTTTGACAAGAGTTTAGCTTTGCAATAGCACACGTACAAAAAACAAACAAAAAGAATGTACACTAGCAATGTGTTTTCTTCCCATCTCCAGAGACAACTACACCAGTGATAACAACTACACCAGTGATAACAACTACACCAGTGAGGACAACAACACCAGTGAGGACAACAACACCAGTGAGGACAACAACAACAACAACAGTGAGGACAACAACAACAACAACAGTGAGGACAACAACTACAACTCGTGGACCAGCACCAGCACCACAACGTATTGCATCTTGCTTTTTCGTACCCCACAGAAGTGTTTTTTCTTTATCTATTTTTTTTGTAATGTTGTAAAATTGATTTTCTCTATTTTTGTTAGAAAAAGAAATTACAGTTGTCATGGACATCCCTTTCGAGGAAGCATACAATAACCAAGAACATCCGGTTTATAAAAATACAATTGAATCTGTAAGTCTTAATGTGTCATCTGTCTATGTCATTTAATCATATCATAAACATTCATGTAAATACGTTATTTGACATTTGCTCTGGGTTTGATTTGTACCTAAGATAATCAACTGTCTTTGCATACCCTAAACAGATCTTAACTAACTGTCAATCACTCAGCATAGAATGCAGCGTGACAGAGCTGACGTTTAGGTAAGTCCACTTTTTATTAATGATGTCACTATACTCTCTTGAAATGTAGTTTGTTTAAATTCATTTCAGTAAAGGTCAAAGGTCAAGGTCACAATTAAGTAAAACTTAAAAATCACATTATCGGTTGTAACTCAAGAACATAGGGTCACAGAACTTTCAGATTGGTACCCAACAATGCGGAAAATTTGTACAATTCTCATAATTGGTGTTTTTGAGATCTCTGGAGGTCAAAGGTGACATGTGGCAAAATCTACTTCTATAACACTGTGTGTGTCAAGCATAGACATACGACGCTATAACTTAATCAATACTGGATATATTATCATAATATTAGATGCACTGACGCATATATATATATATATAACAAAATTATCAATGTTGCAAAAGGTCAAAGGTCAAGGTCGCATTTAGCAGAAAGATCAAAATTACATTATTGCTCTAATTCAAGAATGGGTTGTCATCGAAAATTAAGAGTGGCACAAAACAGGGGCGATATTAGGCATTCTCTGAATATGTGTTTTGTTATTCATGAATATACTTGTGTAAAGGTAAAAAGTACTTCTAAAACTACAATTTATTTAAAAAGCTACTTAAGTAAATGTCAGAGTAAATGTAACATGTTACTACCCACCTCTGGTTCCTAGTCATGATTACCAAAGTATAAAATATCCAGTCCCCAAAGCAACAAAGCAATTAGATCTCGTGTTTTTACAACCAAAAATATGGAAATGACTGATTTGCTTTGTCTGACATGATTCATGCAAAAGAGTGGTAGGATAAAAAAAAAAAAAAAACTAAAGTAAATTAAATAAATAGTTGGTACCTACAGTGACGACTTAAAGTTACAGTAATTGCAAAATCATTATGAAAGAGAAAAACAAACCCAGCTTTGAGTCTGTTTGATTTATTATAATAATTATAATAATGGATTTGAGCAACTTTAAACCTTCAAACCATCAAAGTACTATTACTTTAATGACTTGAAGGTTTCAAGAATCGCAAAAAAGTTCTTCTCTTTGACTGTTTTCAACTTTAATGGGTCATGTTTGGATTGTCATTGTGGTTTGATTCTATGTTTCAGGAGTGGAAGCACGGTTGCAAACAGTGTTATCCGTGCTTCTCCCCTGACAGACGCTATAGTTCAACAAATAAGAAAAGGAGCCATTAATCAACTGGGGAATCTATACCCTATAATAACTGACAGTAAGACAATTTCACATATTTTCCATTTTTAAACTACATTTACTGTGGATTTTGATATTCTAGTGTATTAACATTGTTTATTATGTAAGATTATTCTTTTTTTTAAATATAAGGCACTATATGTTTGTTTCTTTATGTTTCCAGGTACAACACCCTTAACCTTTTCTCCAACTTCCGTGTTTTTTGGGGAGAGTGTGTCCATAACCTGTGGTCCTCCACTAAGCAGTCTTAACTTTACTGCCAACTGGGTTGCTGAGTGGAGACTTAACGATGTTTTAATCATTGCCGATAGTACTCATGACTTTTTAAGACGGGATGGCAAGGCAGTACTGAATATAAAGCGATTTTTTGTCACCGACAATGGTAAGAAAATTACTGGATATATGGATTTTACTGTTTTTTGTCATATGATATAATATTTACCACATTAAAAAGTAAGGTTTTATTCTATATTATTATTTACCAGTGCAGCTCCAGAGTGGATTCAGAACTTAAAGCATTTATTTATTCATTTGTTTGAATGATCATTTATTAGTGTTTAGTGTTTTCCTGACCATAACCAAGACATTTTTCTGTCATCCATCCTACCATTGAGATAATGAAGCCAAAATTATTCCAGATTCTTCAATGACAAATCACATTGAGATTAAATGTATCAGTGGTTGTACATAAAATGGGCAGCATTTTTGTGGTGTAGGTTAGATTAACTTCAAGATGACATTTCATTGGTCCACAACAGTTTTGTACCACTAATGGGGCAGCTGTGGCTCAGTTGGTAGAGCGGATCGTCCAATGACCGAAAGGTTGGCGGCTCTGGCTGTCCACATGTTGAAGTGTCCTTGGGCAAGACACTAAACCCTGACTTAAGCTCTAAGTAGGACTGACAGAACCTTAGAAATCTACTAGTGTATGAGTGTGTGTGTGAATGTGGGGCTAATGTAAAGCACTTTGAGCACCATGAAGGTAGGAAAGCAGTATATATGTGCATCCATTTACTAATGCTATGTCAAAGTGTCTTAACTAATGATCAATTGTCATTTCAGGAAAGTATGAATGTAGAATTACAGACCCACCGGTTACAAAAGCAGTTTTCCGCCAACGAAGGATACCCAACGAACCCTTCAATTTTAGAGAACCACCAGTGGTTATTGTGAACCCAGAGACGCAGAAGCAGGAATGTGTGATCGACCAAAGTGTTTCCCTGACATGCTCTGTCCAGACTCCATTCACAGTTCAATTTAAAGACATCAATCCTCCAGGTAAATATTTGATATATGATATTGTGAAAAAGTATTTACTCCCTTTATTATTTTTTGGTTTTGCTTCTTTGTCACCCTTAAATCTGTGAGTTTCTAAAATAAATGATACTAGATAAAAGTGACCAGTATGAGGGTCTGAAAGCGCCGAAATTAAATAAATAAATACATTAAATAATGAAATATATATAATTAAATATGTCATTAATTACAATTGGAATGAAAGACATAAATGTGTTAATTCGTTAAAATACCAATTCATTTTAGGTAAAAAAAAAAACATTATTTCACCAATTAATTAATTATTTCATGGTCCTTGTGTTGCAGTGGATCATGTCAATTTCGCCCATCAAAGTTAGTAGGCGGGGCTAACTCCATTGGGAGTGTCAGAGCATGAGTCTAGATTTTTAGCAGTTGCCAATAAAATTTCATTTCCTAAAGTATCCAAACAAATGTAGGGGTTAATACCGTCCCCCAGTGTATGGGAATGTGTTTACAAGCTCTGTATCAATCCATTATCTGGAATCCATTTGACTGAACTTGATGTGCAGCAGACCTAATCAGCAGTTAAGACCCGCCCACAAACTTTGATGGGCAGGTTGAGAGGTAAAATAAATTCATGACACACTGCAACACAAGGACCAGGAAATTATCAGTTAGTGAAATAATATTTTTTAACCTAAAATTTGTTGGTATTTTAATGAATTAATGACTCATTTGATACTGCAACACATTTATGCATTTAATTCCAATTTTAATTAATTAATGACATTTAATGATGTATTTACTTATTAAATTTTGCACTTTTAGTCCTCCATAAACCAGAGTAAATAAAAATTGCTATCATTTATGATGAAGTAGATAACATCCCAATAACCTACCATGACCCTGTGACACAAGATCAAGAACAGTATGGACCCAGATGCAAGGCTCACAAACCACTTTTAAAAACTTTATTATAATGATTAATAGTAAAGAGTGAGTGTACAGAGGCTGCGACGATGATCGCCAGATGTAATGTTGATTATATTATATGTTGATTATACTTTCTGGTAGAAAGTATAATTGCTGATTCCAACATCCACTTCCTGAAGCAGTAAAGCAGCCCCTGTATTTTTTACTTCCTCAGGCTATCTTATATTTCTAACTCTATACTTTGTATGTAGCTCCAGGCACCTCAATCACCCATACAGAGGTAATCACTACCTGTGAAACGAGAGATTTTACTTGCGAAGTGGTACAATTTCCACGGTTCAATAAAGTTATTAACTTGGAATTTGTCATAGGAGGTAAGTATTAATTGTTCTTTCATTACATATTCTGTATTTCTAAATACTTAGCTCACAACTTGTGTCTTTCACTCCAGAATTTGATTGTGAAAGTGAGAAGTTTGGGGTTGGAAATGTCGGTGATATTTCATCAGCTCCCTGTGAACCAAACAAAGAGGGTGAGATAAGAGGAACATGTACTGACCAAAGAATATGGGAAGAGGAGGATAACTGCGTCCTGACAGTAGTTCTGCAGCTCTTCGATCAGTCTGAGGTGAATGATTTGTCCAGTTATTTTACAATGATTTTTTTAAAATGTATTTATCATTTAAAGGGGACAATACATACAACATTGCCACCAAAGGAAATATACACTGATGCATATATACTGTACATATAATGAAATTATCAATATTGCAAAAGGTCAAAGGTCAAGGTCATATTTAGCATAAAGATTAAAATCACATTATTGGCTCTAATTAAAGAACAGGTTGTCATAGAAACTTGAGATTGGCACAAAATAGGGGTGAGATTAGGCCTTCTCTGAATACTTGTTCAATTGTAAGATTGAACGTCTGAGTCATTCCCTTTGTTTTACTTCACAGACTCTGAACAACAACACACTGCCAGGCTTCTTGGAACAACTTAGCACTGTTGCTCGCAACTTCACGGATGATGTGACTGCCTCACCTGCTACCATTGATGTTATTGTTAGGATCATCAGACGGGTAGCAAATGTAACATCAGAATCCGCCATCCTTATAACTGAAACATCAATGACGGTATGAAAGATGGAAACTTGTACTGAAAATTACACTTGATATCCGTTCCTTTTTAGAGGCATTCAAACCTTTTTCACATTTTCAAACATTTCTTTCCCATATGTATTTTTGTTCAATTAACCTACTTAAATTCACTTATCCCAGTGAGTTTAAGATAAGTGAGTTTTTATTTAATTGATTACATTTTTAGATAAATATAGCAGAGTCACACTCGCAAATCTTATGTGCTACCGTAGTAGGGATTTGAAAGACAACCTTTTAGCCCCGCCTCCCCTGCCTATGAAACACCACTAGACCCATACATGTAATGAACAGGGAGTTAAGACCACATTTGTCAAGTCCAAGACCAGGACTGGTCAAGACCATGTCAAGAATGAGTCCAAAGAGGTTCAAGTCCAAGACAAGATGAACAAATGATTAGATTTAGGTGATGATCCGGAAGAGCTCCTGGATTCTAGATCACTTTGAAATGTATTCTCCATTTACCACAATGTAAAAATTAAAAGTAATCCAGAATCCAGGATCTCGTCTGGATCATTATAAAAATCTAATCAGTTGTTCCTTGTGACACCCCCAACATGTCATGAAATTTTAATCAAGATCCGTCTATAACTTTTTGAGTTATCTTGCTAACTAACAGACAGACAGACAGACAGATAGACAGACAAACTCTGGCAACAACATAACCTCATTAGCGGACCTCTCTTCATTCAGAGGGGAGAGGTCTGCTTTGGCAGAGGTTTGCACTATCAGAGTACTTTTGTAGATAAATATACTTCCTTTAATACCATCTAATGTTTTCTTATCTTCTTGTAGAATATCCTGACCACTTCAGATGTTCTCACCAGTGACGATGCAGAAAACGCGTGGGAAGTACTCAATACCAAAAACAGAAGAACAGTAATAATCAATGACAGAGCGACAAAAGCTAATGCCACTAACATCACTAGCACCACTCAAGAGTCAAGTGCAAGCTCAGAATTTTTGTTCTCTCTGGAGACTCTCACAAGTAACCTTGTCGATGAAAATTTCAACATTGTCACATCTTCTATATCATTGAACAAAACCAGATTCACAGACAATTTCACCGCTGACTTTAATTCATCAGTCCAGATAGAAATCCCAGATTCCGGTCTAAAGAATAATGCAATCACTGTCATAGTCTTTGACTCAATGGATAATGTGCTTCCCCCAAGAGTCGAAGCCAATTCATCCTTCAACGTTATCAATGGGAGAGTCGTGCTTGTACAGTCTGAGGATGTCAATAATGTAACATTCACATTTAACGTTCTGAATGACAGTCTGCATAATCCACAGTGTGTTTTCTGGAACTTCAGCTTGTTAAATGGCCTTGGGGCATGGGACGACACCGGCTGTGTTTCGGTTAACTCCTTTAATGATACCGTCATCTGCATGTGTGACCACCTGACTTCCTTCTCTCTCCTTATGTCACCGTTTATTCCAGAAGAACTGAAACTAATTTTGGATTTCATAACCTACATTGGAGTTGGGATATCGATAGCTTCATTGATCATTTGCCTCATAATCGAAGCCATTATATGGAGAAAAATAAAACGGATAGAAATATCTTATCTGCGCCATGTTACTATTGTAAACATTGCAGTGTCTCTCCTGATTGCAGACATTTGGTTTATTATCGGTGCAGGCATTTCTGATCTAGATAATCAAAACCCACCAGCATGCACCGCAGCAACATTTTTTATCCACCTGTTCTACCTGGCTTTATTCTTCTGGATGTTAGCAGCCGGCCTGCTGTTGTTCCATGGCACAGTCAATGTCTTTGGTGAGGGTTTGTCCAAAAATGCCATGTTAGCTATCGGGTTTATACTTGGCTATGGGGCACCAATTCTTATTGCTGTCATCACTATTGCTGTGACTGCTCCCAGCAATGAGTACATCAGAGGAAGCGATGCCTGTTGGCTCAACTGGTTTGAGTCTAAAGCGCTCCTGGCATTCGTAATCCCTGCACTCATGATAGTGGCGATAAACTTAATAATTCTGTGTGTGGTGATCTACAAAATGCTGAGGAGAAGGGCAACAACACAGGCTACGCAGACGGAGGAAAGACATGTTCTAGTGGTCATTGCTCGGAGCTTGGCGTTCCTCACACCCCTGTTTGGGTTAACATGGGGCCTAGGAGTTGGAACCATGACTTCCCCAGAGAACTTTGGGATACATGTTGCATTTGCATTCTTCAATTCACTGCAGGTATGTGTTTAGCCTACACTGTGCTAATCAGACCCTCCAGGATTTCGCAATATTCCGATTTGTAACTTGAACACAAATTCGGTCAATTGCCGTGAATTTACCACGATGCTGCAATTTTAACCAATCACTGCAAGTTTCCCACAAAATGTGACCAATCGTTTGCGATGTCTTGAGCTGCTCCTTCCGCCTTTTCCTGTTTACCTTTCAGTACGAAGCAACATGTGCGCAGCCAGCACTTTCCATTTGCCGACTAAAATGATGCACTAGTACCAACAGGTGCATTTGGAAGAGTACTTTTTTGTTGCATTTTTGTCATCCAGTAATATTTTATTTGCCGTATTTGAAAGGTTGTCTTAATATCTCAGTGTCTTTGTTCTATTTTTGTCAGAGAAACTGCCTTTACTACGCAGTACTGTACTAGTAATAATGTTTTTTTGACTGGCTGAGACATTTATATTATGTTTTATAACTTCATGTAGTGTTGTGAGGTCATATGAACTTTAACCTTTGAACCAACGGGTGCATTTGGAAAAAAAAATATTTTGTTGCATCCTCGTAATCGTTTATTTGCCATCTCAGTAAAAAGTAGTTATGAGGACCATATCACAATGACTTTGAATTAACCAATTCCAGTAACTAAATATTTGAAATATTACTTAATTTTGATTACAAAAAGGGCAAAATCGCAACTAATTATCGCAACTTTTACTTCCTCCTGCAACAAAAGCCTAAAAAGCACCGTAACTTTCCTCCCAATTTTTCAGAAACACTCATGCAACATCAGACATTTTGGGATGTAACAATCTCAAAAAAAGCCAAATCCTGGAGGGACTGTGTAATGTATGTATGTTAAGTTGTTGTTGAATCCCTCTAAAATGATTATGTTATGTGTCTTCATAAAGGGATTTTTCATATTGGTTTTTGGGACTCTCCTGGACAGAAATGTACGTATTCTACAATCTTACCAGTCAACAGCCTCATTAACACTTTGGTGCATGAATTATGAGAACTTTAGTCAAGACTTTTTTTCCGAAGTGTTTTTATACTTCATTAGGCATGAAAAAGTAGTGTGATTGAAATGTGTTTTTTGTGTTATTCATTATTTTATAAATATTTATTAGTTTCTGTTGATATCGTTGCCTATTTTGGGGGTTTTATTCTCCATTTTGTTTATTTTTCTTCAGTTGGGTTCTAATAGTGTCCTACTTTGTTCATGTTTGTTAGTTTAATATTCATTTATGTCCATTTTACTGATCACTTTGGCAGTTTTTGTTCATTTTGTTGCTCATTTTTTTAGTTTTTCTATGGAATTGCTTAAGTCTCAGGAGTTAAAGGGTTAAGAACAGACTGTTAATTACAGTCTAATAACAACAAGTACAAAACAATCAGTTTAAAATACCTCTAGATTCTTTCTAAATTACATATGATTATGAAAAGGGAAAAAAAAAGAATCTTTAATTAATTTAAAGTATTCAGTTTTATAGATGTGACTAAACTGTGATAATTAATGTTATAGGTGCGGTCAGAACTTACAGTTAAGTCACAAACTTCATCAAGTCGAACAAGGGTAAGAGCAGCTTTTTTTATTTATTCTTATTATTATTTCGTCTTTTTGCATGAAAAAGCTAAAGAAAAAGCTAAATTCATGTGTTTGTGTTTATTCTGGTTATAGAGTACCAGCGCTGGGATGTCATCCACAAGTGGACTGGACTTTTTTCGCAACTTGGGAAGGGGAAGAGGAAGAGGTAAAATTAAAAGACAGTTTTACATTTAGTAGTTAGTTTTAGGGCTGTCAAATGACAATTTTTATTGGATTAATCATGGGGTTCCTTTGGATTAATTATCTCCACCAAGGAGGTATTAAAATGGGGTCCGTTTGTCTGTCAGCAGGATTACGCAAAACGTTCTGAATGGATTTTTAATGAAACGTTCACTAATGATAGATAATGGGTCAAGGAAGAAGCCATTAGATTTTGAGCAATGAAGGTCAAAGGTCAAGGTCACAGTAAAGGTCAACATCTAAAACACATCAGTGGTAATATCTCAGGATTCAGACAAGATAGAATCTGGCGGGTTTTTTTACATTGACGTGGTCTCACCTTCAGCCTACAGCCTTATGTCAGCCTACAGTTCTGTCGCAAGAATTAATTTTTTTTGCTCAAATTTCCCACAAATTACACTAAAACAAAAAAATGCAGAGAAATTATTTGAAGAAGATCCACACAGTCCTGCTGACAGACAAACACACGAACACACAGGCAGAGGTAATAAATACAAACACTGGCAGAACATTGTGCAAAAAAAAATTTGTTATTCCCCAAATGTCTGACCTATTTGTCAGAAGCTGATTTTTTTATTTTTTGGCTTTCCTTTCTTTTCTTTTTCAGACGGCTACAACGTCACCTCTACCGGTGGAAGGACTTCTTACAATACTTGATGACGTGTATGGAAGCATCTTATCATCTGGGATAACAACCAACAAACACAAAGATGTTTCATTCCACTCATGGTCCTTCTCCATTGCAGCTATAACTCACAGTATGAAAACATAAAGTGGCATTTTAAGTAGAATTGATATTTGGGGAAAGGATGAAAGATTATTATAGCTATTTTCTGAAGTACTGTATTGCCACTGAAAGACACTGTGCAATTTACTGTAGGAAATTATGTTGTTTTAATGTCTTGGTTTTATCATTAATGATTGCATCATATTTTTTTTTCTGTGTTGTGGGGGAAAAAAAACATGTATTATTCAATTTCTATTTAACATCACTCAGTAAATGTGTATTACATGGCATCATGTGACTGTCATAAACAAGAGAACTCAAATACAAAGTAAAGGAGCTCAGGATCAGGAATGGACTTTAATTGCACCGTGGGGTTTCTGGGAGACCCTCTGACTCACGTGTGCCTTAGACTCATGTGTTTCAAAATGGGTCAGGTGGGTTTCCGATCGCAGCTGACCCCTGGCACCTGTTGTATGTGGGCGAGTCACCGCCCTGGCGACGTGACGCGGTTGGTGTTGCATCCTCCCTTTGCATCCGGGGAGAGAAGGCGAGTCTACCGCGAAGTCGTCCGGGCGCGAGACCCTTCCTGGCTGACCCAGGGCCGGTCACAGCATACTGCCATGGAGGTAATGCGCCTGGTGTGTGCACAAGCCAGAACCACAATCGCACCCTGTATATATACATATATAAAACATGCTAAAATTCACAAAAAACTATGAAATATCCAAAATATATTTAAAAAAATATCTAAAATAGAGGAAAAAAAAATCCCAAAAAATTGATAAAATATCCAAAACATATGCAAGAACCATGAATATGAATGCACTTGACATGTTTATTCAATATTTGAAGCTTAACAACTGTTCCATTGAATTGTGTTGAAAATTTTAATCAGATAAATCATCATGTTGGATTGATCTGTGTTGAAGCCCATTTGTAGATGTAGATCATTCATTAGCCTACATTCTAAATAGGGACAGATATCACTGACACAAAAAACTGTCAAAGTTATACAAAAATAAGCTTCTTTCTTTCAACAGTTTTGATGTTTTTATGATATCACCATAGCAAATGCAAAACAGTTCACTGTAGTTTACTTTGCTAATCAAATCAGGCAGAAAAGGCCTGCTTACACACACAGTCAACTTGTTTATTCAAAAGGTGCATCACAATTTGGCTCCAAAGCTATCAGTCAAATAGAATTCCAAACAATCAAAAATGGTTGGAGGGAATTATGGCATTTATTTATCACTAGTGTAAAAACTACAGACAGACAGACAGACAGACAGACAGACAGACAGAGATAGATAGATAGATAGATAGATAGATAGATAGATAGATAGATAGATAGATAGATAGATAGATAGATAGATAGATAGATAGATAGATAGATAGATAGATAGATAGATAGATAGATAGATAGATAGATAGATAGATGTACCATACAGTACATCTGCTACAACTTCAAAACCAAGACAAGGGGACAAGCAAAAATTTACATTGATATGTTTACACAGCCCTTCTGACATCACGGGGACCAGAATTCTGAGAATTCTGTCAAAATGAATGCAATAGCACGGATTAATCTATCATGATGATTGATGTGATTAAAAATTTTAACGCAATTAACCCTTGTGCGGTCCTTCGGGTCAAAGAGACCCGGTGGCTCACAAATGTACCTTTTTATACGTACTGTAGGATGCCATTGCTTACTACTGAAAACAGTAATATATCCTTGGGGGGTGCGGTGATGAGTCTATGGAACTGAACTTTGGAATCTGGGTTTTTAAGACCCGATCGTAGGACACCAGCCTGTGCGCCTTTTACGAAGGACCACACAAGGGTTAAATGGAACATTTACATATATATTGTATTATTATATCGTTTATAGTCGTTTTGTCAAAAGTATTGAATAAACATGTTCATTGGATATATATTCCTATTTTTGCATATATTGTAGATATTTTTCACATTTTGTGGTGTTTTTTTCTATATTTTCTAAGAATTTTGAATATGTTTTAGATGTTTTCCATCGTTTTTTTTTTTTTGTCATCATCTGAACCCACTTTATGCTCACTAGGGTCACTGGGGTCTAATCCATATATATATATATATATATATATATATATATATATATATATATATATATATATATATATATATTTGAGATTAATGGAACTCTATATCATGTTCAGAAACATATTTTTGTGTTTTGTGTGAGTGTTATTAAATTTAGTTTCGATATGAGAAGCCTTTTGAATAGGAACATTATCTGCCTGTTCATATATGTAAAACAAGGCTCATAAAAAAGTGTTATGACAGTCACATGCTCTAGAAAAAAAAATGATTCAATGTTTTTATGGTACTTGTAATATACTGAAAGAATTTATTTGGTCTTTTGTCATCTTGTTTTACATTCTGCACTTTATACATTAAGTTTACTTTTGATCTGCTGTTCACTTTGAAATCCAGTTTTATTTTGTTTGGTACTGTATTTGTGCAATACAACATATGTATGATTTAAACATTACCATCATATATCTGATGCAATTAAACGCTTTTAAAATCTAATAACCATAGTCCCTTATTTATTAATCCAATTGCTTTTCAATAATTTCAGTATTTTACGGCTCTGTGTGCCAGTGAAACTAAATTAAAGTCCATGCTGTGTACATTTATTGGCAACGTTATCTGATATGCAAAGGTTATTTTTCCATTTTTATTTCTTCCATTGTAGTGTTAGTACTCCAAGCAGAGGGAGCAAAAGTACTCACATTCTGTACTTCAGTAGAAGTAGAGCTTCTTGTGTCTGATAAAAATAGAAGTACTGATTCAACTCCTTAACTGAAGTAAAAGTAAAAAACTTCTCAATTGTAATAGAATAAAACATTATATAGTAAAACTCCTTTTTTTGCCATAAATGAAATAATACTTATTTAAGCAGGGAAAAAATATTGAAAAGCTTCAAACTATCAAATCAAATTTATTCTCCATTTAAAGCAATGTAAAATTTCAAAGTGATCCACAATCTCTTCCAGATCACCACCAAAATGTAATCATTTGTTCCTTGTGACACGCCCAACACATCCTGAATTTGATCAAAATCTGAACTTTTTGCTTAATCCTGCTGACAGACAAACGGACTCCTTGACGGACCTCTCTTCATTCGAAGGGGGCTGATCTGCCTATAAATTATCATTTTTCTGTCATGCAAATCACCAGAATATGTTTTTTTGTTGTTGTTTTTTTTAAGTCAGAGTAATAAACAGCAGGTTGGAGGCTGCTTTAGAGCAGACATGTTGACTTTCAACATAGCTGCATTTCCATGACCAGTTTTTTATAGCGCTTTATAACTATTGTCACATCCGCTCCAAACAAAGTCACAATGTGTATTTTCAATTAATTGTCATCATAACTTAAGCACATTTTATTATAACCAACATTGTCATGAGGAAAGAGTGTGGTGAAAGAGGACTGTTTTATTTCTGTCTTTAGGTGATTTTAGGGACTTCACAGCATCAGTATAATATGAAATATAGGCCAAAAATATCAGCTACTCTCTCTGACACTGTTAAACTCTCCCTCACACACTGTCAGACCCCCCTCACACTTTCATTTGCCACTACTTCTTCAGTTTCACGCTTCAATGGTTATGACAAACCATTAATATAATGCAAAGACTGGTGAATTTTTACAAGTTTCCATTTTATACAGAATAAACCTAGAGAAAAAATAGAACATGTAGTGAAACTGCTGATTATAATATATTGAAATAAATAAGAAGAAAGAGTAGAAGAATAAATATGAGGATAGCGTGCCTGCATAGTTCTGAGGTACTATTTTATGGTAGCAGACAGGGTCAAATGCACAAGAAAAAACACAAACATATAAAACAAATACAACACAAGTGAAGCTGCAAGAGAAAAATGCTGCAATAACAGAAACCAAGAAGAAGCAAAAACATACAAACCCCCAAAACAACTGTAAGAGAGAAACACTGCAAATGCACTCTACAACTAAACAGAAGTTTACCAAAATAAAACGGAAGAAGACAACGGTGGATGAAGACTAAGATGAATTTGAAGTTCATTAATTTAACAGATTAAATTATATAATTATACATAAAAGATGAAGGGAAACATACCTTTTCACGTTAATCTGTTAAATTAATTAACTTAAAATTCGTGACGAATGACAAACTGGTGGTCAGCACATTTAAGATAAAACTGAGAGAGAGTTTGATAGTGTGTGAGTGACAAACGCTGATATTTCTGGCCTACATGACCCCTCATAGTATAAGACAGTCTGCAAAAAAGAGAAGCTTTGAGATAAATGAAGGATCTATCAGACCTGATTTGAAAGTGTTTGTTGTAAGGAAAGCAAATTGTGAGTTTGGCAGCTGCTCTGTGACCTACTGAAGGAAATGTGTGATTTGGTAGACAAATATCCATGGAAAACTGAAAAGGCTTTGTGCGTGTGCTGAGCAGCTCTGATGAAGGCATGTCACTGATGCAAATGGTCTTTCATCACAAAAGCCAAGCATTAGTGTTCAAAGTGCGCACACACACACACACACACACACACACACAGTCTGACAGAGGATCTTATTGAAGAACATGCTCTACAGTTGGATACCTTTTTGCTGAGCAGGTTTATGGGTCCTCTTCTGCTTTTTGTACTCTGGTGCTTATAAAGTTAAAGGTGAGTGTTTCATTTATTTATTTATTTATTTTAATCCATCAGATCTAAAAGGTTTGACAAAGACTGAGGGATTTTACCTCAAATGTTGCATAGTGCTGTTCCGTGAAAAAATATGAACGTGGGAATTTACACTTAAAATTCTATTTCAAGAAAAGGTTGGTATAGTGGAGAAAAAAAGGACTGAGGATAAAATAGAATAACCCCTACAGAAGTCCACTCTAATATATTCTGTATACCCAGTCCAATTGGTTCAAATTCTGGAACATTTTTCAGTCTGGATTGTTAGTGGCATTTTTCCATCACATATATATATATGTCATGTATGACTTTTAGCCAATCAGTTGTTTTAAAAGGATTGGGTTTCAACCATCTGCTTATGATAGCTTGTCCATGTTTTCAAATGCAATTTTTCCTCCAAACATAGAATCAAACCTGTATTATATTTGGAATATTTGTCCCAAAGACAGTTTCTAGGTATGTGTGTATTTCTTGTAGGTATGTTATTAAAGCAGGATATTCCCAAAAAACATGGAAATGGTTGACCTCGATTAGTCCACAAACTCTCCAGCATCTTATATTAGGCATTTATTTCTATTATTATTAAAATGTACATAACCTTAGGCCATGAGATGATAATTTATTGTTGATATATATACATTTACATGCCTCAATAAAAAATAAATGTAAAAAAAACAAGTAAAAACATGGATGTGAAAACTTCAGGCTGACTACTGACCATCAATAATAGATTAGATTAGATTTAATTTATTGGTCCCTGTGGGGAAATTTGTCTTCACTGACTGACATAGACATCAACATTGTGGGGGGCGGCCATGGCTCAGTTGGTAGAGGGGGTCGTACAGTCACCAGCACCAGGTTGGTTGGTCTGTTGTGTCCTTGAGCAAGACACTTCACCCTCCTTCCCGCCAGTGTCACTCACACTGGTGTATGAATGTTTGATGGTGGTCAGATGGGATGTAGGCACAAAATGGCTGCCATGTGTCTGTCACTCTGCCCCAGGGCAGCTGTGACTATAAATGTAGTTTACCACCATCAGAGGGTGCATGTGAGAGCGAATGAATAATGGGTCACTAATGTGAAACACTTTGAGTGGCCAAAAAAGCACTATATAAATCCATTATTATTATACAACAACAGCAATGACAGTAGGTGGACATAACCAGGACTGTTGACGACTTTGGCTGTGACGAAATAATCTGATAATCACACAATTCACAATGTCTATACATTTAAGGATTACTAAGTAATATAATAGTTTGGTACCAATCTGAAAGTTCTGTGACCCTCCATTCTAGGGTTATAACTGATAATCTGATTTTGATCTTTTAGTTAATTGTGACCTTGACCTTTGACCTTTACTCAAATGGATCATTGCATCTGATGCACATTAGCTACATGCAGGGTAAGATTTATAAAAAAAAAAAACAGAGCGGGTATGGGGTTTTTTTTTACCCCAAAGAAAAAGCTTGCATTTGATGTTATGGGTCTGTGTCTGTGGTGGTCATTTGATTTCTGATTTCTAATCAGGAAGTGGAAAATGGGTAAAGGTCCCTCTCACCTACTGTCTGTCGGGGAAGGGGACCACACTGAACCCTGACACGCCCCGGCGCACGCCGTCCATGCTCTTGCATGGACGGCGTAACACAGCAAAATCACAGATGAAAAACTGCTGCTAGTTTTATTTTCCCCAATTAATGGTAAAAAAAAACAACTCCCAGAATGCACCTGTCCCTCTGATGATCTCTATCAATGCACTGGTAGATATTTACCCCCAGGAATGTGTGTATTTCAAGTTTCTCGGTCATGCATTTTGATCACAAGACCCTAATGGTCCAAAGCTCCCCACCCAGGCTATATGTATATGCCCATGTCATTTCATGGTGATATCTAAAGCATTCATTGAGTTATAGCATGATATGTCTCTGTGGACGTGGACACACACACACACACACACACACACATAATCTCAGCCAACCAATGTTAGGCGAGATTAAAAACATTCATGTATTATTGTTATTACTATTCTCCCACAACTGAAGTTGAGTTAAGTCTTCTTTTTAGCACCATCTTACATGTACGACACTGCACTAGCATCATTTTACTGTTGCCTAGTGTTGGTATGCTGTTTTATGACAACAGTTAAAAATAGCTTCAACAAGAAAATGAAGTGGGCACAAAAACCGTAAACCACTGTGGGCGCTTTCAGGAAAGTACAGTGCTTTGTTACATAAAGCAATGAAAACTAACACCAACTCAATGTTTGACTTGATAATCCAAATGCAAAGTGATGCAAATGAGCACTGGTTTACATAAAATAAGATTCCATTCACACATATTTCATAATAAAGGGAAAGAAAATAAAAGAAGGAAAGAGTAAGGTTTTATATGAACATGTTACAATAGAACTGTTACATCATCAAACTGAAATTTAAAATAGCAATTTGGATTCAGGACTATGGGTGAAAATGTATATGGCAGATGGTTTTATAAAAAGGTAGTACTGATAGAGACAAGTAAACTGGAATATGATTTTGGCATCTATTTTTATATACCGACTGTACTTTCTATATACAAATTGTAATAGCATAATAGGATTGGTTTTATGGTTAATATAATAATAATAATAATAATAATAATAATAATAATAATAATAATAATAATAATAATAATAATAATAATAATAATAATAATAATAATAATAATAATAATAATAATAATAATAATTGTAGTAGTATTGATAACATTTTCTCAACTTTACCAACTATAACAATGTCCCACCACTAGTACATATTCTGGATTTGAAATTTACTTCTAAACACCTAGAACTAATATTGTAGTGACTTGATATGATTTTTGTTTGCTAAATAAATTACCACCATTTATTTTAATACTATATTGGCATTTTGCATTTTTCTCTAAAAATCTGGTATCTGGAACAACAGTAGGGTCACTTCTATACAATATTATACTGTGTGTCTCCTATTGGCCATTACATTAAGTTCACCCTGTTACACTGGTTTCAGTACAGGCTCGTGTTTTTCCATTTGCCTTGTATTAGCTGACACTGTGCTAGTGGCACAGATAAAGGGATGAGCTACAGACATTCATAGACATTCATAGTCTATGCTGTTGGTTTATCTTTTATGCTTTTTTTCTCCACTAGAATAACAATGAATTCCAGGACACTTATCTACTTAATTGGTGCCATTTTCATCTATTATCAGGTAAATGTTTCTCTTAATCTAAGATGTTACATCCCAAAACTGTTTGCTTTTTTAAATACTATATTTTTGAGTTTTAACATAAATTAGGGCTGTCAAATTATTAAAATGTTTAATCACATTAATCACATGGTTGCTTTGTTTTTTGAATAATTTTGAATAATCATGATGAAATATAATTTTTTTAAATGTAGATTAACTGTTTAATTTTCAGTGATCAAACAGACTCAAGAAAGAAAGGAATAAATCTGCACTGAATGTGTTTATCCAAACTGATGATGCATTAGCCTAGTGATGTTAAAATGAGGCTTCATGAAGCATTAGTTGTTTTTTTTAGTCCTTTAGATGGAGCTCTGTGGTCAACAAAGGTTGAAATTGTTGAAATTTTCAACCCTTTCTTGGACAGAGAGCTTCATCTAGAGGACTAAAAAAACTAATGTTTCATGAAGCCTCATTTTAACATCACTAGCATTAGTGCTAGCATTAGCCTAATTCTAGCATTAGCCTACTTCTAGCATTAGCTCTGTACTTTAATTCTCCACAAATTACACAAAAATACAGAGAAAAAAATATACACAACATGCTCAAATCACCTAAAATTCCAAGAAATATAAACTACAACAAAAAGGGTTTTTTAGCATTACCCTAGTGCTAGCATTAGCCTAGTAATAGCATAATCCCAGACTAACGTATACTTCACATTAATGTGGTATTTTAAGATGGAAGTGCTTTGGTTAGTGTGAAAAACACTTCACGCTGGTTGAGTGTTCTGTCTTGTTTTTTTTTTTTTTTTACTTGAATTTCCCACAAATTACGCAAAAATACAAAACATGCGTAGAGAAAGATATACACAACATAGTAAAATCCCCTAGAATTCACAAAAATATTAACTAAAACAAAACGTAATGAAAAAATCCAAACCATATTCAAAAACTCTACTAAAATACAGGGAAAAAACACCAAAAAATTTGATAAAATATACAAAACATGCACAAAAATATAAATATATAACAAAACAACTATAAACAACTGTTCCATTTAACTGCTTAAAATGTTTTAATCTGATTAATCATGATGATTGATTAATCCACATGAATGTGTTCATTTTGACAGCCCTAATATAAACATATGATGGTGAATCTTTAAATAATGTTCTTTAGTGGTTGCACGTTGGACTGTGTCATTTGCTAATAGCATTAACACTGTGTTCTTGTCTCCTCTTGTCATTCCAGGTCATTGCACGTAAGTCAATTTGATTCATTCCCGCCTTCCTCTCATTGCTTCCATTAGTCCTAAAAAAAATTTAAATTTAAATTTTTTTTTTTTAATTTTTCCTCAAAGTTTCAGTGTGTAATACCTAGTGATCTCAGTGGTAAAGTTGCAGTTGCCATGTTGTGTCCTTGTATCAGCATTACCTGTAGTGGCCATGAAAAAAGAAAAGTCGTTCTTTAATGGTAATTAATGTGTGTTGAGTTTTTTTCATCTTAACATTTGTGGCCCATTTCTACCACTGAAAAAAAAAATCACGATGAAAAGTCATAATTATAAGATAAAAAGATCTGTGTTTTTATTGGCGGAAATGGGCGTCCCTATTAAAGTGACACAGTTCCATACGCCTGAAACATTAATTCTGGGTAAGTGGAGAAACATTCTGGTTATAAAACTGACAGAGAGACCGAGAGATAAATATATACATTACTGTACGTATCATCTCATTGACTATGAGGGAGCTACCAATGATGGTTTTCATAACCCTTTGACCCTCATTCATCACAGAGTTACTGTTGTTTTGTGAGTTTTTCCAAGTGTACTCATTGAAACTTTATTACAGTACGTATTTGTTATTCATCACTGCGTTATCAATAGAAATTAAACAGGAGATAATAAAAAAAAATATGAAAGTGACACGCGGTTGAGTGATATCGAAAAGGAATATGGCTGAAATTTGTCTAGCATCGGTAAAATGTTGAAGCAGAAGGTTGCATTAAAATCAGTGACCCCTTCGAAAGGCATCTCTGTGATATTAAAAAAAAGGTCATCACTGAACGACCAGATGGAGAAACTGTTACTCATTTGGATAAAGGAGAAAGAAATTCTAGGAGATACAATGACTGAGGCGATTGTTTCAGAAAAAGCATCTGACATATTCAGTGATCTGATGATGGAGGGTGGGGGCGAGGGTTCTGACCCCCGGACTTTAAAGCATCGTGTAGGTGGTTTGAGAAATTTAAGAAAATGACTGGGATTTTTATAATTTTCAAAGGGTTTGAGGGGTAGTATTGGGGGCCTTAGAACGAATTAGGCCTTTTACATATAAAATGTGACTATTTACAAAAAATTCACGGTACGAAAACACTTCTGGAATGAATTAATTTTGTTAGTTCAGGTACCACTGTGCTATTATTATTATTATTGTATTGAAGCTTTAACCGAGTTCCTACTGTAAACTGTTGTCGTAGAGGACATCTACATCGCTGAGCTGATGGTGGAGGGCAACGTCACGCTTGAAGCAGAGACGATTATGTCAGTTCTGAATACAACCACAAATCTCGAAGTGACAGTAAACGGAATCAGACACACAGTGACCCTCGTACAAAGTGAAATTATAGCAGGTATTTTCCCAGACTTCCTGTTTGGCTACATTTACATGATTTTTTTTTTTTTATTCTGAATGATTTCTTCTGAATAAAATAATTTGGAATTAAAGCCATTTCCTTCACCAAAATCTAATAACTAACTAATCCTTTCAAATATTTTGGGAGGTTGAATATTTCTGATCACAACTGTTGAGGAAATTAGGCCAAATACTTTGAAATCCTACTTATAGGGTTAGGGTTAGCTTCACCGCTAACTGGTTTATTGAGAGGAAAGTTAACATTAAACAATACTATGGAAAAAAATATCTAAAATAATAAAGCAAAATTCTAAAAAACCAGAAAAATTATACAAAAAACTAATTGTATAGGCTTAAAGGGATAGTTCACTATTTTTCACATGAATCTGTATGCTATCACCGTCTTTACTCTGGTGCACCCACAGTGACTTACCCCCGACAGTGTCCTGTGAGTCGAGTTTTGGTCAAAGCGAAAGTAGTCCCGGCAGGTTTCCTGGGGTCAACAAAATAAAACGTGTTTCTTTTCAAAACAGTATGTGTTTGAATGATTGATTTATTTGCATAGTCACAGAACAAAAACTCACACCGTGTAATTGCTTGGAGCTACTTTCTCTCAATAGCGATCAATGCGCGTTGTCACTGCTAACAGCTGTGCGCCTGCACATAGCAGCCCCAAACACTGCCGAACAACTGATGAAAGTAGTTTGCTAAGGTGCACAGCTGTTAGCAGTGACAACGCACATTGATCGCTATTGAGAGAAAGTAGCTCCAAGCAATTACGAGGTGTGAGTTTTTGTTCGAAGACGGTTTGTTTTGCAAATAAATCACTCACTCTAACAAATACTATTGTAAGAAGCAACACATTTTACTTTGTTGACCCCAGGAAACTTTTCAGGACTACTGTTGCTTTGACCAAAACTGGACCAGAACTGGGCTCAAACGACACTGTCGGAGGTAAGTCACTGTGGGTGCACCAGAGTGATACAGATTCATGTGAAAAATACCAAACTATCCCTTTAAGGATAGATTTGCTGTAAATCCAATCTTTTCTGTTAGTAATCTTTTATTTCTTGCTAGAGTGCATCATTATTGGACCTGAAACCACTTGCAACTGTTCTGCTGGGTACATCTGGAGCAATGAAGTATGCTACGATTTCAACTGTTGCAGTGATAATTCATGCTCAGCAAATGTGTCCTTCACTACGCCCCTCTGCATTAGCAAGTTCCCAGGTACAGACTTCAACAATGACACATGATCTTTGAATTTTTTACAAATGTACGTAAATGTAGAATAAATTTCAAACTGATCCAGAATCCAGGATCTCTTCCAGGTCATCACCAAAAACATAACCTCCTTGGCGGACCTCTCTTCATTCGGAGGAGGGAGGTCTAGTCTAGGTTCTAGTTGTTGTTGTTTTTTTAAATTCCCTTTTTTTCTTGTGTTTCCTATTATATTATATTATATTATATTATATTATTTTATATTATATTATATTATATTATATTATATTATATTATATTATATTATATTATATTATATTATAGACCTCTTACCTGGGGGGACAGAGCCTTCTCTGTAGCCGCCCCAAACCTCTGGAACTCACTTAACACTTTTAAATCACTTTTAAAAACTCATTCATTCAAGATTGCTTTTAATGTTTGATTACTTTTATTCTGTCAGTTTTAATGTGTGATTACTCTGTTATCTATTGTTTTATTGTCTTATTGTTCTATGTTTTGTTTAAATTTTTTTGTACTTCATGTAAAGCGTCTGAGTTCCATGAGAAGCACTATACAAATAAAATGTATTATTATTATTCTTATTCTTCTTCTTCTTAATATTATTATTATTATATCCACCTTATATGGACAAAATTCTACATCATATCAGATCTGAAAGTCATTATATTCATGTTTAATAGTTGACATCAATGGGTCAGTCTCACTAAATATAAGCACGTGGACCGAGGCCAAAACTGCTGCGGTAAGAAAACAAAACTCTTGTGAAATTTATGTTTAAATATTATCAACTACTATTTACACTTCACTACTGCATGCTCAACTGACTGCATTTTTTATTCTTCAAAGCTTGTGACTGCCTTTAAAGGACTAAATGGATTTGAGTTCCTGAACATAACTGCTCAAAGGTATTGTCATTTGTAATAATAATAATTTCCCTATTTCACATGTTGGGCTCTAGTTTCGCAGACCAGGCGTAAGCAGGGCGCAGCTGGTCTGCACTGCCCTAATGGGGTGTTCAGGTCATAAAGTTTAAGGAATTGAAGCATTAAAGTTTTGGTGACTATTCCTGATACCTCTCTTTGACATTACACTTTAATTTTATTTGGATTTTGGTAGGAATGAGAAATAACACATTTTCTTTTGTTTGGTTTTTCATTTGTGGAAAAAAAGGAATTTTGAAGTGCACAATTGAGCACATATTTCAAATGTTTACCATAGATTACTACAGCTGTCAACGTAGTAATCTATGAAAAAAAAAAAAGAAAAAGAAATTTACTGTAATAAAAAAAAATATGTTCCCTATTTGGGGCTGACATTAATGGAAATTCAGCATTGCACACCATCAGTTGGCACCTTGCATTTTTGCTGATAATTTAATGGATATTGGTCCAGTAGTTTTTGTGTAAAACTGCTTACAAACAGACAGACAGACCAACAAACTAACTCAAAAACAATACCTCTCTCCCCTTTGTGGTGTGGGGTAATGAACGTTCATGAGTCTAAGCACTTATGAACATCATTACCTCCGCCAAGAAGGTTATGTTTTTGCCAGCATTCCTTTGTTGGTTTGTTTGTGTAGAAGATAACTCAAAAATGTATGGACAGATTTTGATGACATTTTCATGGTAGGTTGGTAATGGGGAGATCTGGAAAGGGTTAGAAAGGAGGGGGGTCCCTACGTTTGCAGAGGTCTGTGCTCTCAGAGTGCTTTTCTAGTATTTAATTTGTGTTGGTTGGATATCTTTTTGTCAAAAGAAACTGCAATACCTTGAGTCAAAAATTACATCAGGTGGACACTTTTATCCAAACTGACAGTGTTGTACCTGAACGAGTTCATTGAACGATCGTTCACGAACGATATTATATTTTTGACGAATGTGAACGACTCGTTCACTTTTGCCAAATGAACGGGAAGTTGTGAACGCGGTTTTTTTTCTGGCATTTATTGAACTGCGCTCTTATGTAGTTCACATTTCGTTCTTATCACGTTGTAATTATTGAGTCCTATAAGGTATAAAATGGGATCAAAACACAGCACTGAACAAATTTTGGAAACATAATGTTGTGGAATAGCCAATGAGAAGTGTTGTGGGCAGGGCAGAGAGAGAGAGAGAGAGGGGGGGGGGTACAGAGAGTTTTTGGGAGCAGAGAAAAAGAGTTAAATGTACCAAGTGTGACTGGCGACCGGAGCAGGTGTTGTCTTGTTCTTGGAAATAAACATTGAAAACAAAGCTCACTGAAACCGCTCCTTGTATTCTAAGAATTGCAGAGGGAAGTTAACCCCGGGGTAAGGTACTTGCTTCAGCCCTGGAGAGGCGGCATTTGCCCCTGATTTCCTGACTACGGTGAGGATAACGTCAGGAACGGTTAATAATAAGTTTACAATAATTACACAAAAAAAGAACGAAAAAGTTCCATTTTGCAATCCATGAACTTCTAGTTCATAATTTGGAAGAATGAACGATGAACTGAACTTTGAACTAGTTCCTAATCAAGGTGAACTTTCCCAACACTGCAAACTGACTTATAATAGAGGACATAATTATAGCCTCAAGCACCAGCCATGCAAGGTAGACAGGAAATATACTGAACAATAGCTGCAAATGCTCTCTGGGGTTAGTAAGGTTGTTTTTTTTGTTTTTTTTTTCAAATACTTGATACATGGTCACGTGGAGTAGACATCAACAGAAACATCATGCAGCATGCCTAGAGTCTACCCTGGGTCTGGGCCAGCACAGGCATCAGTGCAGTAGATAATCACAAAAGAGGAGTCTTCAAATTAGGCATCCAGTCTCATTTGATTCCAGGCAGTATGATTTTAGAAGTCATTTATAATAAATAATGTAATATAATAAATCTATAAATCCCAATTCAGATCATGAAGCCATGTTATGATGCTGTCTGACCTTGACTTAATGTGTGTTTGATCAAGCATATGGTATCTTCTAAATGTTACAGGTCAGGAGCCACCATTGTTGACTTTCAGACAAAAGTTAGTGTCAAATTTCCGACCTTCAGACTTCTGAACATAGTGTCAAAACTGGAAAAGCAGCTTACAGCTGTACTTCGTGTTGACACTACAGGTTAGTACAAATAACTCTGCTTTTCCTTTTTAGCTGTTGAGACAGTATGTGCTTTTCCTGCTGTATGTTTTAGGTACGTCCACTCATATATAGTATATATATATGTTGTTTGCCCATTTGTTTGTTCTTTATACAAGTTGGTGTTAAAGTACGATCAAACCAGATGAGTTTCCGCCAAGATCTGTTTTTCATTGCATGTTAGCAAATTGAATTTTCTCAGAATGTAGGAATAATGGATGCAATGGCACATGTTATTCACTTTACAGTATATATTGTGGATTTTTGAAACAGGTTAATGTAATAATGGATTTGATTTCTATAGCACATTTCAAGGTACCCAAAGTTACTCACATTATTGATCTATTATTCCTTCATTCTAACATTCTACTTCTTCTATTCTTTTTATTGCTTACCTTGCATCTCTATTGTTGATTGTTTACTGCTGATGTTACCAAATAAAGATAGATCCAGGTAACTCCTAGTGAACAAAGAGGAAGTTAATTAAAAAGCCAAGGTTAGATCAGAATAAAAAAGCCAACATATTTCGACCATATGGGTCTTCCTCAGGGCTTAGTAAATGAGGAATGTTGTATGCATGATGTCCATTCAGTCCTATATCCTGAGCTTTTTCAGTAACTCATGATAGCATTTTCACACAGGGATGGTCACCATAGAGGCCCCAGCTGACCAAGTTTGCTATCGCTCCAGCACAAAGCTAAAATGTATATTTGAAGAAGCCACAGATGCTGCTGGTTGGAGCATGAGCAATGAGAATTCATGGTTTCAACTCAATGCCGGCACCGCGGTTTCACTGGACTACACCTGCAGCACACCAGAATACAAGTCGTGTGTTGAAGTTACACTGAATGAGGTGACAGGTTTCTGGCAAGGTTAGTGTTACATGGACAGTCTCAAAGTTAAAGGTTTATTTGTCTCGCATGGAGAAATCGTTCTTGGACAGACTCCAAATAGAGGTTTACGAGAAATTTCCCAGAATACAATGCAAATCCTTTTAAAAATGGCAGCATGTGGAAAAGAAGTACACAAATGTAGTAGTTTCACCATAATTAACAGTTATTAAGTTGTGATAACTGTTGTATAAAGTTTGACATTGTTGCATAGGACTTATCAGTACGTTGTAGCAGTGCAAACCCCTACGGCGTAGTACCCATGGTCAACATTGACCAAAGGAGGCCTACTTCTAGCTGTTGTTAAAGGACATCCCTATCAACACACAACCTACAGATGGGTGAAAATGGAAAGGAAAAGCTGATTAAACTTGTCTTTGAAAAACCCAATTCAGACCAAAGATGAATTTGTGTAACTTAGAGTTCAGCAGTTATCAGCACACTGGACAGATTACTAGTTCATAATATAAATGATTAACTAAATAAGAATAATTTTTGTGTCTTTAGGTTCTCTGGTTTTCTGAATTCATGCCTATTTTTGCTGCTGAATCTGAATAATGTGATTTATCTGTGATATAGAACTAGCATGTTTTGTTCATTTATAATAAAGTTACTTATTTCCTACAGGCAAATATGAGTGTGGATTCAGCAAGGGTTCAGTGCGGCATACAGCCAGAGCACCGCTAAGAGTTGCACTCCTGCCTGATGAGATTATTTTAAAGATCAGCCCTATTACATTGGACTGCAGTGAAAGTGATAAAAAAATTTCTGGCACTGCTACCATCCTGAAAAGTAAAGAGAATTTACAAGTGAAGTGGAGCTACAGGGGTGGAATACAGGGTACTCTACAGCCCAATGGTAAGATGACACAGTACACTACAGTATTTCTGACATCAGCACATCATGTACAACATTATGGAGATACAGATATGACAACACAATATTGCTGCAGGTGTGAATATAAGTGCAAGTTAACCATTAAACTCTATACATTTTTCATCTCAGATAAAGGAGATTACCTGGAATATAAATTCGACTGTTCCATTGATTGTGGAAAAGAAAAAGAAAAACAACCACAGTATTTTGAAGTTACTTTTTCTAATACGAAGGGTCAAAAAAAAACTGCAAGAGTGGACATTCCAGTAATTTATGGTATGATATTGATAAAGTCTGAGTTATCTTTAAGCCATATGATAAATTATAGAAACTAGAAAATGTTTCATGTGAAATGAGCTAATTCACTGTTTTGTTTTGTTTTTCTTTAAATAGATAACTTTTTTTTTTGGCTGTTGCACCTCTCTAGGCCACGACATAAATGTCATACACCTGTCATGAACACAGTTTTGCTTAAGGTTAAAAAGTTGGATGCAAAAATGTTAAAACCACTATAACTGTAAATAAGATGTTTTACCCTGGTCTCTAACACTCCCATTTATTGTCCTGTATTGGTTGATTTTTTTAAGCGGGTAAACCTGCTTGTGGCGAGGAGACAATCCATGGAGAAAAATGGCCAAAAACACCAGCTGGAAACACTGCTATTAAGAGAATATGTGGAGAGGGCCGGGTGGGCTTTAAGTCACGTACCTGTAAAGGAACTAAGTGGATGCCAGTATATTCCAACTGTGTCAGTGAAAAGATCAAAAAACTTACCAATGAAGTAGATGTAAGTAGCCTTCTAACTTGACCTTTTTGTAATACTTCAGTTTGGGCTCAGAATGTAGCTAAGGAGCCAGGGGGGTTTTACAGATATGGGCTGTTGCAAAAGGTTGTGGGTGTTTTTTTAGTTTTTACTACCCTCATATAATAATACCTGTCCGCACAACCTTGCGAGACAACTCCTGGAGTGATGCTACAGCCTGAAATTCAAAATGGCCACCATTGGACATGAAGGCATATCAACTTTTGAACAGGTCGTGTAATATATTATTTTCAGCTATTTTGGGGGAGAAATGAATAGACAAAGTTCTAATTGTAAAATCCAAAGTCCAAATTATGAGATAAAAAATACAAATTATTTGATAAAACATCAAAATTATGACATAAAAAGTCAAAATTATGAAACAAAATGTGAACTTCAAAATCACTAAACAATTTTGTTCATATCTCTGGAACTATTTGTCTGATTGACTTCAAAACAAGTGTAAATGAAAGGTCATGACCTGGAGATACCTCACACCAAGACACCATATCCGTCTGGTTAAAGCTTGAGGGAATTTGGGAATATAATCCTAGCCCTGGATTCCAACAGCTTGTTTTGTCCAGTTTAAGTATTAAAAAAATCTATAATTTCGTGACTCAAAATTATTAAATGTGTTAGTTAGAAACTACTACTATCTGTCTATCCATGACTAATGTTTCAAAGTCTTACATGAATACATTTATTCCCTATTGTTTGTTGTTTGATTGTGGAAGTTATTAACAATGTACAATCATGACCAAAAGTTGTGGGAATGACACAGATTATTTTTTTTGCTTAAATGTGGTCTATTTTTCAGTGAATGTTGTTGACAGCAATGTAAAGCTACTAATTGTCCTTCAGTGTACCTGTGGATAAAAAAAGAAAGAAAAAAAATACATTTGATAGGAAAGAAAACTTGTGTTATTCCCAAAACTATTTGCCATGACTATAGCCTTTCTGGTCCTGAACAGATAAAAATACTCTTTGGATACAAAGGTCAAAAAACTTGAAAACCACTCTTCGAAAATTTACCACAAATTTTTGAAAGATGATATAGGTTGTGCTTATTCCTATAATTATCTTCATCTATATTTTCTCTTTTTTTCTCCCAGTATTTCCAACAGGGACTAGGGGCTACTCCAGAGGTGGCATTGAACATATTTGAGGGGCTTCGTAACAACAGTGATTTTGATTCAGGGTCAACTGACGCCATTGCCGACATCAATGCCTCCGTTAATATCCTAAAAGTTATGTCCACTGCATCAAATAAAGTTGCATTGGGAGGAAAGGTCCTGAGTGTAAGTTGTTGTTGATGATCTTGGTGGTATAAAATCTTGTTGTTACAGCTAATGTTATGCTATTCTTTCTTATTATGCTGTTATTGTTTACAACACTTAAGCATAAAGTGCTTTGAGTGCCTTAAAGGTGGAAAAATTTTATATAAGTGCAGCCATTTTTTCATTTAAAGTTTCAGTTCAGCATTTTGCATTTTCCTTTCTGATCACAATTTTGACATTTGTTGCTTAACTGAATATTTTAGGTTTCATACACACACACACACACAGACCTTAACATTGACTCCAATGGGCACTGAGAAAATCATTCATAAAACGGCATTAAACTTTCGTTTGCAAAAACATAAAACTCACTGTGTGATCAGGGGTGGACAGAGATACATTGACCCAAAAATTGTTGTGAAGTACGCCTACTAAAGGTGCGTTCACACTGAAAGAGACTGGGGCGATTCTGAGCGAAGAGCTGCCAGTATAATTTCACCAAAAAAATCTCAATACTCACAACAAATATGAAAAGTTGGAAATGTCTTAGAAGTAGAATTTTAATAATATTCCACCTATTGCTAAATATTTAGTGTAGCTATAGATCCACTACGATCTGTAAGTTAGAATATATATGTGTAAATGGTGAACTAAAACCAAATATAGTTTGTTTTCATAATGTAATTGTACTTTCTTTTGGTCTAAAACTGACAGAAAAGTTTGGATTTTTTTTTAGATTATTTATTCATTTAGTTTTTTGGGGGGGTTTGTACTGGTTCAGCCCAATTCAGATCAAATTTAGCTGAATGTGGAACTGAACTAAAATGAGTTTGACACCCCTGACATAGAACCATTTTGTTTAGCTCAATTATAAAAATGTGCCCTTTTTTTGTGTGTGTTTCAGCCTTTTGCAGATGCTGCTAGCAATATGTTGAACACCACCTGGAAAACAGTCAATGATTCTATTTTACACTCCATGTCATCAGCCTACCTTGAGTCTATGGAGGATCTAGTGGAGAATATTGACATGAGTAATGGCACCACAAATATACAGACTGAAAACCTCAACCTCAAATATTGCTTCGGTTCAGAGTGCAATGTGTCTCTGTTTGGTGTCAGTTTAAGCCTGAACCAGACCACTGGAGGAATGAAAACCTTTGCTGTGAAAAACATAATGGACAAACTAGGGAACCACATTAGTAACACAAATCCTATCGGTGTCTTGATATCAGCCACACTGGAAGACAGAAGTAATAACTCGTCTATAATCATTCAACTGAACTTTCCCACAGTTGAAATAAACCAAACTCAACCTTTGTGTGTCTTCTGGAATACCAAAAAAAAAAAATGGTCAGATACAGGATGTAAAGTCAAAACTAAAGGTAATAACTATACCATTTGTGAGTGCAACCACCTGACCTCATTCTCTGTCCTCATGGCAAAGGATCCTCTGCCAAATCCCATCCTCGAATGCATTACATTGGTGGGTTTGATTGTTTCCATCAGTGCCTTGGCACTCTTCCTCTTCATCGAGTTCCTTGTATGGTCGGCTGTGGTCAAAACTAACCTCTCACATTTCCGCCACACAGCCATGGTAAACATTGCCACATTCCTCTTGCTAGGCGACTGTTGTTTCTTGGCTTCCAGATCTCCTGAGACACTGAAAGATTCCTGGTGTTTAATCTTCACTGTAGGCAAACACCTATTTTTCTTAGTCATGTTCAGCTGGATGCTGTGTTTGAGTGTCATGCTTGTCCACCAGCTCATTTTTCTTTTCAGCCCCTTGAGGAAACGAGTCTTTATGTTCCTCTCCAGCATTGTGGGCTATGTCTGCCCAATCCTGATTGTGGGGTCCAGCTATGTGTATTACAAATACACCGACAAGCCCTACTACAGTAAAGAGTGTTGGCTGACATTTGACGGACTCTTGAAGGGCTCCATGCATGCTTTCCTCCTGCCCGTAGGAACCATCATTCTGACAAATATTTTCTCCATGGTGGTAGTCATCATTACTTTGCTGAAACCCTCAGCTGCTGATGGCGGTAAAGCAGATGACAAGGACACAGCCAAAAGCATAATTAAAGTGATGCTTGTTCTTACGCCAGTCTTTGGAGTGACATGGGGTATTGGCTTCCTTCTGTTGATTACAGATCAGAAGGATCCCATATATCATATTGCCGAATACAGTTTCACGATCCTCAATTCTTTCCAGGTAATCTGATCACACACTCCTCACTCTAAATATCATAAACAACCTTTTAGCAAACACTCCACCATGTTAGGATTTGAGAGGCTCACTGCAACTGTAATTTCTTGTAGTTTAGAATAAATAACCATAATTCACACTAGGAGGCAAACACTCCACTTCCTTCCTGTAGTGATACAGGGGTTTCATCTTGATATTCCGACATCCCAATGTTCCGGCAATATCATCATGTGGCTGTGAAAGAGACACGCCCCATAACTCCGTCTGCCATCATTAAGGTACTCGAGACAGATTTTTCAGATACTAAACCAAGTGACAGTCATATATAACAAAAAGATATTCAGTTTCTCCAAATCCGAAAAGAAAGAGTTAATCAAAATGAACATGGTCATCAAGCTTCCAAACAATAAAAGTCTGGCTGAGCTGTCGGAACTCGGGATGTCAGAATAATCCTATGATCCCATGATACAGATTTGTTACTGGACACATCTGTTATGCACTCTGTTTTTCATCTGATTAATTCTCTTCATTTTTGGCAGGGTCTTTTTGTTTTGCTAAGTGGGTGTTGTGCAGAGCAGAAGGTAGGTTCACTATTGTTAGTAACACAAATACTAACCAGTCAATAGACAGGAAAATAGTACGAACCTAGAAAAGCACTCAGAGCGCAAACCTCCGCCATGGCAGACCTACCCCAGTTTGTCTGTCTGTCTGTCAGTTAGTTAGCAAGAAAACTCAAAACCTTATGGAAGGATCTTGATGAAATTTACAGGGTAGGTTGGTAATGGGAAGGTCTGGAAATGTGTAGATTAACTTTTTGAGTTATCTTGCTAAGATTATTACCATGAAATTATATCAAAATACCACAGAAATGTCCACATTAATGGAAGCTGTTTGCATCGCTATTAGCTAGAAACTGCAGAGTAAGTTCATTAGAAACTGGATGGAAATAATTTGTAATAAGCCTCTACAAAGGCATTATTACATCAAAATTAAAGAATTACCACCTTATTAGGGATCTGTCTACCTTTCTATTTTATCAACTTGAGCTGTGAATAAAAAGTCCAAACTGTATTATTTTTTTTTTTTTTCTTTTACATTATTCCACAAGTGTGCTTTTTTTATACACTTTATACTGAGTACAGACCTTTCTGGGAGGAATACCCAAGGGTTAATGTGTGATTTTTTTTATAGGTTCGACAGGAACTGGTGAAGATTGTAAGGGTAAGTGTCCAAATTAAGTCTATTCCGAATGTCAGTCAGATGAGCTAAGATTAATTTTAACACGTTTAGTTTATCAGTTTAGTTTATTATGCACTATAAAAAATAACTACATAAGCAAGTAAAAATAATTAAAATAAAAATAGATAACTCAAAAACTTATGGACGGATTTTGATGAAATTTTCAGGATATGTTGCGAGTGTCACAAGGGACAAATGATTACATTTTGGTGGGGATCCAGAAGAGATCCTGGATCACTTTGAAATTTTACATTGTAGTAAATCAAGAATACATTTCAAAGTGATCCAGAATCCAGGATCTCTTCCAGATCACCACCAAAATTTAATCATTTGTTCCTTGTGACACTCCCAACTAAGTATTAAAATGAATACTGGGATACTGGAGGTGGGTCCTGTTAAATGATCCAATAGCCATTTGTGCATATTCATTTAGTTTTGGATGACATATGGACTACATTTGGACAATTTTTTCTTAGTTTTGGATGTTTTTGTTGGAATATGGTTCCTCTGTAGCAGAGTCCTGCACGGGTTCGGGTACCCGTGGGTGAACCGCAGATTTTCACGAAACGGGTGAAAAATGTTGTGCTGTGTCGAATACGGGTTCGGTTCGGGTCGGATGTGGGTGATCGCGGGTCTAATTTGCGGTTCATAGGCTAAAAACTGTTCTTTAGTTTGGACTTGTAGCTGCCTCCTGTCGGCTTCCTTCTTGATGCGTTTTTCAAGCATATGTGTGTGTGTGTGTGTGTGTGTGTGTGTGTGTGTGTGTGTGTGTGTGTGTGTGTGTGTATGTGTGTGTTTGAGCTCACGGATAAAACAATTTTTTGAGTTTATTATTTGTCTACTACTGTTTAACAACATTTTTATTTGGCTCTGCCTTGGCTATGTCACTGTTCAGTATATTCGTGGCAATAAATGTTTGTATTTAAGTTTGGCTATCTGACATTTTCTTCCGGGTTCGGGTCGGATATCGGGTTCATATATAGCGGGTCGGTTCGGGTGCGGATTTTTTTTTTTTTCGTCGGAAAACGGGTCGGATACGGGCGGTTGCGGCATGTCAAAATCAGAACCGTGCAGGACTCTGCTCTGTAGATAATTACGGGACGTAAAGGTTCAGATCAGCTCTTTTCCATTTGTATTTTGAACAAATGAGTGATTGTACCTGCTGTGAATATTTTGATGGAAAGTGGTTTACATCTTCCGATGTGTGAGAATCTCTGTTGTCAAACTACATTAGGTCATGTGACATTTGGGACAAGTTTGGGTGGTTTGCTTAACATTTTTGAGTGACTACTTCCAGCCTATATGTGGACCCTTGGAGGTTTAAAGGATTCAACAATGGTGCTCTTGGGAAAGTGAATGAAAATTGTCAATGCTATTCTGACAAACGTTTCTGACTCTTTTCAGGGAAAAACGAAAGGACAGAGTGAGAGCACAAAGGATCTGACTTCCACCACATACTCAAAATACAAATGAACATCCATTTCACCATTTCAGTTTAGTGTTCTGTAAACAATAGACCTGTTCCTGTTCACTTGCAACATCTTTAGTAATAGAAAGTTTGTACTCTTACCCGTGCTCATGCATGTACATGAAAAAAGCTTCTGTTTATGGTTTGAACTACTGCTCCTGTAACTGTATGTAGACCTGTTAACCCTCTGGAAAAACCTAAATAACAAGCACAAATGGGATATGGGAATTTATCATAGTAAAAACATTCTGTATAAACCTACTTTTTTTTTTTTTATTATCTAGAACACGTGTCAAACATAAGGCCCAGAGGCCAAATCCGGCCCACTATAGATTCCAATCGGGCCCCTGGTATGAATTTGTGAAATGAAAAAATATTACACCGAAGATATTCATAACTAGTTAAGCGCTCAGAGCACAAACCTCCACCAAGGCACACCTCCCCCCTCCAAATGAAGAGAGCTCCGCCAAGGAGGTTATGTTTTTGCCGGAGTTTGTTTGTCTGTCTGTTAGTTAGAGAGATAACTCAAAGAGTTATGGACAGATCTTGATGAAAATTTAATGACCTGTTGGGGGGGGGGGGGTGACAAGGAACAAATGATTAGATTTTGGTGATCATCAGGAAAAGATCCTGGATTCTGGATCACTTTGAATGTTTACATTGTGGTAAATGGAGAATAAACTTCAAAGTGATCCAGAATCCAGGATCTCTTCCGGAAAAAACACCACCAGCTAAATCTTAATAATTGTATCAAATCAATTTAGTTAAAAATATAGTTTGTGTCCCAGTTGTATAGAGCTTCCAGGCCAGCTGTCTGTCAAATCTAAAATTAATGAGCACAAACGTGATCGACATCAGCTGTTTTGTGAGTGTATGACTAAAGTAATGCTAATGTTAAGACTGCGTAAAGTTGGTATGTTTTGTTTTCAGATATACTGCCTGTGCTTTTAATATTTGACGACAATGTTTTGTAGAAACATGTACCATATATGGCTAAGTTAGATAGTTTTCTTACTATCTGTTAAACATGAAGAGCACTCACCAACATGATCAAATGAATGAACTAACAAATGACCGACAACAAGGAACATAGACTCACCTTGCGTCATTCATTTCAAAGATTCATTCAAAATAATCAATTCACTCGTGAATGACACACCACTAGTTTTAATCCTGAGAGTTCTGCTACAAAACCAAGTGTTTCAACATGATTCTTTCATTGTAACCCCCCCCCAAAAAAAATCAATAAAATACAACAGCCATGTCTTTAGTAGTGATTGAAAATACCCATTTAACCTCCTGAGACCCTGAATCTTCTTTAGGGGACATGATTTTCAGTTTTATTGAAGAAAAGAAAAAAGTTGTCAACTGCAAAGACCCCTTAAAAAGTTAGCAAAATCCTCGAGGGACTGATCATTACTCAAAGTACAACTACAGTACAAATATGTTATGTACATATTTTAATTCTAGCTTGGTTTAACAGATTGTCTTTTTTATGAATAAGAAATTAACATGTATAGTCTCCACTCTGTATATGTATTCAAACTATGCAATAAAATAATCATAGATTGTGTCTTCATTCGTTTCTTTGTTTTCATTTTATTACTATAGTGTGGCACACTTAAGAGGTCTGATAGTAGCAAAGAATTTAAGTAAAATTTGCAATCGTGTCTGCTTTGGAACAAATGTACCCTATGTTTTCAACAATTTTCATTTTCAGATCCCAAATATGGGATATATATATATATATATATATATATATATATATATATATATATATATATTTATGCTGTAAAAACTAGACATACTTTAAGCTTCGTGCCCAGTGTGGAGTTGAAATAATACTTAGAAACTCATGACTGAATTAAGATACATTAAAAACAGACAAATGTGTTTTTTCTGGAAGTATGTCACCGGGCTCGTCTGATGACAGTGAAGATGGCTACTGTCAGAATTACAGTCCCTGCAACACCACCAACCAGAGCGCCAAGGATGCTTCATTCAGCGAAAAAGTATTCACATCTTGTACCAGTGTAGTCAGCTGGGCATCTGAGAAGCAGCAGAACACAAGTGCAAGTCATTATTAGACACAACTACATAAACCTCAAACATCTAAATAACTGCTTGTGATTAAAAGAATCTGTTGATCTAACGCAGGGGTCTTCAAATTATGGGATACTGAGTCTCCACTAAAAGAAAACAGAAGTAGCCCCGCCCACCCAACAATAAGTTTTATAAATGTATTTCTTCTTTTTATTATTAAACTGTTGAAGACCTTCCAAAATCACTGATATTATCAGTACATTTCCTAATTGGATGTAAAATGGAGTTTCTCAGCTTTTCAGCAGCATCAGTTATGTCTTTTTGGACATTCAAAGGCTCCATAGTGAATGTAGAAGACCAAATTTAAAGACCAGGACAAAGGTGGAAAAAGTCCTGGAAAAGTCCTGAACTGTCTTCCAAAGAAAACTGTAAAGTCAGGCTACGTTTATATGATGACGATGAAAACAAAAGATGGCAAAGCGACGTCTCATCTTCAGTTTTTCATCCTCATTTCGACGAGCATTTTCAGCAGGAAATCCTTGTTTATACAAAGAAGCAACAGTAGGCGAAATATGAGTGGATAGTCATGCCAAGCCACTAGGTGGTACTGTGATAGACCGCCGACATGTCCTTTCCTGTTTTTGATATATGTAATTGTCATCCGTCTCTGTTCGGCTATGGTATGTGTACAATGTCTGCACAATGACGAAATGACTCCTGTACATTTACTAGAGCTGCTAGTGCTAATGCTAATGCTAGTGCAGCTGGAAGATCTGTGGGATCCAGATTGTCTCACGTGTTTGTTGCTTTACCGGCTCGGCGTGTGAATGTAACATGAAAGTGTATGTGACATGAACATGTGAACATGTGCGTTTCTTGCCGTTTAGACGGAGACGAGACTCAACGCGTTTTCAATACAACCCACTCTGGAAGGAGTTTTCAGATTATTCACACCCCGACGGCACCAGCACCGTGTAAACGAAAGGCACTTCCGATAAAATATGCTGTCGTATTTAGCTGCAATCGTTCTCATGTAAACAGCCCCTGAGGTTCTTTTCAACAGAGAGGTGCAGTGTTTTGTTTTACCTGCTTTACTAGTTTCAGCTACTTCCTCTAGCCTTGATCAGAAGTGATGTTGTGAGCTTCTTATACTGTAGGCTGTTTCAGGAGGATTGGTTAGGCAGCAGGGGGTCATTACGCCCCCTGCTGCCTGACCTTTGACCTCTCCTCCAGGACCAACGATCAAATAGGCCATCGTGATACAAAAACGTGAACCAAAGACAATGAACAGGGACGACTGTGCATACACCTTATCACACACCTGGGATGCAGTAAACAGTAAACAGACAATAGAAGCAATAAATTGAAGCTTGTGTACCTGCAATGGGCCCGGTTTCTAATTTCTTCACACACTCCTCCATTTAGACAGTAGTTTTGGTCGCAGGGGTTAGCAGCACGAGCTACTCTGTGTTTAGACTCTTGTGCTCCCATTTGTACTTGGCTGATTAGCTCCTCATCTGTGGTGTCTACTTTTGGTCTGGCCAACGTCACAGGAACCTCAGTCTTGATGAGGTGAGTCAAATCTATTTAGGAAAAAAGTTATATAAAAAGTAGAAAAACGGTCAGAAAGATTAGAAAGGTTGTCTGTCCTCCCCTTGTCATCATTAAGTTGACTTATGTAACATTCACTTACTGACACACTTACCCACAAAGAGTTAAATATATAATAATAATAATTATTATTATTTGGTAGTTTGGTAGCCCAGAATCATGGCTGAAGGACATTTACCAGAAGGACTTGGTGGGCATCGTAGTAGACGAGGTTATAAATAAACGTCACATATAAATGGTCAGTTTGAACCCCTTCTGTTGATGTGTATATACCTGATGCAAACTAATTTCGCCGATTAAGCAGCTTGACTTCAATTTGAGTGGCTGAAGCAACGTGTCAGTCAGGATGACAGACATATTTTTCATCTAATCACATGCAAGGATTTTAGATAAGGCCCCTCCTTTGAAAATGAATCGTTCCGGAAGGTATTGTGAAATACCATCTGGCGAGAGGCTACCTGCACGTAGCAGCCGCAAACACTGCTGAACAACTGATGAAAGTAGTTTGCTGAGGCACACAGCTGTTAGCAGTGACAACGCGCATTGATCGCTATTGAGAGAAAGTAGCTCCAAGTAATTATGAGGTGTGAGTTTTTGTTCTATGATGGTTTTATCATGCAAATAAACTCATAAACATAAACACTTATTCGAACACATTGTTTTGAGAAGAAACACTTTTTGCTTTGTTGACGCCAGGAAACCTGCCGGGACTACTTTCGCTTTGACCAAAACCGGAACAGAACTCGACTCACAGGACACTGTCGGTGGTAAGTCACTGAGTAAAGACGAGTAAAGACGCTGATCCATATAGATTCATGTGAAAAATACTGAACTATCCCTTTAAGCCCTTTGAGCAAGGCATTTAACTCCCCAACAAATGACATGGCAAGCCCATTGCTCCTATACTCTGGTACTCTGGTGTGTTCCTGCATTTGTGTGTATGTGCCATTTATGTACCAAAATGTGACTGAATGAATAAATAAATAGTGTTAGTAGAGTATTATCCTGATGCTAAGATCATTTTCCCGTGGTAGGAAATGATCAACAGACAAACATTTGGATCCATTTAAACAGCACAATAGAAGCCAATTTCCATTCTTAGTTTAGATAGTGTATTGTAGTTTTAAGCAGGTGAAAGAGTGAGTGTTTCTATTTTTTTTACCATTAAAGTTAGCAGTGATGATGAGGTCATTGTTTTTGAGGAAGCTCCTGCTCTTCAGGTGAGTGTGAGACATGAACATGCTCCATCCCCCATCCTTCCCACGATAGCATTTGCATTCGTCATCCCACACTGCTCCTGAAGTTTCGGTTGGTCTGTTCCACTTGGCGTCACTGTCTGAGGAGAAGAACATCCAAAGATGAGGAAGTTCTTCGCTAAAATAATACACCACACAGCCCAAATAAGTTAGCAGAACTCAAAAAATGTAAGGCAATCCATTGCCTCAATTATCTTAAGTTGAATTTAAATTTTAAAAAACAAAACAAATCCAGAACTTAAAATTTAGATGGCATGCAACTTAAATCATCTGATAACAGGTGAATTAAAAGTGATCATTTAGCTCAACTCACATATGTGCAGTTAATTTGACTCATAGTTCTCTATTTAAAGTTGGTGCTAAGAAGAACTGCATCAATTTCACAGAATTTTCAATGACATTCTGGAAAAATCTGGGTTTTCTAAAACCTTTGACTGGAAGTATATGTTCTTAATTAAACAATGCAATCATCATGATCTCACAGTTTGTCATAAATGGTTTATTAAAGTAGAGTGACCTGTGGTAAAGCTCCTCGTGGAGGACATCCTCAGTTTAGCGTCAGGATCCTGGTCCATGGCAACGATTGTTACTTGCCGGTTTTTGGCTGGCCACTCCATTACTGCATCATTTTCGCCACTGCAGAGGTGAAAGCCAACGCCTAAATATTCTGGGTACTCAGGATTATTTCCATTTGGGTATAGCCTCAGACCAAATGAGTAGCCCTCAGAGTTATAGAAGCACTTGCTTGTCAGTGGACTTCCCAAAGCTGTGGTGTTGAGAAGGTTTGAGAAGTTTTTGATTTGCCAGACGGCATTGGGACAAACAGTCTCACTCAGAGTAATGTCATCGATTAAAATGGCGCCCATGGAGGAGGGTGACCCCCTGATTCCTTGGAAAGCATAACGGAATTTCTTCTTCAGTTTGAGAGACACATGAGCTATTTTCCAGGCATCATCTCCATCGCCTAAAAGACAAACCTTTAAGTTAGTAGACCACTCACATTTGTAATATACACTGCCTGGCCAAAAAATAATCACACTTGTAATATTTCACCTCATCACCTTTGGTTCTGGTTACAGGAGACTGACGCTCAATTTAAAGGGATAGTTTGGTTTTTTTTCACATGAATCTGTATGGGATCAGCATCTTTACACTGTCTTTACTCTGGTGCACCCACTGTGACTTATCCCAGATCACAGACATGAGACACTTACTGCATCAATTAGATTAAATAACTTGTTCCAGATTAAACATTATTAACCACTGAAGTATTTACCCATGGAAGGATCTGAACTATTAGCTTAGTTAAAGGGATAGTTGGGTATTTTTCACATGTATCTGTATGGGATCAGTGTCTTTACTCTGGTGAACCCACAGTGACTTATCCCCAACAGTGTCCTGTGACCATGGGACATACATTTCACACAAAAAAATTGCCTTCAAAAAGCCCAGAGAATTTGGGATGATGCAGTGGTGTGATCATCATCATCATCATCAATAATCAAAAATTAAAGCAGCTATTGATGGAAAAAAAATACAATAAACTTTAATGTGACACTACATAAGCATTATGTGGCAAAAAAAAAGTCTCCTGTAATCACAACCAAAGGTGGTGCAGACAAATACTGCATGTGTGACTATTTTGTTCGGCCAAGCAGTGTACTATATATATTAAAAGTGTCATTCCATGGTTATTTCATTAATATTGCTGTGTTTTCCATTGTTATTGAATGCATTGTCCGTTGGTTCTATTTAAAAAAAAACAACATTTGTTTCCAGCTGTTTTTACACAGTAGAAAAATGACTTGAGGTGGAACAACGGTTTTCCAGTTCTTCCTCATACATGTCCATGATACTGTAATGAGGCATCTCTGATTGGCTCAGACAATGAATGCATGAAGGAACACTCCCCCCTCCCCTCTCACACTGTGTGTGTTTATCATCTAAGAGTAACATCCAGCTAGGTTTCGTGCCATCACTTGTTTTGAAAACATGCAAGAAAAAAATTATGCTTTATTTCCACAGAGAGCGCAGGAACCAGTTTGCTCCGCCATTTTTTTTTCAAGTTTGTGCAGCTACTGTGGCGCTGTCTTGTCTCGTAGATGCTAATGCTAATGCTACTTCAGATTCACTGCAATGGGGAATGAGTTTAACCCCACATGGGTGACGCCAATGTCCACATGACGGATTGTGGAGAGGGTTTTTCTGATTGGCTCATTTCTTTGTTGTTTTCTATGAATGGTAAATACAGCCAGTGGAGGGGACACACCACGCAGCTAACGCAGCATTTGTTGGTACCTCGGTTTGACCCATCAGATTCCAAAAGGAGTGTGGAAAAGTTTTCAGCAGAATGACACCTTTAAATAACAGAATTCAACTTCCTCTAGAAAGAAATGTTAAGACTTCTCAGTAAATAAATAAGAAAATGAAACACCTGTAATAGTGTGGATCTTTTTGTCAACGTTAACATTCCCAGTCCCATCATCACTTCTGACCCATAACACCAGTTTGTCTCCAGCTACTCCGCTCATCTTGTAGAAGAACTGTAGACACTGCTCAGCTCTCTTTGGGTACAGGATACGTGACTCCAGCAAAGCACTGCTCCCAGGTTCACCAGAAGATGTGTTAAACTTCATGAAATAACCAGAATCTAAAAACAGAAGCACAGATCACTACATGTTTTATTGTCTTCTTTTGCAGCAACATCTTTTCTGAACAGAAAAAAAAACAGTTTCATGTTTGTACCTGAACAGATTTTTTATTTTTTTTTCTCTACCAACGGTGCCTTTTAACATGGCAGCAATTTTGCTGATTAAAATGGAACAGAACCAAGAGGGGAAAAAAAAACAGTATTTTCCAGTAAGTTCAGACCACCTGCTTTTATGTTCTCTGAAAGCTTTTTTCCACTTTTGACATTGTATGAGCTCTTCTTACGACCTCCAACGTCTCACCATACATTCATTTATGCTAAGCTTGCGTGTAGCGGCGTGATTTCCTTCCTGGATAGCAACATCGATAGCCTTTAAACTTGCATTACACAAATGTCTTTGTGCGAGTTCCATTATGAAGAATTTGAAAATAATTAACAGTTGTTACTATGTCATCCGTGTTCTATCTGCTACAGAAAAAGTAGCACATTTTTCTTTGCATTGGTTTTTCTTAGTAGTTTCTATTCTAATTCTGGTGAGAGCGCCCCTAGTGGTGGAAGAAAAATCCACAGAATAGCCGCACCTTTGTATAAGACTCATAGTTCAAAACATGAAAAAAGTAGCGACTTATAGTCCAGAAAATATGGTATTTGTTTCAATGTCCCAGGTTTCATCCAATGATTCAAACATACAGTGCAGTACATTTTGTATTCAATAATATTATAAGCAGTTACCTCTGCAGCGCCCTACAAGAGTGTGATCAGTGTCAGCTGGAGAGCTCAAGGTTTGGACCCAGTCGGCGTTGTCGATGCTACTCTGGACCATTCCACAGATGTTGATCAGCTCAAATGAACACTGGTCCAGTAGAGTGAGAGTGTTGGCTGTCACAGAAGTTTGAGCCAAGTTCATTTGTTTGATATCATTTGCGATAACATGGTAATGATGATAACCCTAACCCTCTGCATCACTGCGGCAACATGTAACCAACCGTAACCCTTAGCAACAAAATGTCCTAAATTCACCACATACTGCTTCCATCACAGGAACAACTGAGATCATGTATACAGTATATTTTCTCCAATAGTAGTTTGGGCATATTCAACAAATTCCTAGGAACCTTTGACAAGTGTGGACATTGGACATGCCCAAAACAAGAGTATACTCGTACTCGTACTCATCGTCTCCCGCTTCATCCGAGTCCGGGTCGCAGGGGCAGCAGCCTCAGCAAAGTAGTCCAGACTTCCCTCACCCCAGCTACCATAAAGGTATACATTTGGAGCCATTTTTGTATCAAGGTAAGTTGTTCTAAGATAATAACAATAAGAAGAAGAACAATAACTGGAACAAACCGCTGTGCAGACCTCCGTGATGCAGCGCAAGTCTACCAAGGTTTAGATCTAGATGTTCATAACTTCTCTGTAAACTAGAGTTCCGTGTTCACTAACAATTTATTTTATTGGTCATTAGCAATCCCTTAGAGGGTTTAAAAAAATTCAAAGAAATCCTCGGTTCCATTCTTGATATATGGCCATTTCAATATTCAACCACGTATGACATCACTCTGAACAAATTTCACATGTTAGATCTAATGGTAAATATGAAGCACAGGATATTGTCAGATTTAAGACGAAGTGATTGCAAAAAAAAAAAAACACCTGATACTATCTTGTCTGGATTCTGTGTTATCACCATTTATGTGTTTTAGCTAATGACCTTCACTGTGATCTTGACCTTTGACCTTTATAGCTCAAAATATAATGGTTTCTAGATTGATACATTATCAATCACCTCTGAGTTTAATCAAAATCCGCTTCTAACTTTTTGAGTTATCTGGCTGATCATCAAACAAACAGTCCAACAAACAAACGTGAGATAAAACATATGGGCGAGATTAACAATGTCCACTTAATTTGACATCTATTTGAGAGCAAAAAACACAATATATTAATATACTTGTCAATAAATTCCGTTAAGCATTGGTCATAAGAAAAGAAACTCACCACAGTCATACATGCGATTGACTCTGGTGATGTCTACAGCACTGAAGTCCAGCCGCTGGCCAATGACGTTGTTGAAGTAGTTGATGGTGGTAGTGATGGTGGGGACGGTCGCGTTCTTGTTGAAGGACAGTGGCCTGTAGTGCATGATGGACTCATAGTCATAGGGCGTGTTCAGATCAGTGATGAAATCATCTTCATACTTGTTGAAATTGTGTTCCATCCCTGTGAGGACATCGGCATCAACACAAATGGTCGAGAACAATTTTGACTTTTTATGGTCACACATTAAAAAAAACTTAGTTAAGTGAACCAAATTGAATTGCATAGGGTTAGGGTTATTTTAATGTAATTTAATTTGATTCACTCAACTAGATGGTTTTATGTGTGACCGATTGAAGAAGATTTTTTAAGTTGATTCAATATTTAACTTTTTTCAGTGTAGCGGTCCAATGAATTATTAGACGATATAGCTTTTTGGCTGCGTTATAATATAACAGAAACACAAATGCATAGAGAAACTACAATTCAACTACTTTAAAAAGGGTGAATGCAATTTGTAATTTTGATAAATTAAATCTACCTTACAGGGTTTGGATGGTGCATGGAGCTAAATCCTCGAGCTGCTCAAAAAAAAAAAGACAAAGACGAACCATGACTGACCTTCTTCAATCTGGTCCCACCAGATCTTAACGTAATCGTCTCTATCTGAACGAGATTGTTCATGATAGAATCCTAAAGCATGAAGGAGCTCATGCTGCACAATGGCCTTGGTGTCACACCGTGCTCCAATAGACACATTCTGACCCGTTTTGAAATCACCAACAAACGACCAGCATCTGAAGTGAGGAGATGGATGACGTTAAAGGTGTTGTATGTGCCTGCAGAGTTTGAAGTTACCAACATTTTTAAAGGGGACATATCTAATGTGTTTAATTTGTGTGCATTCAAGGAAGATTTTTAAATTGCAAGCAAAACATATCAATTCAAAATATCAAATAAAAAAAAAAAAAAAAATCAATCAATAATTCCAATGAAAAATAGACTAATGAAAAAAATTTGCAGATCAGGGGAAAATATTTGCCTTTGCATCTTTCACAGTTTTGGTTGTGGCCTTTTTCATTTATTACAACTTTAGCATTTTTCATTTGACTTTTTGATTGTGGTTTTGACACAAATATGGCTGGTGGGGGCAGGGCCTGCTTTGGTGGATTACTATTGGTTTATTTATGTTTGGCAGACAGCTAAGCAAGTATATGAAGCAGCTCTGGCCACAGCAGCTACTCTGCTTCTGATTGGGTGCGCTTGCTTAGCTGTACTTGACCGTGATTCGTCGGCTAGTTTCAGGGAAATCTAGCCAACCATGAGCATAACTAGACTACTACGGTAGCACATTATTTGCTGCCACTAGGTGGGTCTAGCACGGCTAGGCTAATTAAAAAGTGCATTTTGCATGATATGTCCCTTTTAATCTTTGATTCCTGGAGCTTTTCAGATTGACAGTGAAGCAGATAAAAAATTATACTACAAACAAGCCTGTTTGACAGTGAATGCAGCATAATGTAACTCACCCTGAGAGCTTCGTAAAGGAGATGTAGCTGGTTTCTCCTTCATAGGGTTTGAAGTCCACACAGGACCTGAGCCGGTACTCCTCAAAAGCCTGCAGGATTACACCTTTAGCGTTCAGCTCTAGAATGAAGGCAATGTACAACTCATCAAACCAGGTGTCACTTAGTGAAAAGCAGAAACAAATAGTATTTTTCCATGGTGTACCTAAAGAATCCGTTAGGATATATGGGATAGGAAATGTCCATCTCATTGTTTCATTAAGGATGGCATTTCTGCTGGACTAAAAAGATACATCAGTTATCAGAAATGCATATTTATACTCATAAACAATCATACGAGTATAAATCATATTATCTGCATACTTACATCACCAGCAATGTCTCCCTCAAAGAGGTTTTGTAACCCTGTGGATGCATTTAATATTAATAATATACAATATTACTACAGTACATTAGTATATCAGTAAAGTGTAATGACTAATGGCAGCATTAGAAAGAAAAAGGAAATATTCACCTCTATTGATCTCAGGAATGTCTTCCCTTAGTTCACCTGCATCTACATCATCAACTGAAAAATATAGTTACTGTTAAAGGTTCATAGGGAACAAGTGAAGACATTTTATGATAAGACTTTACATTGGGAATCGCTAATAAGATGGTAATTCTCTGCAACTAATGCTTTGACAATAGCTTATTAGTAATATCCATACAGTTTCCAGTGCAATTACTCTGCAGTTTCTAGGTAATTACAATGTAAATATCTTTTATTCATGTGGATATTTCTATGGTCATTTTGATGCAATTTAATGGTAAAAATGATCAACACCGCTAAGTAGGAAGACACAATAGTACATTTTACAGCTCTGATACCATGTAATTTCCATTAAATAACTTCACTTGTTCCAGTGTAGTTACAGGCACATATCTTTTTTTTTTTACCATCTTATTACTGCTGTGACTTGATTTTGTCTCTTTCTTGGTAATAACTCACTCATTTGGTGGAAAACAGTGAGAATAGATTTTAAGGCCCTGATGCTGTGTATTTTCCTGGAAATTACCTCCATGTTTTTCAAGTAATTAAAGAAAAACAAGTCAATCATTTCAGTAACTACAGATTCATTTAAAATAATTACCCTTTTATTACTTGAAATGAAAGCAGTTTCCATCACTATTACCTGGAAACTTCAGAGTATTGCACTGGAAACTGCATGGAAATTACTTGATATAACCATCACAAAGGATTATTACCATGATATTACATCAAAATGATCAGAGAAATTACCACCTCAATGAAAGCTGTTTCCATCGCTGTTACCTAGAAATCGCAGAGTAATTGCACAAGAAACTGCATAGAAATTGCTAGTAATAAGTGGTTACAAAGGCATTATTACCATGAAATTACATCAAAATTACCATAGAATTAACACCTTATTAGCGATCCGTAGTAAAGTGTTACCAGTTTTATTTTACACATGTGATCAATGAAAATGAATGAACACTTACTCGTATGAGTTGGACGTGTGTGCACCTATAGAAAAAAAGCAAGATAGTATCAACATAAACGTTCTCTAAATTCAGTGTAGAAATGTGAGCCCACTTTGGTAAGAAAAAAAAAAACACTGTTTACCTGCAAAAATACAAAAGTTCCAACCAACAGGGCGATTTTTATGAAACCGTCCCCAGAGCCCATGGTGTTATTCCTTCAGAATCGTGTTTCTGCAATGAAAGTGTAAACAAGTCAGTAAAGACAGAAGTGTGAGAGGAACTTTGATCTGTTTTATGGAGTGTTGCAGACCTTTCTCATATGCAATGAGTGGGAGCTGGTAACGAATGACTGTCGTAAACATCAACTTTGCACTATCACTAGTTAAACTGTACTCTTGATTGGGTTGTTTACGGCACTTTAACCTCTGACCTCTCTCTCTCTCAAGTGGGGCTTTTTGTTTGGAAATGTATTCAGCCTATTTATGTGAGAATCTTAATGGTAAAAAACTCCATTTCCATTGTGGCTCATAATCAGTTACTGTGAGGAACCTTTAATCATCATGGAACATTTAATACGTGATAAGGCTCTTATCTCAGAGTTACTAAAATGCATATCTTGTAAAGTCAGCTCTTTCAGTTGATATTGAAGGAGCAATTAGGTGATAAATTTCTGCCCTTTTAATCAGGCTAAGAAGTCACAAAACAATGTAATCAACAACAATAAAAGTTGACATTAGTTCTTCCATTTCTCAGTTGGTGTTTGTGCTTGAATATGTCATTGACAGATAATCAAAACAATTACAGCAAAGTATTTGATTTAGGGCATTAACGACTTCAGTTTTTTTCTCAAGTCGACTTATCCGTCAATGAAATCAAGTGGACGGGTCGTGATGATGTCATCACATTGTCAGCAGAGGAACAACACGGACACACGTCTGTCCAGCAATGAGCAACTTGTATTGAAGTTCACTGAAATGTAACAGTTTCCACTGACAAGACACAAGGGTCAGCATCAAGCAACAAAAAAAAGGCGAACTGTTAAATTTAACTGCACAACATCAGTAGGGTGAACATATGTCCAGATTTGGTCTGGACCATCGGCTCTAAACCTGGAGTGTCCAGACGTCTGTCACTCGTCCTCACTTTTTATATCAAGTGCAAAAAGTTTAAGGCAGTGGTCACCAAGATGCGCATCACACTGTCCACATCATGTTTGGAAAAAAATACGTTGTCTTAAAGCGCGCAGTCTCCGCTGCTGCTCATATCACTCAGGTTAGCTAGTGGATGCCTGATAGCTAGTGGACTTTTATTCTCTAACAGAAAAAAGTTTTGGATGTGGACATCACTTAACTCAATAAACACCGATTAGATTAGATTAACGAGATTAATTATTCAACTGTCACATTGCCCATATACAAATACAGAGCAATGAAATACAGTTATCAGAATAAGAATTACTTTATTGATCCCAAGGATAAATTACTTTTCATTACAAGTGCTCAAGAATAAAGTGTTGAAATAAAAGTCATAAGGCAATAAAAATGTTAAGCAGAAATGCATCCAACTGGAAGAGCATAGCACTAATGAATGCACAATACATAGACACACACACACACACCTATGTGTGTGTTCAGCCCTGTCAGCCACTGTACCATCACCAGCTACATGTGACACTGACAACTACACAGACAGATCAGTGGGGCCTGTTATGGCTGCAGGGATCAGGCTTTTCCCATTTGTAAGGTTCTGAATCAATCAATCATGATTCAATTTGATCCAATATTGATTTGATTCAGTATTCATTGATTGAATTGATTATTGGTCTACTACAGTTATTTAACACATCAGTAATGGGCTGAATATTGATCTTAGAAAGGAAATAAATATGACATTTCAACAATAAATTGAAGAATCTGCTCTGAAAAACGAACAGAATACAAGCAGTACCATGTTTATCCAGTGGCTCAGAATGGACGTCTGCCTCACCTTCATTTTGTTTTATGGTTGGTGGATTGTACTCAGAGTGGATCCAAGTTTATATTCCTACAATGATCGGCTTCCACGACTCAGCTTGTAGAGCCTCCAGGTGGACAGTTCCTCTGCACTGGGGTTGAGGCTGAGACGACCTCCCACGGAGTGATTTTCCCTCCAACATGCCCCATCTTACCCAGGGGTTTGAGGGATGGAGCCAGTTCAAAATATTTGACTTTACTAACATATTACTGTTTTTTGTTTTGGCCAACACCTCTCAGTTTACATTTCCACTGTCTCATCCCTCACCTCATACTGTCCTTATAGAACACTTCCCTTCTTTTATACTCATCTCATCATCTGAACCTGCTTTATCCTCATTAAAGTCACTGGGGGCCTAATCCAGCTACAATGGGTGAAGGCGGGGTACACCCCATGAGTCTCCAGTTCATCTCAGGGCTGAACATATATAGACAAACAATCACTCCCACATTCACACCTATGGACAATTTAGATTAACCTATTAACCTATCAGTGCATGTCTTTGGATGGCGGGAGGAAATCCACACAGACACGGGGAAAACATGAAAACTCCACACAGAAAGGTCTGGTGTGGGAATCAAACCAGGGTCCTTCTTGCTGTGAGGCATGAGTGCTAACCACTGCACCACCATGCACCCCCCCTTCTTTTATACTGTGTATAAAAATTACTTCCACTCAGGGCTGTGCACAGACCTTTGGAGGGACACTTTTTTTTTTTAAAAAGGGCATGTAAAACTACATTTTCAAACAAGTGAACTTTATTTAAAACTACATTTCAATAACGTGTGTGTGTATGTTTCCTCTTTTGATGTTGCATATTGATCTTCAAAGCAGCAATTTTCCACATGTTTAATTTCACGTTTGATCACAGACACATTGTGGAGAACTTTGCTGTTGGAACTTGTAACCCACTTAAAATGGTTTAAACAATTTACCTTTCAAAAGCATGTGCACACTTTACCTTAAGAACCCAGTTGTAACTAATAGTGTAACTTAAATTAACTCATTTAGTAGTTTTTATTTACTCTTATAAATCACCTATTTATATATATTTCTGGTTGAAACAAAGGTATGTATTATGTATGACCTGCTAATGGCGTATTTATAATAATAACACTTAACTTGTTTAGATCTGACTTTAAACAACCGCTAACCTTGAAACAGACGATCTGGAAATATTCATCAATCCCAGGGTGCATACATCATGAATATACAAGAACACTGGACAATCAAAAGACACAATCCATTCACACTTCACAGTAACCATTTACGAATGAAAAATCTGTTGTTGTTTTTTCCCCAATGAAGAAAAAGTGAAGTTAGGATTTCAGTTCATTCAAAAAATCCTCTGGGTTTGTAGTATAGATCAGTCCTACCAGATTTTTAGGTGGAAAAGTGAGAAAACAGGAGTTCAGTGTCAGTAGTTGGGTTGACCTGCTTCAGCATCCACAAACTGTAGTTCAGGGAAACAGCAGCAGAAATCCACTCCAAGAGCGAAACAAATCCAGTGCTGACAGCAAACAGGGATAACAAAAAGACCAGGCCTTGATAGGCCAAACAAAATCACTCATTCATCTATTACAAATTACAATAATTCCATCAATAATCTAATTAAATTCACACCAAACGATAATTGTGTTTTAAAAATCACTATATGAAATATATGTCAGCTTTAAATGTCACTGCTTTAATCACACTATTAAGGTACTACATCGTCAGAAACAGTATTTTACACTCAATTAGCAAGGGTTATTACAGGTTATTACTCCTACTACTCTAACAGACTGCATAAAATAGCTGGTACAAGGTAGGGAATATTTACTGTCAAAGTGGCCGAACTACCTGCGGAGTGATATGGTACAGTGAATCTGAAGTGACAAAACCCGTTGCCATTGGCAGCGGGCGTTAATGGTGCAGCGGGCGGTTACCGAAAAAATCCGCCTACTGAAGGCTGGGAACGTCAATTCAACGTGAACGGGAGCTGCCGCAATGTTCTAGAGGGCCATAGAATAACGAAATAAAGTACACTCAATAGAATGAAATGTTGAATATAATTTGCTAATGGGCATTAGCACAGCTCACACACCCGAATCTCAAATCCACTTTCTAGCAACAGGTGACATGGGAATTAAAACAGTAGTAACATTTAACGCTACAAAAGAGCCGCAATATGTTCAGACACAGTGTTAGCATACAGCACGATAACGGAAATGTAAACTGATAAAAACTCACGTCGCTGTAGCCATCTCCGCGCCATGCTAATTAACAGGTAACTCCCGGCTAACTATAGCGATGAGCACCGTAACGTCCAGGGAGAAAACTCCGGAAATATTTACATATTTACAAGTGAACAGAGGATATAAAGCTTGATTCACTGTGTAGCATATAGCAAGATTAAGTTATTTTTTCCAATATGCTTCGTAGAGCAAAATGAGCACGTCCATGTATTTTTTGTCACGGCCAAAAAGAAGTAGGGGAATGGGGGGGACAAAGGAAACAGAAAACGTGGTTGGGACTTCCTGGTTTGCCAAGAAGACGCATGCTGATTTGCTGAAGATGTCAATATGCTGTGTTGTGATTCGTCAATGTAAAATATAGCGCGTTTATCAGGGGGGGAAAATCACTTCCAACATATTAATTCCCATTATCACCTTTTTCTTTTCTTTTTTTCTAATTCTTTTTCTTTTTTTTCCTCTCTCATTCAAGACCTAGTAGTAACACGGGATGCAAACTCATTTATTTTTTAAAAATACATATTATGCTGCTCACTGATGTTTTGAATTGCCCCTTGGGGATAAATAAAGGCATCTGAATTTGAAAACCTTTTAGAACATTAAACTAGGGGTGGCAGTGGCTCAGTTGGTAGACTGGGTCATCCAATAACCAAAGGGTTGGTGGTTTGAATCCTACTCTGTCCTAGTCATGTGCTGTTGTCTCATTCGTCAGACACTTCCCCCTCCTCTCCGCTAGTGCTGCGACTCACACTGGTGTATCAATGCCTATGAACGTTTGGTGCTTGCAAAATGGCAGCCATGCTTCTGTCAGTCTGTCCCAGGGCAACTGTAGATACATATTGTACCTTACCACCACCAGAGGGAGAATGTGAGAGTGAATGAATAACGGATCAGTTGTCCACTTTGAGTGTGCATTCCATAGAAAAGCACTATATAAATCTAATCCATTATTATTAAACTCACATGTTTTTGTGTAGTGTTGTGCTTATTGTGAGCTGCATAAACATTTCCATATGTACAACTGTTTTCTTAAAATGGATGCACTGTAGAGTCCTGCTTACACACCCAGTCTATGCTTTTATATTATTATGATTACTTATATTCATAATTTATTGTTATTATTGTTGATTGTTCACAGAGACAAAACATCTGTGGCTTTCTCTCTTTTTGTTTTAAATTGTGCTGACTCAGATTTTCATAAAATCCACTTAACTCATTCACTGCCATGTATGTTTTGACATCAATTCAAACGTTGTCTGCCATTGACGTCTTTTGCAGTCAATTCAAATTCAAAGAGAGTCTACTCTTTATTTTGATGGGTGTCATGTTTATGTAGTCCGAGAACTCAATATTCTGCGCATCTTGTAAAAGCAGTCAAAAGGCTCTAAAATGCCAGGGAGTGAATGAGTTAATGTGTGATGACAGTCCTGTTTCAGTAATGTGTTTTAATGATACCAAAATATTTAATTCCCAAAGACCCCCACCTCTGCTTTTTGAAACCAAAACCTAAGCATATTGATAAATGTGGACTTATATTAACTACTGTTTTTGTTTTCACAAATGGAAACAAATGGACAATAAGTACAAAGACTTTTGGAGTTAAAATGCCTTTAATATGTATGAACAGTTTTAATCAAGAAACCAGGAAAGAACTACAGTATAATACTTCATCACTTGAACAGCTGGTTATTCATGACTTTTATACACAGGTTATAAACTTCAATGTATATGTTCAGTTGTTTTTTTCTGAAATTGATCTTCTGTTCTCTCTTTATCTTCACTCCAATCCAATTACTCATTCCAGTTACAAAAAGTGTCTGGATTTTGTAAGAGGAAAAGAAACCAATCACTTTCCATTGTCAGGAGCACATCTTCATAGGTAGAAATGCAAACGGTGTAATACCTTACCCTCAGATCCTGTTGTGATTTTATTCCTTTGGCCTGATGGGAACTTCAGTCTTGATCAGTGAGGAAATATCTGTAGATAAAGAAATCATATTCTTGTCATGAAGGATTCCAGAGATGGGTAATATGTAAAGCAAATGTTTCTGAAATGCATGTGTAATTATTTCTTGAGTACTTAGTGTTAGCCCCATTTTATAAAGCTTACAATAATTTCATTATTGTGTTTTATTTTTTGTTATTTCATGTTTGTTTAAAAGAAGCAAATACACTGTCCATCCAAAAAAAATGATGCACATGCAAGATTTCACTGCATCACCTTTGAGGGTTTTTTTCCCAGGAGACTGACACTCAATTTAACTAAGCTAATAGTTCAGATCCTTCCATGGCTAAATACTTCAGTGGTTAATAATATTTCATCTGGGAAAAAGTGATTTAATCTAACTGATGCAGTAAGTGTCCTCTCATGTCTGTAATCTTTAACAGATTGGACACCACCAGGATTGATCAGGGTCATCAGGCTTGTGAGAGAATACTTCAGGGACCATGAGACATAGTTTTCACACAAAATTTAGCCTTCAAAAAGTCTTCTCTCGTCATCTGAACCCACTTTATCCTCACTAGGGTTGTGGGGGTCACTGGGGGCCTAATCCAGCTACAGTAGGCGAAGGTGGGGTAGACTCTGTATGAGTCACTAGTTCATCACAGGGCTGAACCTATATCGTCAAAATCACTCTCACATTCACACCTATGGGCAATTTAGATTGACTTTAAACTTCCAAGGGCCCACATACAGTATAGGCCTCAAGTAGTCAAAATGTTAAACCTTTTCTATGCTACGGTCTGCTGGGAAGGTAGTATCAGACAAATGGATGCAAAAGAACTGGACAAACTGGTGAAAATATCCAGTTCTGGAGGAGAGCTGGTAACACTGGGGACAGTGGTGGACAGTGGTGGACAGATGCACACTAAGAAAGGTGGAGCGCATTTTGGAAAAACAAGATCATCCTCTTCATCTTATTCTGACAAACCAGAAGAAAATCCAAGTCTTTTATTGAATATACATTTATTTCTAATTTCCTTCTTAAGTATCACATATCTCTAATATATCCCAGAGTTCTTATTAATACTTGCTTAGACATTAATTTTGCAATGGTTCAAGGTTCACCATGGGATCATTTATCTGTTTTATGTTGGAAATCAGTCATTTGTTGACAGCCTTGGATGTGTACATCCATGATAAAGGTCTGTTTCAGGACAAAATTTCAGTGAAGACTTCACTCCCTTGTTTCCGCATCCCTAAAGCAGTAATAGTGTACAGTGAAGCCAACATTAGCTTTCATTTGGAGTTCGCTAATGGCAAAAACCATTTTATAGGACAATGAAGACCTCAACAGTCCACAGTCATTAGACCAAAGTGGTAATGAATATCTAGAGTTCATAGTAAATCTCACACTTATTTTGGCTTATTTTTGATACATTTCTAAAACAGCACTTAACCAATCACTAACCCTGAAAGTCGATGAAGATAATGAGATCATCATTCTTCAGGTAATTACGTCGCCGGAGGTCAAAGTGCTTGACAAAGTTCCTCCAGCCCCATGATGGCCCTCTGAAGCATCCACAAGACACATCAAAGACCCCCACCTTGGAGGGATTGTCCCAGACATAGATTCCATCTGATGCTAGAACACACAAAAGAACAGTCAGAATATGGCATAAAGGAATCCTGAGCTACTGCAGTAATCCAATTATGTAATTTGATATTTTTAAGGTAAATGGAGAAGTGAATACTTGTCATCAAATTAGTAGTAAGACTGCGAGCTGTGGACATCCTCAGCTTAATGTCTGGGTCTTGGTCCATCACTACCAAGGTGGCTTGTCTGTTTACCACTGGCCACTGCATCACCCAATCATTCTCCCCACTAAGTAGTTGGAAGTACAGCCCAACATAGTTTCCTGTGTAGTCACTGTAACTGGACAAAGGTATGAGGCGGACCCCATAAGCATAGCCTTCAGGGCTATAGAAACGTGGACTGTGGATGACTGTGTCGACTGTAGCTGTCTCCATGATCTGTGAGAAGTTCCTGATGGTCCACACACTGTTGGGACAGTGCGTCTCTGTCAGGCTGATGTCATCTATATAGATACCTCCAGTAGATCCAGAAGGATTACCACGTACGGCTTGGAAAGCATAGCGGAATTTCACATCCACCTCCATTGGGACGTGGGCGATCTTCCATGAAGGGTTAGAATCAGCTGAAGATCAAGAAATAATATAAAGGTTACCAGTCTTATCAGTCATACTTACTTTGTTTTATACCTATCACACATTTTAGTGCAGTTCAAAGTGCCTCTCAGTTGAATCTGTTCTGATAAGGTCATCAGGTACAGGTTACTTTTTACAAGCAAAGTGAAACATCATTCAGTTGTTCTGCTCCTCACCTGTGGAACAAATTACCTGAATACCTGAGGTCTGGGAAAAAATGTCACTTCATTTAAATCAGGCCTGAAAACATTACTGTTCACTGGAGCTTTTACTTAAATTCTTAATTGTCTTTAAATGCATTTTAATAATGTTTTTCATTTAAATTTTCTTATATGATTTATGTAAAGCACCTTAAATTGTCCTGTACATGAAATGTGCTATACAAATACATTTGCCTTGTCCAAGAACAGAACAGAAGAAGCATAAGCTATGTGAAAAATATAGTAGGTGCAGTGAAATACAAAATATACAACTTCTACAAGCCCCCTCACCCAGTTCCAACAGACTGAACAGACTTTATTGTAACAAGAGCAATAGTAGCAGTAATCACAAAGTCACCAACCATACTAGAGTTCATTTTACAGCCTTGATGTTTTCCTTTTATTTTATTTTAGTGTTCCTCATTCTTGACATCATCACATTTTCATATTTGACCAAATGAAAGCCAGAAAAAAACAGGAAATGTAAAATAGTGTCACAACAATGTAGTCACATTTTAAAGGAATAGTTCACTATTTCCACATGAATCTGTATGGGATCAGCGTCTTTACTCTGGTGCACCCACAGTGACTTATCCCTGATAGTGTCCTATAAGGCCAGTTCTGGTCCAGTTTTGGTCAAAGCAAAAGTAGTCCCGGCAGGTTTCCTGGGGTCAACAAAATAAAATGTGTTTCTTCTCAAAACAGTATGTGTTTGAATAAGTGATTTATTTGTATAACTAAACCACCACTGTGGGTGCACCAGAGTAAAAACAGTGATGCCATACAGATTCATGTAAAAATACCCAAATATCCCCTTACTATTAAATAAATTAAACATTTTCTATACTTTGGATATAACCGGGCTGTTTCCCGCTTTTCCATTCTATTTGCTTTCTACATTTCACAATTTATATTAAAATAGCACATTTCTAGTGAATTTGCATTTGAAATCTGTATTAGAAAACACAAACGAACCTAAGACCATGACTGTTCCAGACCTGTGGTTGGTTAGCTGTGATGAAATGTGTTTATTTTATATCCTGAAATAACTTTGATTTGAATGTTGTTTTCAGAGCAGGATACTAAGCAGCACTATTCAACTGGATATTTGCCTTAATGCAAAGCTGTGTGTACAGGTCAGCTGTGAGGTGTCAGGTGACTACTGCAGACTACAGTTTGTGGTCATACCTTTAAAGGTCTGTAGTTTCTTCATTTTGCGAATGGTACCTGTGCTATCATCCATTTTAACCCAGATTACCAGCCTGTCCTCGGTGCTTCCTGTCATCTTATAAAAGAACTGTAGACACTGATAGGTCCTCTTTGGGTAAAGTGTTCTGGACTGTAACAGAGCAGCTTCATCACGGTTCCCAGTATTGGTGCTGAAATGCATGAAGTAACCAGCATCTATACAAAATAAGATAATCACATTCAATGGATTTAGATTTTAGATTTAGATTTATTTATTTCGAGACACATAACAAAACAAAAACGAAACAAACAAACCCATACAAACGATCAACACAAAAAGAAAAAGAATAAATAATAAATATACTGTACAAAAATGCATATTATGCCATTTGTTGAAACTATAATTAGTCCAAAATAGTTCTTATTTCTTTCATATATTTACACAGTCCTCCTGTTTAAATATAAAACCATTAATGCTATGGGCCCCTCTGATCTGGTACCGTGCCAGCCCAATAGAACCCTTCGTTCTCATGGTTAGAGACAACTGGATTTGCAGTAACTCACCTGTGTCCTGTGCTGACCTGTGACCCCAGACATCCTCCCCCACCCTCACCTGTCTGATGGATGGACCTGCCCCCCCACCCCCTTTCATCTACAAATGGACGTTCATCTATAGCCTGTCTGTCCATAGGAGTGGATCTCTCCTTCACTGTGGTTCTCCCCAAGATTTCTTTTTTCTCACTGGGATTTGGATTTTTTTTCTTGCCGAGGAGGGTCCAAGGACAGGGGCTTGGGACTTCATCTTTCTGTGATTGATTGTTCTCTCTAATCACCCCTGTAAAGCCCTCTGAGACGACGTTGTTGTGATTTGGGGCTCTATAAATAACACTGAATTGAATTTGCTGATTGATGAATGTCTTGAAAAGGAGTACGAAGAAGAAAATGTATTAAATCCCACCCCTTATCATCACAATGATTCATATTCATGTTGGAAAAAACCCACCATGAAACTTTGCACACTAATTTTTTTTATGTTATTCTTATACTTTTTGATTAGAATAGGGACATTCCAAAGCTCGTATGTTACCTCTACATCTTCCTAACAGTGTGTGATCCTCTGATCCAATACTGCTCTTGGTGTGGACCCAGGCTACACCATCACTGGAAACGTTGATCATGCCACAGATATTGGCATATTCAAAGGCACACTGGTCCAATAAAGTGAGAGGACCAGCTGGGAAGGAATTACAGTCACACTTTAGTAGAATTCTACTTCAATCAATTTCTTATACAATCTGCTTGTGAAGATGGTTTAATTATGGCCAAAATTAAGAGAATACTGTGATGTCATTGTAATATCAAGTGTCACATACAGCAGTTGTACATCCGATTCAGCCTGAGGGTATCCATTTTGCTGAAGTCGAGGTACTGGCCAATGATGTTGAAGAATTCTGGAATTTTGGTGACCACGGTAGGGACAGAATCATTTTTATTAAAAGAGAAGGGTCGGTAATGCATGATGGACTCATAGTCGTATGGCGTATTTTGATCTGTGATGAAGTCATCGTTGTATTTATTGAAGTTGTGTTCCATTCCTGTGGGGGGGGGGGGTAGTGTTTTAATCACTTGTACAAGACAAATGGTATCTACACCGGCATACTGAATTACAAATACAAGATAAAAACAACAAAACAATGCTTTAACCCTTTAACCCCTGATGCGTCTGCACTGACATGTTCTGGATGGATGGTTTAGTTTAAAAATTCAGAAAAATGTACGTTTTTGGGGGGGTTATTTTACTGATAATTGTGTTCATGGAACTGATGTACAGGTGTCAAAAAGCAACTGATTTAGAAAAAGCCCAAACTAAAACTACTGGAACCAAATTACAACATTTATTCCTTTTTTTAACTTCATTTTGGGGGATTTTGTTGTTGTTTTTTCATGTTATTTGTTATTTTGTGAATATTTATTAGTTTCTGTTGATGTTGTTGCTTTTTGGGTTTTTTTTTTCTACGTTTCATTTGTATTATTTTTCTCCAATTGTGTTCTGTTAGTGTCTTACTTTGTTCATATTACATATTATTTTGTTAGCTTAATATTCATTCCTGTTAATTTTACTGATCACTTTGGCAGTTTTTTGTTGCTTATTTTTTTTACACTGGAATTGTTTAAATCTCAGGAGTTCAAGGGTTAATAGAACACAAATCAAAAATATATTTGTTCCTACCACGTACCAGGTGTAACTTGATCCAGCCAGATGTCGACATAGTCATCCCTGTCTGTGCGAGACTGTTCATGGTAAAAGCCCAGAGCATGAAGGAGCTCATGTTCAATTACCGCCTTGTGATCACAGCCATTCCCCAAAGACAGAATCTGACCTGTCTGTTGATCACCAACACTAGAGAAACACCTAAAACAACCCACGTGGAAGCAGGCAGTTAAAAAGAAGAAGGAAAAACTACAGGAAAATTAATGGGTTACAATAAGTCAAGTACAAACAAGTATTTAGAGAATGCTTAATCTCACCCCAATTTTGTGCCAATCTCAATTTTCTATGACAACCGTTCTTGAATTAGAGTCAATAATGTGATTTTGACCTTTCTGCTAAATGCGACCTTGACCTTTGACCTTTTGCAATATTGGTAATTACATTATATGTATATATGCTTAGAAGGTTTTGGTTTTTTCCAATCATCCTTATTTGAAACAATAGAAATAACAGTACAATATCATTCTCAGCATTGAATTACTTAATTCCACTAAGCTGCACCTCATCTATGTTTTTAAGTTCACTTATATCCACAGTATTTCCACTTAATACAAAAAAAATATCAGTTCCAAGTACTTAAAAAGAAGAACATGTAACAGCAACTTAATACATTTGAGTTAGTAGTACTATTTCTGAAACTTTGAGTATTCACAGCTTAATATATTTAATTATTCTGAATCCTCGGGTTTCCAGTGTAGTAAAAATAAAAGCTTGCACCATACCCTCCTCTCTTTTCAAACTTGATGAAGGTCTTTTCTCCCTCATATTGTTTGAAATCGACACAGGACTTCAGTCGGTACATTTCAAAAGCCTGATGAACGCAGCCTTTGGCATTGAGGTCTGATGAGTTGAAAATAAGGTCACATGGGTGAAAGAGTTTGAGAAGAGAAGAGATACAAAAGCAGTCTGATTCCTATGCTAAACCTCCTCAACAGTAAAAAGCTCATTAGCATACCTGCATGCATAGCCTATATGACAATTGCAGTATTCACAGTTACACACAGTTTACAACATTTCACAACATTACACAGGTTACAGCAAAATAACTTTATCAAGGTACAGACGACTCACCTTGGCTAGTGGCTACGTCACCACAGCACTTCCGTGTCCTGGAAAACGCAAGCTATAATGGTGCAGTGTTGTGTTCCATGCTGTAACAACCGAAATTACCTTAATAAAGCAATATCACACTACTGCTTTCCTCGGAATGAAAATGAGAAGAGAAGATGGCTTAAACTGATCGGGAAAGTGAGATCTATAATCATGAAAATGGATTTACTTGCTAGCTAGCGCGAGCAGCTAACATGGCGGCGCCCTATTTTGTAGACGTGTGTAAAAGCACCCGACAATAATATTTGAACATTATTCACGTTTTCAACACTTGCGTATACCTTTGGTGATCATCCGGCGTCTGTATCTAAGTTCGTGTGCAGAGTTTGAGCAACTGTCTTTGTAAAATTTACATGTTTCGCTGTGGCGCTAATGGTGCTAACTTTCACTGCAGGCTAACATGACAACAAGAGCTGACTGGCTCCACTACTGATTTGTGTAGTAGGTAATGTTTTAGCTGTCTGTTAGGCGCTGTGTTTCTAAGATATCACCAAACCATCGGTGCTTATTCTGACAAAGCTGAGAAAAATTGTTAACCGTATACGGGAGCAGTGAAAGACTAACAGCTGACATCCTTAGGTAGAGTCTTCCTCACCTCAACGTTATAAATTCTATTCTTCATAGAAGCCTGAACTTCCCCCTGACAGTACACATACGTTTACAACTCTATTGAAGTTGTAAGAGTTTACACCTTTTTTCACTGACTTTGTGAAGTTGGCACAGTAGGGCGCCACCGTAAAAAAAAAAAAGTCACCGGTTCCTTCTCTCTAGCCATTGTTTTAAATTGGGACACGGATGTGACGTCACACTAGCCATCCCCATTGCTGAGTCCTCTTCAGGGAAAAATACAAAATCTACCTTGAGTGCTGTGATTGGCTAGAGCCGCTGGGGGCGGGGAGTGCCTTCCAGGCAAAGCTGCTTTGGTTGGTGGCTCAAAACCCCAATAAGCACATTTTACTCAAAATATGGGGTAAAATCTACTCAACCAAAATTAGTGCAAATTTTTTTACCTCAATTTTATTAAGTGAATTATATGGTTTTGTTTTTACAGTGTGCGAGAGCTGACAAGTGTCCTTCAATCCATGCACATTGTAAATATTAAAAAGATGAAGTGAGTCGCATAAGAGAAGTAAAAATTAAAAGAAAAGAAAAGAGTCATTTTTGCCCAATACATGAGGCAAAGAATACTGAGTACAAGTGCATATGACAATCATGATTTACAGTGACAACTATACTAAAGAATGATATTGCAGAACAAGACACTCACCCAAATCATCACCAAGAATATAAGGGATTGGAAATTTCCATCTGTATCGCTTGTTAACCAGAGCATTCTTTCCTTCCTGTACCATAAGTGGGTGATAAAGGTTTCATTACAGACACCGTTAAATGCAACATATTGTCTGAAATGGGTATTGCAGTCAGTTTACTCAACAGCAGCTGACAGATTTATGGCATATTGCAGCAAAAACAAATGTTCCCAAAAATAAAAGTACTACTCACTGGAATTAAAATGTCCCCTTCAACCAGGTTAGCATCAACACCTGAAGAAGAAGTCCAAACATGGTATTTGGTTGGTACATGGTTACTCAGTTTTACTGTAGATTTGGACATATTTGTTCAGACATCACTAACCTTTGTTTAGGAGGGGGTTCTCATCCTCACCATTTTCATAAACTTCTACAATAGAAATACAGATTCAAAGATATTTATTGAGGCATATAATCGTAGTAACAATAAGAAAATAATCTCAAGGATTTATTCATCACTGCAATTGGAGCAAGGTTTCTCCACAACATACATTAAATCCAGATGGGAAAAGGAAACCAACATAAAACTAACTAACGATGAATGGTTAAATATCTGTAAAACACAGTCTATAACTACTAGTCTACTAGTTGTGATCTTTGGAGGGAAAAATACTTTAAGGTTCTTTGTAACACCTAAAAAAAAAATCACAAACCAAAAATCCTGAACAAAGTCAATGTTGGAGAAAATGCAGTAACATGTCCTCAGAACATTCCCAGAAAATATGAAAGTGACATATATATATATATATATATATATATATATATATATATATATATATATATATATATATACAGTAGCAGAATGGAATGAAATTGTTAAAGAAATTCACACCATGGAAAAAAATGAGCCTCTCTCTAACATATGCTGTTTGAAAATATCAAAAATGTTGGAAGAAATAGAAGCAATATATGGACATTTTATAGAGACTCTCTTCTATCTATAGTGCTACAGTGTGATCCCCCTTTTTTTTGTAACTGTATTTAATATGACTTTTACTACATTGTGGCTGTAACTTATGTTTGAACTGGTAACCTCGAACCCATTTAGTTTATTATATTTTATTTATTGGAATTATCTTTTACAATTCACCACATGTGGAACCTGACGGCAAATTTCTGATGACCCTGTCTGTTGTCTGTGATGTTATATTTGTTTTGTCTGTAATGTTTGTTCAAGAAAAATCATAATAAAAAACACAATTACAAAAAAAGAAATACAGATTTAGTGTGTTTTTCAACATATTATCCCCCCACCACCTATAGGAAGACTGTTTAACATACCTTGTTGCTCATGGGAGACAGGTACCTACAACCAAATAAAGTCAAAGTGTATTAATAAAATCTTTATGGATGTACGCAACATCATAACATGCTCATTACAAATTTAGGAGAACATAAATACTTACAGAATATGCAGTGGTCAGCAGTGCTATACCAAACAAAAGCCACACTTTCTCCATTTTCCTGCTAAATGCCAACAGGAGACGTTTGCTGCTTAGTTTTTATAAGCACTTTGGTCCTTGAACGTCCTTGTAAAGACTAACTACAGGACTTTGACTTAACTATATAACTGACAACATGAACAGTGTTTGTGCATGTGAATAAGGAAACAGAGATGTCTTGCAATACTGTACCTCTTAGTGTGCTTAAAGCAGTGATTCTCAATCTTTTTTTTCTTGGGCCCCTCCTTTGGAGGATGAAAAATCTCTAGGCCCCCCTCAACAACTATACAATATTGTAACATCGGTAAAATTATAACTCTTATTAAAAGAAACATTAAAATACTACTATAATATAACAGTACTCTTTGCATTTCCTTGAATAATTTGTTGTGCAAATTATTAAAAAAATAACCCAGATTTTTGCTTGAACAATAGAAATACATTCAACTGACTGTACCATGAGACAATATTTATCAAATAACACAAATCCTAACCCTAAATCCAACCCTAGCTCTAACCCTTACCCAAACCCTGGCTCCAGGGGTGATTCTAGCATCTAACCTTTAGGGGGGCTCAGCCCCCAGTGCTGACAGTGGCACCTGTCTTGAACGAAAGAGTTGAATCGAATTCTAAAGTTTTTTTCTTTTAATTGACCAATAAACTATCATCTACCATCCACAAGCACTGAAATAAAGATTTAGCTTACAAACTTACAAGTTCCATGTCAATGTATAGGCTTATTGTATGAGAAAAAAATTGTCTAGTTCCTGGATGTTCTGGTGAAGTGTGGTGGTGATAAGGTGGCAAGAAAAAAAAAGACCCATAGACCACTAGGCTGTTTGACATTAGCTGCTACTGTGTTAGCTCACTGTAGGTCAACTCCTGGCCTACTCACACACATAGGTACTCAAATTCAATAATTCCTCTAAAGCAGGCAAGGAGAAATTTAACATTTAATTTCCTCACTATTTAATAATAACAGGTGTTTTGAAAAAAATCATACAAGAAAAATGTACAGATGAATAGTATACTGTTCAAATATAAATAAACATCCATACTAACTCTTAAAGGTATTTAATTTGGTCTAATTGTGATTCAAACTAGCCAGACATTATGAAGACCAGGTCTTAGCCCAGAGGGGGGTCTAGGGGGCGTCCCCTAGAGAAAAATGGGTTTCTTAAATGCAATTTTCTGTATTTTAGTGCATGTTAAGGTGACCTGTTTGACAAATCCTAACCTCATGACATAGATATAGAACACTATACAGTATATCAACATGTCCAGCCTCAGGTGCCACAGCCGCCATCTTGGTACAAGGTCCATATGTTTCTCACACTATCAGGGAAGATATTGTCAACTGATGATCAGGCAAGAAGTGTTACCCCATATAAAGATGGCACTGATTAAACTGAATCATTCATTCCAATTGACAGGGGTTGTCAATGCAATGTGTTCTATATCTTTGACCCCATGACATGAAGATAAACACTTTTAAATGAAGAGACTGAAAGTTTCCTTGTGGGAAACAAGGAAACTTTGTTTAATGGGAAGAAAATGTAAATGAGTCCATATTTAATGTACATATTTAACACTGAGTAAATATTAACATAATATTATAAATAAAATAGGAGAATGTAGAAATGTAAACTAAGGATCAGGGCTATAATAGTTTGGATTTTTCATTATAATTTTGTTTTAGTTAGTTTGGACTTTTTTCCCTCTAATTCAGTTAATTTTAATGTGTCTTTTGAGCAGATTTGATATGCGCAAACCAATCAGAAAAGGGTGTAAGTAGAAGTATTTTATTGGTTTAGACAAATCACATGGTGACATGTGACAGTTCTCCACTAGGCTAGGAGAACTCTGAGGCTGCGAAGATTTTTCATAATGCATTTTTTTCTTTTTTTGAAGGAAGCAACCAAGGGGTGCTGAGCAAATTTTTAGGGGTGCTGAAGCACCCCTAAAAATAGCCTAAAGTCACCTCTGCCTGGCTCTGACCACAACTCTAACCCTGACCCTAACTCAAACCCTAAGCCCTAACCCTTACTAGTCCTAACCCTAATACTACAGCATAACCCTAAATTTGTGAGGGCTTGTTCATATTTACCCAAACCCCTAACTGCCTCTAACCTTCAAGGAATAGTTCGCTATGTTTCAGATGAATTTGTATGGGATCATCGTCTTTACTCTGGTGCACCCACAGTGACTTAGCAAACTACTTTCATTAATTGTTCGGCAGTGTTTGCAGTTGCTACGTGCAGGTGCACAGCTGTTAGCAGTGACAATATGCATTGATCACTATTGAGAAAAAGCAGCTCCAAGCAATTACGAGGTGTGAATTTTGGTTCAGTGACAGTTTTGTTATGCAAATAAATCAGTCATTTGAACACATATTTTGAGAAGAAACACATTTTACTTTCTTGACCCCAGGAAACCTCCCACGACTACTTTCGTTTTGACCAAAACCGGACCAGAACTCAACTCACAGGACACTGTCGGGGGTAAGTCACTGTGGGTGCACCAGAGTAAAGACGATGATGCCATATAGATTCATGTGAAAAATTGTGAATTATCCCTTTAACCCTAACTCAAATGCCACATATATACTGCATTTCCCAACCTGTGCCTGGGGATGAATCCCAGGTTTGTCTCATAAAAAGTTTTTTTCAAATTGGGGTTCAATCGACTCTAAATAACTTCAACTTGCATCTGAGATTTTTAAATGGTGATCATTGGATTCGCACTTGTACGAATCCATGTACACATTTCCATGAATCCATGTACACATTTCCTGCTCTCCCATTTATTTTAGAAGGTGTCCGTTGTTATAGTGACACATATTTTTGACACAACCTTTAGATGGCAGCACCGTCATGGGGGGAAAAAAAAACCTAAAAGTCATGTGATGCATGAGTTCAACTCATTGACTTTAATATCCAATTAACTGGCATTTTTAGACTTTAATACCAATTAACCTTCTTTCAAGACTTGTTTTTAATTTCATTACCAAGTGATGAACAGTGCAGCACAAATATATGAGGATTAAATAAAAGAATAAATATAACAACACAGGTGTGTTTTGTGAAAGTTTTCCTTCTTTAATAAGTCACATTCAAGGTACGAAACAAACAGTATTGAAGACAGGAAGCTACAAACAGCACAGTCACAGAGTGAAATAATATAAAACACTGTCAAATAATAAAAGTGTTCTCTGAGCAGAGGAGGAGGAGCCAGGCAGTGGTCTGAGTGGGTTTGGGTTAGTGGGCTAGGGTCAGTGGGTCAGTGTCAGTGGGTTAGAGTTAGTGTCAGTGGGTAAGGGTCAGTGGGTTAGTGTCAGTGGGTAAGGGTTGGTGGGTACGGGTCAGTAGGTTAGTGTTAGTGTCAGTGTCAGTGGGTTAGAGTTAGTGTCAGTGGGTTAGGGTTGGTGGGTAAGTGTCAGTGTCAGTGGGTTAGGGTTGGTGGGTAAATGTCAGTGGGAACATGTCAGTGGGTTAGTGTCAGTGGGTAAGGGTCAGTAGGTAAGGGTCAGTAGGTTAGTGTTACTGTCAGTGTCAGTGGGTTAGAGTTAGTGTCAGTGGGTTAGGGTTGGTGGGTAAGTGTCAGTGGGTAAAGGTCAGTGGGTAAGTGTCAGTGGGTTAGAGTTAGTGTCAGTGGGTTAGGGTTGGTGGGTAAGTGTCAGTGGGTAAAGGTCAGTGGGTTAGAGTTAGTGTCAGTGGGTTAGGGTTGGTGGGTAAGTGTCAGTGGGTAAGGGTCAGTAGGTTAGTGTTAGTGTCAGTGGGTAAGTGTCAGTAGGTTAGTGTCAGTGGGTAAGTGTCAGTGGGTAAGTGTCAGTGGGTTATGGTTAATAAGATTGACAAAGACAATGACATTTTTTCATTTGAAACACAGAAGGTAAATTACATTTAGGTAAAATATTCTCAGATTTTTTCTGTTTGCAGAAGTCACTCTGAAGAACAAATACTTCAATCACAGACTTAAACATTTAAAAATATCTTTTATGATGTAAGAACAGAAAAGGGTCAATGGTATTAACCTTTGATGCTTCTTTTTCGGCCATAAATAAACACAACCTTCCACAAATACACAAAACCTTCCATGAATTAATGGAAATCTGTCATAGATTAATAAAAACCTAAATACATGAAAATCTTTCATAAATTAATGAAACACTGCAATAAATAGATGAAAAACTTTCATAAATACATGAAAATCTTTAAAAAAAAGTAATGAAAACCTTTCATCAATAAATCGTAAGAACCCTAACCCTCTAATCCCAGCTGTCTTGTGCCGTCATCGCCGAGCTGCAGGAGGGAAGAAAGGAGGCATAAGTGAATTAGACTGAGACAGCAACAGGCCACCAGGACCAATCCAATTAGTATTAGCATAGGTACTTTCAGAACAACACTGGGCGGAGTCATATTATGGGATATCCAGGGCTGTCGCTAGTCAATTTGGTGTCTTAAACACAAATGCTTTATGGTGCCCCAAAAATCCCAATAAATAAAAAAAAAAATAGATGAATTTGAATATGTGTAAGTTGTATGTTCATACATAGTCTGTACACTTTGTTGGTTTGTAAACATTGACATATTTAGTCATCTGTTGGACAAACTATAACACTTTTCCATTTACAAGCATTTGACATCAGTGACTCACACTAAAAAAACCACAGACTGACAGACTAACCTGTCTCTCTTTCTTATGAAAAAAGACACACAGGAACCTGTCTCTCCTTCTTATAAAAGTAGACAGACAGGAACCTGTCTCTCCTTCTTATAAAAATGGACAAACAGGAACCTGTCTTTCTTTCTTATCAATGTGAGTGATCTGAAGATTGCGTTAGAGAATTTCCTGACGTGCAAAGGATTCAAAGAACCAGTGTTGTGGAACGTGAACAACAGGTTGTGATTATAATCAGTGTTTGAAAGGCTTTGAGGAAACAGTGACCATATGTAGACTTTTATCCTCACTAATAATCACTTAAAAAGTCTGACATCTCTAATCATTGACTTAAAACAGTTGCTATAAGAGCTGTAGAGAAAGAGGTCACGTCAGATTTAAATTTTTTGTATCTGATACTGGTCCTGACTTCATCTTTCCAAGTCTAACCCTAAGTTTCAGTTATACACTTATAGATTCAAAAATATGGTTGATACTTGTTCTTCAGTTGCCAAAATGTTGCTTTGAAAGATGGATAAGAATGGCCTAGAGCTGCTACGTACCTTTGATTTGTTGTTATTTCCTCTTTCCACATGGCCTGAGTGGAGGCTGTATGTTCATCCTCTGAATGACATATCAAACGGGGTCTCTGCTCTGACTGTGTGCGCCGGTTGGAGTTTTCTATCCTTCTTGTTGACAGCCGACCTCTGGAAGTGTCTCCCTGTGGCCTGGGGGGCACAGGCACTCCAGATGAGGTTCTGGACTGAGAGTTTTGTGTCTCATTTTGGCAGAAGACTGAGCGAGCATCATGAAAGGACACAGATAGGATAATCTCTTCAGCTGTGCTGTCGGAGGCTCGTGTCACTGCCCGAGGTGAACTTGGACGGGACGAGGGCCTGGAGTTGGAGGACTGAATTCGGCCAACTGGGGGGCTTGGGAATCTGTGGCGCACAGATGGGCAGGATGGGGGGAGGCGGACTCTGGAGACGGGCGGTGCCGTTACAGGCGAGCTGCGAGACATGTCCCCCTCCTGGAGTTCAGGCCTAAACTGAAAGGGGGAGGGTCCTCTTTGTCTTTTTTCCACAGATTCTGTTGCCTGGTGCAAAGGAATGATCTTCCGAGCCTGTTGGTAGAGACAGCTGGTCTTTTCTGGTTCTGAACCCAGAACAGGTTGGTGTCGGTCTTCTTCTTGAGTGTCCTGCCTGACAGGACTAACAGATAAAATATTTGATCTTGACCTGACACTTCCTCGGTTTGGCAGAACTTCCACATTCTGCATGGCTGTCCTGAGGCGATGGGCAAGTCCACACTTTGGCTGAATTATTGGAAGAACCTGGACTGCATTGTCTTGGGAGACATTGTCATTCGGTAGGTTTCCCACAGTATGCTGAAAGGAATTGTCCATCAAAACCTCTGGGGGTGGGGGTGGTAGATTATCAACATCCAAGTCATCCTTGCCATCAGGCCAGCTGTTATTGTTGTTGTTACCGTTGTTGACCAGAAACCCCTCAATACTATTTCCCATGTTGGATAATGGAAGGATTGCACTTTTCCTGGGCCTTTTGATACTAGGTGGTATATTAACAAGGCTCTGACCGGGTCGACCATCCACCCCTTGACTAAAGGTGTTAATCAGCCTTCTGACAGAAGGGCACTGCTTGGGTGTTTGTGGTGCTAACACAGGTAGAGTACACAGCTGATTTGTCTTTATTGGGTCTTTTTGTGCACGTCCTGATCCACTTATTGAATGCCGTCGAAGTCCAGCCCTGTACAGATTATAATGAGGCCCTTCTATCTCTCTGTTTCCTTGGATCCTTTTCATTCTGCTTTCTAAATCTTTTTGGCTTTCTCGTAGCTCCATCACTGAGCTCACACTTCCGGCAGATGATTGAGCCTCAAGCTTGTTCATTGCCGTGAGTGGCCGTTTGGTTAATGGCAGCAAATCACGCATGTATTTTGCATGCATGTAGAAAAGAGTTTGAGTGGGATCTGGGGGAGAAGAGTTTGATCTCTTCCTATTTGGTCTACCATCTTCATCATCAGCATTCTCATCATCATCCTCTTCCTCCTCCTCTTCCTCCCCCTCTTCCTCATCATATTCATTGTGGTCTATGAGGTTGAATGAATTACTGGGTCGATTATCAAGTCCACCACGAATGTTGATCCCAGAGCAACAGCTTCCAGATCCTGCGCTGCCCCTTTGCCTCCGGTGTCTCTCAGATCCTGTTAGACTCTCGTTCTCTCCCCCAATACCGCTGTCCTCACTGTGCAGGGCTGAATCCTCCGGATTGGACTTTCTGATGGTGGCCTGCTCCACCCGTGAAAGCACTTGGGCAATTCTCTGCTCTACAGCTCGTTTGTCCTGCATCTTTTCAACCATAAGTTTGGAAAGGGAAGTGAAGTAGTCCACTGCATCCTCCAGAGTGCTGTCACCCAGTAACTGAAATGAAGTCCCCACATGCCTCATTTTTTCTGTCGAATGCTGGAGCAGTTGCTGGAGTAAATCTGGAGGTGGATCAGGAGGCCCACTTGTTTCTATGTTAGCTTTAAGTGCCATAAATGCAGGGCCCATCATCCCAGATGGCAGAGCCATAGAGTCGCCGTGTTCCTTGAGCATCAGTTCCCCTTCCTCCGCCATCTCCTCTAGAGCCTGGTTGATCTCTTCAAAACGTAAAACCAAAGCAGATATCATGGGCTGCAGAGACACCTGGGTCTGGGTGGCCTGGTCCAGTAACCCCAGCAGGGTCTCAAATTTAGAGATATTTGGGTTGAGAAAGGCATAAGCTGCCTGATGAGCTCGTACCATCTGTGGAGGAAAGTCCACTTTGGTGTGGATCATAGAAGACTTTCTGTGCTTTCCACTGGATTTGTTCTTCTTACTCCTCTGGGTTCTTTTTATGTCATCATCTTTTAAGACTTCACCAACTACTTCTTGTTGGATCACACCCATCCCTTCTGTTTGTTCTGTTTCTGGTGTATTTATGGCATCTGTTTCATCAGAGTGAACCCATGTGGGCTCTGATCTAATGGGTTCTGCAGTTGGTAGCAGAACTTCTGTTTCTTCACATTTCAAATGTTGGTTCACACTGTCTGTAGGATCTTCAACCAACAGAGCATTCTGAGGCCCTTCTTTTGAAAATAACTTTCCCTTGGATGGAGAGCAGCCCATATCTACTTTCACCTAAGGGAAAAGAAAATATCATAATTAAAACACACACACACACACACACACACATGTGTATATATATATATATATATATATATATATATATATATATATATATATATATACACATATACATATATATATATATATATATATATATATATATATATATATATATATATATATATATATACACACATATACATATATATATATATATATATATATATATATATATATATATATATACATACATACACACATACACACACACACACACACATCTCTCTCATATATGTGTGTGTGTGTGTGTGTGTAAAAACTAAACTAAATAAATAAACTAAATAAACTTACCAGTTCTGTTAATCTGAAGAAAAAACAGTGAGTATAAAGAGCAGAATCCAAAGATAAAGCTTAAAACAGCTGGATAAAAAAATACCTTCCAATAGCTGTAGCCATCTTCTCACACATGATTGCACTTATCATGCATATATATTGTATTTGTTATATATAAAAGCTCACATACACTTGTGGATCCAGGCTTGAACTCAGAGCAGTGAAGAGAAGATAAGACGGATTGAGCTAAAGGGTTTTTCTCTTCTGTTCAACACAGATGGTCATGTTAAGTTAAAGACACACACACACACACAAACACGCACACACACATGCACACACTTTCCTGTAAGACTTTAATCCTATGGAGTTAATAATAAGAGCCTGGTTTATCAGGTGGTGTTTTTAGCCTCGTCCTCCACCTCAAACTTTACATGTAACCAATCAGCTCACATAGCTAGATGGCTAGATAGATAGTTAGATAGCTAGATACCTTTCCCCCTTGTCCTTCTATGGGAGGGGTCAGGATGGTTCCAGGCCCTTCCTCTTGTGTCTTATTTGGTAAAAAATGGCATGACAAAAATTATTGTTGAGGATTTCAAAACATCGTCAACGTCCAAAGTATTTTATTGACATAATTTCAGTTGTACAAAATGGAAATAAAATAAACATTTGACACAAGAAATTGCATAGGTTTTGGTTATACATCAAAACAAATTATATAAGAAAACTGTGATTTGGATCTTTACATTTTCTCTATTAAAAGTATCTCACCATTAGATTATATAGTGGTAGTTCCATGGACTTAAAATCAATGATATAAAACAGTATTGATTTAATTATTTATGTTTCAGTTCAATAAAAAGCTGTAATTTACGTAGATGTAAAACATGACATTAATGCAGGAAATATTACATGGTCCTACGTCTGTGGACAGATGGATGCACTGGTGCAGTCTCATACTTTAAAGAATGATGCCTTTTTGTCTTATTCTTTGCTGATTTCGAGGTGGAACCCTGACAATGTACATTCCCATTGGACTGAATATTCTCAACATTTTCAGAGACTCCACTTGGAATTTCACTGTTTGTCTCTTGTTCAGAATTTGGAGTCTGTCGCAGCCGGTTCAAAACGCGGTCCAGAAAATCAGTATGTGAACCCCAAAGTGCATCATAACATTTAGGTAAGAAATGACAGAAGATGATGCCGTAGTTGGACACGAGAATGGCTGAAGCCTGGACGGCAGTGCTCTCTTCTTTGTTGGTGATGTAGACGGGGACGAAGCACACCCACACAAACAGGTACATTAGCATGCTAAAGATGATGTAGCCTGTTTCACTGAACTCCTGAGGAACCTTCCTGCCTTTAAAAGCCAACAGGAAGCCAGTCAATGCCAGCGCAGCGATATAACCCAACATGATGCCAAAGCCCACGTATGTTTTTCCTTCACTACACTGAAGCACTTTCTTCAAACTTTGAGGTGGATGAGTTGTTTCAGTGTCAGGAGAGTCAAAAATCATCCAGAAAAGACAAATGAGTCCTTGGACACTAGTCAAGATGATAACAATTGGAGCAGGTTTGTAAAGTTTGTAAAGCCCTCGTTTAATTACTGTACCAAAAGGAATGAAAATCAGAAAAGTGCGATAGGCTTTGAGCAGAATGCAGGACACACACAGGGTGAAGCCCATGGCATAGAGGACTTGCCGAGCCCGGCACAGGTGCACGTTGGGCCTCCCCATGAAGCAGACCACACTAGTGAAACTGATGGATAAACCCGCCATCATCACACAGGACAGAGTGACCTCAGCTCTTTTCATGGGCGGAGACTCTCTGTACACCAAAAAGATAATGAAGGTGATGACCAACAGCAACACGCCAAATGCTGTGGCCGCCATTATGGCAATAGGGTGGGCATTAACCCAGCGCATGTAGGACTCCTGCAGGGGTACACACCGATCCATGCCTTTGAGTGATCCACTTCCAGCGGGACACTTTTTACAGTCGTGAAGGTCTGATCATGAAAATCAAAAAGAGAAAAAGAACTTATCAAATAGAACCACACTGATACTACACAATCCCTAAAGCTACACCCACTTATGTCACAATACTACCTGAGTAACCTTCACCCTACACATGTCAAAAGCCACCCCGACTTCAAACCAATTCGACAACAAACTGACAACAGGCTTGGTTTCAAACATATGAATACTTTTGTAATGTTTTAGCTGTGAATTCATCCTTCCATAATAAATGGTTAGAATTAAAGGTTAGGGTACCGTACCCCAGTCATCGGAGTAAGTTCCTTCTGTACATTGGATGCACTTGTAACAACAGGAAATGTTGACAATCTTCTTGACCGAACCAGGGGCGCAGCGCTCCGAGCATCTGGATTCAGGCACCTATAAGACCAAAATACCAGTTCATGTTAGTTTGATTAAATGTGTTATTAACTTATTCTGAACATTTGCAAATCAAAAACATGTTCTTGTCTAAGGTTCTGAAAACCCTAACGCTAACCATAACCAGAAGGACTAGGTGGAAACCCTACCTGGTACTGTACCGTAACTAGACTGTGGAACAGGGGTCTCCAACCTGTTCCACAAAGGGCCGGTGTGGCTGCAAGTTTTTGTTCCAACCAAACAGCAACACATCAGATGTCAATCAATTAATCAACTGATCTCAGTCTTCAGAGAGTTAATTGGTCCAACTGTGAACTCTTGGTTGGTTGGAACAAAAACCTGCAGCCACACCGGCCCTTTGTGGAACAGGTTGGAGACCCCTGCTGTGGAATGTGGTTTTTGTAAAGCTCCACAGGATTTATCCCAAGCAGAAACTCTGGATCAACAGTGACATCTGGTCCATGTTACGCGCCCGCTCATATGGCTTTGCCTCAGCCAATGCTGGGGACTAAGAGAGGGCCAGATATGACCTGTATTGCTCTATCAGAGAGGCCAACGGTCAGTACAGGCTGAAAGTGGGATGGTCACTATACCACTGTGGGTCTCATCTTAAACCCTAACTTTCTAAAACTCTAACCCTAAGATCCTAACTTTGTGGATTTTCATTGTCATGTTCCTGTCACTTTGTGCTTCCGTGGATCATCCCATATTTAACATGTAGAACAGGTTAAAACACTTTTTTAAAAGGTTGTTGTCGTGTGTCATCAAGTATGTGATGGTGATTTTACCGTAAAATTGGTTGTTGAATGCCAGGTCAAATTTACATCAAGTTCAATTTGTTCATCGAGTGCATGGTATCGTCCCTTCTTTTCAATTTTCCTGTGATCTCCATCCTTTGTCCACATTAACAAATCATACCCGTTGACAAAATCTCCATTTTTGTCAAAGAAGAAAGTTTGCTTCTCATACTCAAACTTGATTTTCTTCAGTTCTTCAAGGAGCTGAAACAGAAAAAAGAGGAAGCTGGACATTACATTTACTGTAAAATGTGAAGAATTTCAAAAGCAAATGTAGCTGTGTCTCACCTTCCATGGTGGGAAGTTAATGTCTCCTGAGCACGAAGAACTGTTGCATTTGAGTATGTTCTTCAGGGCATTAGCGGTCGCCCACACCGCCACTCGTTCCAGGAAGGCTTCACTTGTGTCCAGAGTTTTTACCAGATAGTCATCATTTTGCTTTTGAGGATCAGTCAAAGTGCAGGCCTTGTCAGATTTGATTTTCAGATCATCAGGAGTGGGACAATAGGATGGAGGTTGGTTTGAGAAACACTCAGGGGTGCAGTTGAACCTCAGGTTCTTGTATTCTTCTATGAAGTGGTTGTATCCACCTGGGGTGGCACTAAGTTTCTTCAGGTAGTTATCAAAGGATTGACTGTGGCCTGAAACAAAACTGAAGCCCAAAATGTCCCCAACCTTGTCAATTCCATCCATACGGGAAATGGACCAGTTTATTGACCAGGCTTCACTGGCGACCCAGGTCTTTGAGGTGTGGGTCCGAATCATCTCCTCAAAGAGGAGCTTCACCAGCTCTGCCCTTAGAATTACCAGAACAACTTGGGCAGTAGAGGTACGAATTTTCTCAGCGACCTGCCTGATATGGTGCATACTGTGTTCATCATAATAGGGAAACTCTTCCTGGTAAGCTAGGCACACCCCATTAGCTTCTGCGTCCCTTACAAAACTCTGGAACGCTGCTTTACCATAGTCGTCATCCCCATACACCACTCCCACCCAGTTCCAGGAAAAGTGAGCCATCAGTTTGGCCAGAGCTTTAGTCTGATGTGTGTCACTGGGAATAGTTCGCAGAAAAACTGGGTTGCGCTTTTTATCACTTAGATCTGGTGATGATGATGTGCTGCTCATCTGAAAAGAAATAAATGTACTCAAACCAAGAAAATGAATGCACAAATCAAAAGAACAGTTTGTTGAAGATATGATAACATTTGAGCATCAAACATTATCAGGTATTTCAATAATTGCTATGGTACCAAACAACTGAGTAACTGTTAACAATAATTTTCTAATGAACGTATAAAAATTCTGCTGGTATATACAATATACGACCTCCGTTTAGCAAACAAGTGTCTTTCTTCCACCCAAAACACCTTCTTACCCGTTGGTCCTCAATAAATGCTCAAAATTACTAAATGTGTTGATAAGGTATGAAAGTGAGAGCCTCGTGTTATGTTCAGTATCAGTATTAAATACTAAAGCAGTCATGTATCAGTATTAGATAATTATTAAAGGAATCATGTATCATATGTGATACTAAAGTAATCATGTATTGGTATTTGATACTTACTAAAGGAATCATGAAAACACTCAGCAATTTGGCGAGAGCGATGGAAACCTCTGAGTATCGAGCTCCCAAAACAATCTTTACATTGGGTCTGAAGTCTGTGTAATCACACTCCACATTCATTGAGCCATTGGCTGCTAGCATGTGCTCCACATTCTGTAAGGCTTTGCTAGCATGGCAGCATGTGTCATACATGACGTATCCTAGACGAACATTTGGAAGGACTCTGGCTGCGTTCACTTCCTCTATCGCATGGATTGTTGCCAAGGATCTCATGAATGACACTAAATAAAAACTGAAAACACAAGATAAACACACACTTACTTCTCAACAGCAGATCAACTACATATCAACCAGGTTATACACACACACAGACACATACAGAAGGTCATCGGGTTACAACAGAGTTCCATTCCTACATTGGTGATGTCACCCACATTTCCACATCAGTCAGTTTTATTGACTGACCATCTACTACCCCTAAATATCTAAATAACTATCCAAATACGTGTATTATACTTGATATGAATAAAATAAAATATATTAAACAAAAAAAAAATAAGACACTGTAGTCACCAGGGGCTGAACTCTTCACATAGTCGAAAATATGGGCTTTGTCCTTAACGGTTGTCACGGTTGATCGAATGAAGCCAAAGGATTTAGATATGTGCATCGCTGTGTCAACTTTATCTGACCTTTTGTTTACATGCAGCTTCATTTCTATGATGAGGGCTTTCTGCTTGGCTGGACCAGCATCACTAGAAATTCCTGATTTCTTTTTGGAATGCATGGTGTGAAGGAGGGTGAAAACGGTGAGGAGCACCAGCACGTACATCACACGTGCATACACTCAACACTATGGAGGCAAATGGAAACAAAATGGTGGACAACACTCCGGCATCCTGCAGTTGAAACAGCACAAGTCGTGTACTGCATAACCCAAGGACATCCTGTACACATCCATACATATACATAACAAAATAACAGCAAGTCATTTTAGAC